>CM062817.1:711834007-712201497 GCA_031772625.1 Pinus tabuliformis | reverse complement strand
AGAAGTGTGATATTGCACAACAAAATACTACTCCATACACACCTCAACAAAACGGAGTTGCATAAACAATGAATAGGACGTGATGGAAAGGCAAGAAGTGCTCAGTGGTGCAGGGATTAGGACAAGAACTATGGGGTAGAGGCGTGGGAGACTGCATGTTACATCATTAATAGAACACCTCCATCGACGTTGGAGGATAAGTCTCCATTAGAGGTATGGACACGGGTAAGAAAACCTCTCTTTCACATCTGAGGGTTATTGGTGTGTGATGCATATGTACATGTTGCAAAGGAAAAATAACCAAGTTGGGTAGTAAATCTGAAAGGTGAATATTTTATGGGTATAGGATGGTTTTTAAGGTTATAAGCTTTGGAACATAGAAACTAGGAAGGTTTTGTACAAGAGAGATGTGGTGCTTATAGAGGAGGTGACATATGTTATTAAACCATGAATTCCTACCAAAGGAACCTGAGAAGTTAAAGTTTGTGCTAAAAGAGGAAGAATCAGACTCTACAATAGATGTGGTATTAGATGATGAGAAGCCAGCTGCTATGAGAAGGTCATTGAGAAAGAAGGAAGCCGGAAAGGTACAGTCCATTTGCTTTCTATTAATCCAATTTTTTCTTTATCTATTACTGATGATGATCCCAGAACTTTATAGGGTGGCGGGTAGATTCAGAGGATGGAAAACTCTAGAAAGAAGCCATGGTTGATGAAATGGGATCTTTGGAAAAAAATGAGGCTTGGGATCTGGTGGAGTTGTTGGCTAGAAGGAAACCCATTGGAAGAAAATGGGTGTTTTAAGAAGAATATGAATGAGAAGGCAAGTGGAGAAATACAAATCTCGGTTGGTAGAAAAAGGTTATTTCCAAGTGTCGGGAATTGATTTTGTTGATATTGTTGTTGCTTTTGATATTGAGGTAGAAAATTGGATGTGAAGACAACATTTCTTCATGAGATCTAGAAGAAGATATCTACATGAACCAACCTGAAGGCTTTGTAGTGAAGGGTATGAAAGAACTGGTATGTAGCTTAAAAAGTTCTTTGTCCGGGTTAAAACAATCACCAAGGATGTGGTATCAGAAATTTGAAACATTTATACGGGAATTGGCTTACACAGAAGCAAAGTAGATCACTGTGTGTATTTTAAATTAATTGGTGATCGTTTTATTTATCTGGTCTTATATGTGGATGATATGTTTCTATTTGGAAATTACAAAGAAATTATCCAGGATCTGAATACCCAATTATCCTCCAAATTTGATGTGTAGGATCTTGGTGCTGCAAATTATATTTTGGGTATGGAAATGAAATGGGATCAGGAAAAGAGAAATCTTTGGTTAAACCAGACATTACACATGCAGTGGGAGTATTGAGCAGCTTTATGTCAAAACTAGGGAAGGAGCATTGGACAGTAGTGAAGCGGCTTTTTAGGTATTTTTGTGGCATTAGAGATTATGGCCTCTGCTACCAAGCAAGACCAAGATTGGACAAATTTTTGGACATCCATGGCTTTGTTGATGGAGTATGGGTTGGAGATTTGGATCAGAGAAGATCTACAAGTGGGTGTGTTTAACCTATTTGGAGGTGCAGTTAGTTGGATGAGTAACTGAGAGTCTATAGTGGCACTTTCAACTACATAGGAAGCATACATGGCAACCACTCATGCAAGCAAGGAAGCAGTTTGTTTGCACAGATTATGTTCAATTATGGGGTTATTACATCGAGTTATAAGGATCGACTGTGACAGCCAAAGTGAAATTTTCTTGGCAAAGAACCCTGCTTATCATTCAAAGACAAAGCACATTGATGTTCAGTATCACTTTGTAAGGGATATGGTTGAGGAAGAAAAGGTGTTGCTGGTAAAGGTGGACACTTTGAATAATACTGCAGATGCATTGACAAAGTTTGTGAGAACTGAGAAGTTCTCTTCGTGTAGAGAATAATGGGTGTTCTAGGGTTGGACCAATGACTAAAATCTCATGTGATCCCCTGTGTTGAAAATAAAAAACAAGTGGGAAAATCTTGGGTGTGTGTTATATTATTTCCACAACTAGGGCACATAAGGGGGGTCACAAGGGGCGTAGCCCCCCCTGTTGGGGGGGTTTCAGGGGGGTGATAGCCCCCCCTGCACGGGGTCTGAGGCAACACCCTGTGAAGTTTTTTTTGGACCCTATATTAGGTGGATGGACCTACCTATGGTTTTGTGCATGGATTTCGCACATGGTTTTGGGCATGATGGTTTTTTTCCCATGGTATTTTATAGATCTGTTCAAGGGAACTATGGTTATGTTCTAGTCCAGGGTTAATGAATTGGGGTTTATAGATGCTTCAACATGTGTGTGTGTGTGTATATTATATATTATATATTTATATATATATATATGTATATTGTAACATTGAAATGAATGTAATGAAAAATCAATATGGTAGTCCCGATTTTGGGATCTAGGGGAAAATCTCTGTGTGTATCTATTTTAAGTTTTATGCTCTCACCATTTTTTATTTTCTGTTTTTAAGAATTAGTTTGCAATATTTTTTATACAGGGTTAAAACCTATAATTTTGATGTAATTAAGCTTTTAGAAAGGCTTGGGATACTCCATTGTAATGGGCTTAGAGACTTGGTTGGCCTTGCTCAAGGGTACAAAGATAACTTTGCCTGGTTTTTCCTATAAGGGTTTTCCAAGGTAAATTGTATGTCAATGTGTGCATGATTTATGTGTTTTTTGTTGTTGGTTAATCATTTCTCTTGTAAGATTTTCTTATTCCTAAAAAAATAGACTACCGCTCATGGTGAATCAAATATAAGTTAAAGTGTCCATCCCTTCTCTAGAAATACTTTTTTGAAGTTACATCCATTTGTCTAATATCCATAAATATTCTATTTCAAAGAGTTTGAAAATTATTCCAGTGCTATTCTCCTCTGTTTTAAGTAAGCCAAATCTCATTCAGAAAAATTTGATTTCAATTTCATTTTTTGAATATCACAAAACATCTCAATGTTTATGTTTTGACCTAAATATATTTCTTGATATTAAAAGAACATGTAACCATATAATAGTCATCTAAATCAACTGAAACCTGAGTAATACAACAATTTTAGCAAATTAGATTTCATTTGAGACACTAGATTATGTCAACACTTACCAGCTATTCTCCAGCAAGGAACATAATACACATAAAATGGAAACACAGAAAATAATGAAAAGACATTAACCTGATCAAGTTAAATTAGTACAAAGAAGATGGTAATGGTTGAAATAAAAAAACAATTAAATTTATGAAACCTAAATTATGACAAAATCTGAACCTTGTTCTTCTCAATGCTAATGGATTATAATTCAACTTATTGCATTATCAAATAATGCATAATTATATTTAACTATATAATGTTACCCCATTCTCTTCCCCGAGCATAAGAAACTATACAGGCTAATACCCGCTTCATCAAACTGTATCTTCTACAAGATTATTTTCAAGAAAATTATGTTCAAACACCTTCACATGGGCTGAAATGTATAAGAAATTTACTTGTTCTCTTAACAAAATCCTGACAGAGAGTAGAAATAGCCACGAATAAAACTAACAATGTTTTAATAATAGTTTAGCCAACCTGCATTACTACTAGAAGTGACTCAAAACCCTATAACTATGTTCACAAATTTCACCTTTCAGTACTTAAGCATGGAACAATTCCTCAATTGATCAATCAATTAGAAATAATACATAAGATCATTATTAACCCTCTCGAACAAAATATGATATCTAAAGACCAATATTTCCAGAGAGGCCATCCTGATTAACCCTTGTCTACGAAAGAAGCTTTATTTTAAGGTCAATGCTTCAAAGCATGAGACTTTAACTAAGGATTGATGGGGATTTTAATGGCCAACATAATTTTTTCAAACATAATAGGTAGATATTCAATCCATACCTCTTGCAATCGAGTGGCATCTAGGGTGTTGAAGGTTCTTATAAGAGTCCCCTTTGTACTAGCAGTCGCAAGGAGGTTTCCATTAAGGGTGAGTGCAAAGCAGGCAATGCGAGAGTCATGGTTAGTTATGAATTGGTCCTCTTGAGACCATAGTTCTTAACTCTCATCTGCCCATGGTGCAAGCTTGAGAAGGCCAACACGAAGCTATTGGGAGCATGATAAATAACACACAAACCCTTAGGGTTTGCCATCATCTCAATATGATGCAACAACTTCAAATCCATGAAATTGTACACAAAAATCTTGTGCTCCAACACCACCACAATCCGATCTTGTCTTAGCTTCATGGATCGAACCTCAGACCTGAAGGATAATTCCTAATACAACGGCTTTGATGATCATCCCATATCATGACCTTATTGGGAAGGTACTGGGGATTTGAAACCCCACCCACGAGGGCCAAAATATTACATCAAAATAACATCTCCACAACACCAATACTGCCATTGTTGAAGTCCCTTCTAAAGGTTTCTCTGAACGAATCACAGTTGTAAACTTGGAAACCCTACTTTGTGCCACAGGAAAAACAACCAAAGTCCAACCTGGAAACCTTGCTCCATGCCACATGCAAAATATATGAATTCCTGGTTGAATGATATGTAGAGAAATAAGGATTATTCACTGGTAGTCTCTGGGGAAGATGAAGAATTTGTATTCGGATCGAGAGATTGGTCAAGCATAGGGGCAGTCCTCTTGCTAGGCGGTGACAAATTCGTTGTCATCGCCATTCATTAATAAATTGGGAAATCACCTTCCATAAAAAAGAAAAAGAAAACAACCCAACCAAAACAAAGATTTAAAACACAAACATCTTTCATTTTAAAGAAAGGTGATAATTCAAGATTTATTTTAAAAAATTAATATCATTGTATAATTTTGTTGTTTGTTCAAGGTAATCTCAAACATCAAATGTGATAATAATCAAATGTGAGCATTTGGCATACATTATGCAAGAGTCCTTCCAAGATATTTTACCTTTGGTCTTTCCCTCAATTTCACTTGCATGAGGGATTGCAATTTCTTGTAGCTTTTGGCCATCAAAAGAATACGATTATCATTGTAGGCCTACATGGAAGGTTACATGGTGAATCTATATTAGATTCGTATGTTATTCCTTGTGCTTATTATTTTTTAGAAGGAATTTTGTTAGCATTACTGATATTTAACAAAATTATGATTTGGTAGGATAAAACCAATGCACAAATACACTATAGTAAGGACAAGTTAGAAGTTCTTGACTATTTGAGGATTGTTATTTCATGTATGCAGCTTATATAGATATGTGTTTGATCTTGTAAATGGTGGTGAAATGGTGCAAAAGGAGTATGCTAATTTTTTAAATTAGATGAATCTAGTGATAACTGATGTTTATTGGTTTGATCCTGACGGTGACGGTTAGATGTATCTAGTGACCCCCCCTAAAAAAAAGGCTCATTTTTATGACTTTCCAAGGAATTTTCAAAAACTACCACTAAATCCCTAAAGGACTTTTAGAGACGATTTTGACACGACTTTTGCAAGCCTAAACCACCATTAAATGTCTTTTTTGTAGTAGTATTTTCATTATATTCCCATTACAAATAAGTTAACCAATATAAAAATTGACATCAAATCGACATTCACAAGATTGATGAAGGGGGGAATAAGGGAATTTCAAATTTAGAAGGGCACAAGTTTTAGAGATATATCATGACAAAGATCAACAATCAAGATAGCCTACAAAATAGGGTTTTGAAAGGTACATAACTTAGCATTAGCATAATATTGATAAATATTTAAAATATAGTTGTACCCTATGTCTCCTATATAATATGGAAAATAAGGAAACATCGTCTCCTAATGAAGCAATCATAACATAAGTGGAAAACGTGGCTGAGTAAGATGCCCTAAAGGACACGGAACTTGATGATCTTGATTTGTCACCCATGGAAGAGGCTCGGAGCATAAGAAGAGAGATCTAATGGAATGCCCATAATTTGGTTTTTTTGTAGTAGCTCGATCATAAAAAAGTCTCCAGAGAAAAAGATATTTGGGTTAATTATTGAGATTGTAGTAGAGTTGAACTAGTTCTTTAAAATAAAGAGAAGAGGAGTAGTTCAAGAAAGGAGCTCATAAAAGGTTGGTTAAGGAGATCGTGACATGGGTAAAGAATTTTGTGGTGGAAGAGAATTATGTGTCTTTTAGTTCTCCAACCATGGAAGTGTAAGCACTAATGCTTGGAGTTGACCTAGAATGGATTGGACTGATATTGAATAACTAAGGGAATAAGGTGCCATGGAGAAAGAACATGCATTAAAGAGGGAAAAATAAGATTTTAATCAAAATTCAATAATTAAGAAGTGGTGGAGGAATATAATGAAGGGGATTCATCACAATACTATGGTAATGAAAATTAGTATTAGTGAGGATGGAAACATATAGGCACAAGTAAAAGAGTTCAAAAGGTTTCAAAGGTGTTAAGAGAATACCAAACATTTGTTCAAATAAGGGTATTTAATAAATGGAAAGAGCTTAGAGAGAAGAATAGGTGGGAAGAATGTGTCTAGAAATTTGGAAGAGAAAAGAGAAGTGATGGCACAAGGAGGTGAGCATGTTCAGTTAGGTGGATCATGATTGTCTAAAAGGAAGCCTCAGTTTGTAAGGTGTTGATTAGCCTATGGAGAGAGATATGATCAAAAAGGAAGAAGAGGAAGAAATAGTTGGTAATGTGTTCTAATTGTTTGAACTAGAGGAAGGACGAGTAGTATGCATGATATAGCCTAAGAAAAGTGGATCCAATCCAAACCAACCACCCTATGAATTTTAAAAAGGTAATCCCAACTTTTTATTCTACTTTTGACTTGAAAGCACCTTTTCTTAGTAGATTGGGATATGGTAGTAGTGAAAAACAAATGAAGGTGGGAATACAAGTAGAAGTGGCATATGTTATGTTTGAATTTTAGTTCAAGTGGGGGAGTAGGCCTAATGATTCAAACAAGTCCATAAGGTTTTATCTTGGTGAACAATCCAACCAACGATATGGTTATAGTAGTTCAATAACTTTATGAAGGGTGGTGGTGATGAAAAACCACATTAGTTCTTATGTTGATTCATCTAAAGGGTGAAAAGGATTGTAGTTCTAGTTTCTAAGTTGATAAAGTTCCTAACCACATTGTGGGGGAAGCTTCTCTAATGGTGCATGAAGTTCATATAGATTTATCCCTAGGGTGTAGCTAAGGCCTTGGATGAATTAAAGGTGGGATTTATAGCTAAGTTCTAGAGGCTAAACATTGAACAACAAAAATTCACTAAGCTAAAGGAGATTAAGAAAATGGTTGGAGAAAGTTCTCAGGAGTATGATGAAAAATTACAAAACTTGATCAACAAACTCTCCTATACTATCCATGAAACTCAACACAAAGAATGATCCATTCAAAGTTTGTTTCTCTTTAATAGTGTACCATTAATGCAATAGTCATGGGTGACATAGAGGGATGCCTTATCTTAGGCCATGAGGATAGAATCTTGTATGGTGAACATCCATTTTACTAAAAATTGTCATGCTTGGTAGGATCTAAGAGAGAATTATGTAAGGAGTTCCTTCTAGGTAAAGGGCATTGGTATCACTATTGCTAAAGGGGTGACCTATGAGGATACATTGTGATGAGCCCCATTAATGGGTAATTATATGGGCTCATTTTGCCTCCTAACTTAGCTTAATCCACCATTCTCATTAGATTATTGCATGTTTTTTATTATATTTATGCTAATAGAGTGAGTTGGGTTGGTCATTATGCCTTGAAGTCTAATGTGTGCTTAATGCAGATTTTTGGTTAATTTTGGAGACAAAGTCAAAGATTTAATGAACATTTGGTAGCAAATATTCGAAGAAAACAAGGGAGAGGATTTATAGGAGGGTGTTCCCCTCATTTATGACTCCCTACTTCGAATTCTCCTTCAGAAAGCTTGGAGCACAAGCAGCCACATCAATGCACCAAAGAGGTAGCTGAGCAAGTGGAGTATAACTGTTGTCTATCTCAAGTTTTGGGAGCCAAGCCTCCCTAATTTTAAGGGAGCTATTGGAAGCTCCAGTTGTATAAGTAGAGAGGCCTAGGGCCTCATTAGGTTGTTGGATGTTAGTCAAATTTTCGCACTTTTGTTGCAGCTTTGCTCTGCTCAACTTCGAGCTTACTTTTGTAGACAATTTCATGTAACCTTACTATTTTTTTGATAATGAAGATGAGATTGTTTCTGAGCTAGCACTGAGTTACCTCAAAGGGCTGAAGCTCTTGGGTTAGGGCCCAATCTAAGTAGCCAAGCACCTCTTGTTTTGTATTTATATGTTTTGTTTTAGTTTATGAATGAGTTGTTGTTAGATAGATTTCTTCCTTAGTCAAGAATAGGTTGCTTTTGGTAATTTAAAAAGTTGTTTCCATTTCAGTTTGTTGTAGTAGGTTGAATAGTGATAGAAGAAGATACAAAAAGGCCATTAACAGAGCCTTGACCTCCTTTCTCCTCTCTGGGACCATGAACTGAGGCCAAGACCCTATGGTTGCCACAAAAAAACACAGATTTGTCTTTGCCATAGGATTTCTAGTGTTGCAGCTTGTTAGAAGGTTAATGCTTTGCTATAGATCTATTTCATCATGCTCATTTCTATCTTTACAATAAATTTCTTTCCATGATTTCTTTCCATATAGCATTGTTCAACATTTACTTTCCTAGATCAGAATTTAGACTAGTTTGATGAACAGTTCTGTCTTTTTAGTGCAGCTAGTTTCTTTGCTTGCTTAGTTCCAAAGCTTGATTTTCAGTTCTCTTGCAGTACATCTCTGCTCACAATAAGTCAACCAATGAGCCTTCACCATCTCTTTTTGATCTATGTTCCACAGGTCATCCAAAGTCCCTCACAAATCTGCCCTAATTTTTTGCACTTTTCCCATGAACTTTCCTCTCTTTCCTAGAACAAGTCCAACCATCTTTCTCTTCCCTAATCTTCCTTGATGAACCTTAGACACCTTAACACATCCTCCTAGCCATCAGCTACCCTTTCCACCCATTTTCCCACCTTCAAAACCTCTAAAACAACTCTCGGCATCCTCCATGTAGACCTCTTGTAGATCCCCTGCAGCCTCCTGTAGATTTTCCTGTGGGTGCCTTTTTGGAGTCCGATTGCAGGGAAAGCCTCCAGGAGGCCACCTGGGACCTCCTAGGACCCCTCCACACCTTCCTATGCCTCTACAAACTCCAAAGTCGCCCTCCATTGCTACCTAATCGCTGCCACATTCACAAACAAATAAATTACATACATGGCAATTTCACCTAAAAACACATAAAAATCCAAAAAGTTGTTTTTTTTTCTCATTTCCTTCTAGAAATAGCTTGAATAGATGTTGCTTACTTCCTAAGTAGGTAATGGCATTCATTTTATGGTTTTTCACCTCTCTTTCTACACAAGTAGGGTTAGCTGGTTAATTAGGGTTTGCTAGGGTTACTTCACATTTCAGTCTTCTTTCACTTTCTGCAAGTAGAGTAGCCCCTGTAGGTTAAACTTTCCTTTCTTTCATCACATATAAGCTTCTTTTGGAATTCATAGAAGTTGGCTTGAGCTCCTAGTGATCTTGCGCCAACTGACCAAGTGACAGCTGCAGTAAGAACTAGTACTTGTGCATACAACATCGTCGCTTCCAAGTTTGTTACGAACTACTGGGTTGATAAAAAGTAAAGTAGGAAGCCCAGGAGTTGCAGCATTTATTGTGGAACGAATGTCCATTGAACTCCATAGAAGTTTGTTTAGTTTGTGAAGAAGATCATTCTACAGATAAGTGCCCTTCCTTGCCCGGACTTAAAGTTGTATACCAAGTGGCTGAAGGAGCCACTGAACCACTCTATTTCATAAACCAAAGGAGACCACATGGACCTAGACCATACCAGCAGGGAATGCAAGGGACATCTCAGGCATACTACAACCCCAACCAAGCCACTTCCATACCTTCTTGGGGCCCTCCTGCTCATCCTTCCTAGTCCACACCTCCTCCTTGGTCCTATCCATCTCAATATCATGCCCAACCAACTGCTCATGCATTTCAATCCTATTCTCAGCCACAACCTCAGTGGAATGCATCTCATCAGGGGTGGAGGCCCCAATACAACTCTCCTCCTGCTCTTTTTCCTCCACCACCTACTCAACCACAACCATTGCCTCCTACTCCACCAAGGCAACCCCAAATGCTTGATCAACCAAACCCGAACCTAAACAACAGACAGGCTCAACAAGTATATAGTGGGGAACCATCATGCCCAACCTATGCTATGGAGATTCAGGAGATTAACCTACGATCTGGGAAGGTTCTCCCAGATAGCTAGCTTCCCCTCAGGAGGTTGAGGAAGATAAAGACGAAAGTGAACCAAAAGAAATTCCACCCTTTCCTGAGAGACTATCTGGGACAACACAACCCACCCCAGAAGAAACTAAACTTCTAGGAGAATTGAAACAGTTATGTGTAAAGATACCACTTCTCCAAGCCATAAAGGATGTGCCTATATATAATAAGATGATCAAAGAGAAGTGCTTCAAGCATCCAAGCAGGCGCAAAAGAGATGCCCCAACCATCAATGTCATAGGACAAGTGTTCAACCTGATGTTGGGGCAGGTAATCTGTCTGAAATATTTAGACCCTGGAAGCCCAATAGTTGATGTCCACATCAATGGCACCATGATCCCACATACCTTGATTGATTTGGGAGCTGCCATTAATGTGATGACAAAGGACACCATGCTCAAGCTCAAACTCCAGGGCTCCTTGAGAAAGACCACGACAGTACTGCAGCTAGCAGACCGCTCCATTGTGACCCTCAAAGGTATTGTGGAGGATGTGATGGTCTCCATTGATTCTTGGGAGTACCCTGCTGATTTCTTAGTTCTCTAGCCAAAGGAAAAGCTCACTGGGTATCCTCTCATCCTGGGAAGGCCTTGGTTGGCCACCGCCGATGCTTACATCAGTTGTCGGGCTGGGAACATGACCATCAAGAACGGGCATATGTCCAAGCAGCTAATCCTATACCCTCCTACCCAACCCCTGCTAGAACATGATCTACCTCTCTGGTTGGAGGAGGAGGATGAGGATGAAGTCTATTATGCACCACTGTGTGCAGTAGAAACTGTCATGGGGGGGGAAACCACAAAATGAGGATGATATCATTGGAAATTTAATTCAGAATCCACCCCCAGTATGTTGCCATTAGAAGATCTAGTGAAAGAAACCCAAGACAATCCCTAATTGATCTTGTGTGGTCGACCCGACCTCTCTCCATGTTAAGAATATAGAGTTTAGCCCAGAAAGAACCTTGAAAATCAACTCATCCCTATCCACCTCCCAGGAGAAGGAATTGTGCAGCTTATTAAGAAAACATTTAGATGCCTTCGCCTGGAGTTATAAGGAGATGAAGGGAGTGCACCCTTTAGTATGTACTCATCATATATACATTAAGGAGGATTGCAAACCAGTCAGGCAGCCTCAAAGGAGGATGAATCCAACCCTTAAAGACATTGTTAAGGAAGAATTGAAAAAACTGCTTGATGCGGGATTCATCTACCCCATCTCTAACAGTGAATGGATCTCTCCTTTGGTGATAGTGCCAAAGAAAAATGGTAAGTGGAGAATCTTTGTCGATTATCGGGAACTGAATAAGGCCACTAAAAAGGACCATTTTCCTTTGCCTTTCATAGATCAAGTGTTAGATGGTTTGGCGGGGAAAAAGTTTTTCTCCTTCCTAGATGGGTTTAGCGAATACAATCAGATCCAAATCAGCCCGGAAGATCAAGATAAGACCACTTTCACTTGTCCTTGGGGTACCTTTGCATACCAGGTCCTTCCTTTTGGTTTGTGCAACGCTCCAGCCACTTTCCATAGAGCAGTATTGAGTATATTCTCTGAACTGGTTCATGATGCGGTGGAAATATATATGGATGACTTTACTCCTTATGGTTCTAACTTTCAAGAAGCTTTATCTAACCTAGGGAAAGTTTTGGACAAGTGTATTGAAATGAACCTGTCTCTCAATCCGGAAAAATGTGAATTTTTTATGACCAAAGGGACCGTGCTAGGTCATGCAATATCTCAACAAGGATTGCAGGTGGAACCCAACAAATTGCTATCATTCAAAGGGTCCCACCTCCTCAAAAGGTGAGAGATGTCCGAAGTTTCCTAGGCTCAGCAGGATATTACAAAAGATTCATTAAATATTTCAATAAGTTAGCCTCTTCGTTGTTTGGTCTTTTGGGAAAAGATGTCAAGTTCATATGGACTAAAAACTGTCAAGAAGCCCTAGATACCTTGAAAATCAAACTTGTGACTGCCCCAATTTTGAGAGGCCCAAACTGGGCCCTACCTTTCCACATTCACATAGATGCCTCAAACAAAGCAATAGGAGCAGCCTTGGGGTAGATTGATGAAAAGGTACCTTATGCCATATACTTTTTAAGTAAAAATTTGTCCAAGGCAGAGTTAAACTACACGGTCACCGAGAAGGAACTCCTAGCTGTAGTACATTCCTTAAATAAGTTCAGACATTACATCACAGGCTATCAAACCTTTGTACACACTGATCATGCTGCAATTAGGTATTTAATGAATAAACCAGATGTAAATGCTCACATTATTAGATGGTTGCTTTTACTGCAACAGTTTGATTTAACCATTGTTGATAAGCCTGGTAAAGAAAATGTTGTTGCTGACTTTTTGTCTAGAGTAAATTTGCCTGCAGGTGAGGAAGGAATGGTGGACGATCAAATGCCAGATGAGCACCTATTTGCTATCTTAGTACTCTCTCCATGGTTTGCTGATATAGAAAATTACTTGGTTTCAACACAGTTCCCACCACACCTGTCCTCGAAAGAGAAGAGCAAGATCGTGAGGAAAAGCACCCCTTTCACTTGGATTAGGGGCAATCTCTTCAAACTTGGCCCAGATCAGATCTTGAGAAGATGTGTCAGGGAGGAGGAAGTTTTTGACATTCTCCTAACCTATCATGACGGGCCTTGTGGAGGCCATTTTGCAGCAAAAAGGACTGCCTTCAAAATCTTGCAAGCAGGTTACTATTGGCCCACTCTTCATCAAGATGTGAAGAGATATACCAGCCAATGCGATCGGTGCCAAAGGATGGGGAAACCTACTCCAAAGGATGAGATTCCCATGCAACCTCAAGTGACTTTTGAGCCATTTGAGAAGTGGGGCATGGACTTTGTGGGTCCTATCAACCCTCCTTCAAAACAAAGGCAATACATCATTGTGTGCACTAATTATCTGACAAAATGGGTAGAGACAAAAGCAATCAAGGCAACAACAGAGGAAAAAGTAGCTGAGTTTTTAAGAGAGAACATCTTCTATAAGTTTGGGTATCCAAGAGAACTGGTTACAGATCAAGGCAGTCAGTTCACTTCCAATTTGATTGAAGACCTACTCACACATCATAAAATCAAGCACATGACTTCCACCCCTTACCATCCACAAGCCAATGGGCAGGTGGAAGTCACTAATAGAGCTCTGGAAGGAATTCTGACCAAGGTAGTCAGCATCAGCAGAAAAGATTGGGCGGATAGACTAGTTGAGGCCACCTGGGCCTACAACACAACATGGAAGACTACCACAGGGTTCACACCCTATGAACTGGTCTAGGGGAAGAAGGCTTTACTGTCAATAGAATTTGAATACAATACACTAAGGATGGTAGCTCAGCTGGACCTAGACCTCAGCCATGCACAAAGGGAAAGGCTACTCTAGCTCAATGGATTGAATGAACAAAGACTGCAGGCCCTTCTCCACACAGAGGTAGTCCAGCTTCAAAGAAAAATATGGCATGATCAAAATATCAGGGAGAAGCAATTCCAAGAGGGAGATTGGGCACTGCTCTATGACTCAAGGTATAAATACTTCAAAGGAAAGCTGAGGACAAGATGGCTGGGACCCTACACTGTGGAAAAATGCAATGACAATGGTTCAGTTCTGATCAGAACCATTGATGAGGAAGCCATCCCCATGCTTGTCAATGGACATAGGTTGAAAATTTACAAGAAGCCCCTCTCCAAGCAAGAGTTCATTGAAGATATGAATAAGACAGTGTTGGTAGTGGAGCAAGTCTCAGCATCCACTCCACCCACTTACTAAAGAAGCAAAAAAAAAAAAGAAAAATAATAAGGGCTCAAGTGAAAACCTCCATGAGGTGCTTGAGTCCCATCATTGGGTTGAAAACCTCTTTTGAGGCGGCTCAGTGATGACAAAAACAAAAAAAGAGAGAATAAGATCCCTGGGTGAAAACCTCCCTTGGAGGCACTAAGGCAGGCAATTAGGGTGAAAACCTCCTAGAGCTGCCCTAGTTGTCTTTAAAAACAAAAAAAAGAGAGAGAAAAAGCTAGAGAAAAAAGGAAGAGGAAATTGACTTTTAACATGCATTGCAAGTTATAGGTGGACAACAAGAAGCAAGAGAGGATGCCACAGAGCTTATTTCACCTCCTCCATACTCTTCTCAATCATTTCTGACCTTTCTTCCACCTCACTATGTGTTTTTTTCCGAACACTGTGTATCCTACAGGAGGCCCTGTGTGTTCTACAAGAAGCTCCTGTAGAAATCACAAAGAGATGGAAATGGATTTTAAAAATAGTTTGAGGAGCTGGGAAGTTTCATGAAGACCCCGTAGGCCCTCCTACAGCTATCCACCCTCCTGGCCATCCATCCCACACCGGCACCACCTCATTATCATGGATTTCTTCCCTTCCTGCAGAAAAAACATAGAAACCAGTTTTTAGAAAAAACAAAGAAATAAAAGGAAAAACACCTCCAAAGCTCACCTACAGCTTACCAAATACCTCTCCATCACCATCAACATCTCTGGTAGCATCCTCACAGCTCCCAGCACAAGAATCAGCTAAATTTTTTAAAGGGAGAAGCAACTACAGGAGCTCCTGTAGGATATCCTGTAGTAGCTAATCCCCTTAAAATCAAGGCACAACAGTAGAATAGGTGCAACCATAGGATTGAAAAGGATGTCGGAAGCAGATCCAGCCAGAGGGTACCTGCACAAAGCAAACAAGCCACACATCAAAAAGTAGAAAGCATGCAGCAACTAAAATACAAGCATGCAGCAGCAAAGGAACCAAAATGCACCACAGCACGAACATTCGACTTGCAGGTAAGTGTCTAACCCTCTCCTCTATTGCATCTGTGTAATTGAAAATATGCATAAGCAAATGAGATGGTTAGGGTTGAATGATAAAGGTGGCCAGTTAACTGGCCACCCTCATCCAGTTGACTGCGCTCATCCGGAGATGCCACCACATGTGTGCCTAGTCAACTCACAGAAAATCCAAAGGACAGGTAGTGGAGGTTATACAAACTCCGATGAACTCCGATGCAATGATGGGAAGTGATTGCAGGAAAGAGTCATGAAGAGCCATGATGACAGAGCAGTGGGGACCAACGGTCCGAATCTGGAAATGTACCTTTTTGCCAGCTCACCCCATCACTGGAAATATCTCAAAGAAGACATAAGTATTCCTCCTCGAAACTCCTTCACCACCTTTTCTTCCATTTTGTCCTCGTCCACTTAGCTGCAGCAAGCTCCATACCACCTCCATAGCCTCGAAAACATCATTCTCTATCGATTTCAGCCAACCTTCTGCTATTGGAGTCCTACAGGAGCAGTAACAGGTTCTACAGGAGCACCTACAACCAGTTCTACAGGAGGGACAATAAGCAGTTTTTAAGGAAGAAACACAGGGTTTTTGCTCAAATTCTGGCTTGAAGAGGTAGGCTCTATACAGACCCACCTTGAATATTAATATGTGTAAGAAATGATACAATTTTAAGGAGGAATTAAGCCTGTAGAAGAGAGGAATTCCATAAAAACATTTCTGCCTGTTTTCCTAAAAGAAAAAACACAATTTTTCTCTGTTTCCTGTGTCTTCAATTTTTTTTTTGTCTCCATCTCTACCTGGGGTGTTCCAAAAGGGTATAAGCAAAATGACAGGGGGATTCATGAGGAAGGAACCCATAAATTCAGTCAGGCTCCATGAACATCCCGAGGTGGTAGCCATTTTCACCAGAGCCAATTGGATGCCATTTTTCGAAAAATTTCGAGGGTTTGATGAAGAAGTGGCTCAGGAGTTTTCCCTTGCTTTAGTACCTCATTCAAAGACCCATGCCACTGTTACTTTCAGAGGTCTCACCATGGAAATCACCCCAGAATATATCAACAGAGTTACCAACCTCCCCCTTGGATTACCTTGGAGCAAAGATTAAAAGCCAATGGGACAAGTTGCCAAGAAAACCTTCTTCCAACCAAATGAACATCTGTAGAAGACAAAAATGGCATTAGAAGAACAAGCATACCTTACCCTTGGGATGAAGTCAGTTACTAAATCATCAAGTATATTTCCTGTGAAGGGAGGTATAACATAGTTTATGGCTACCATTGCATTAGAAGAACAAGCATACCTTACCCTTGGGATGAGGTCAGTTACCAAATCATCAAGTATATTTCCTGTGAAGGGAGGTATAACATAGTTTATGGCTACCATTTTAGACTTCTCCATGAGCTGAGATATGGCATGGACACTCCCACACCCCAAAAACTCAGCATCCCCTATTTTCTCCTGCAGTCCCTTATAGACTCCAGCATTAAGTTAAAGGCAGGAGGTCCAGATCAGTTGGCTCACCATGGGTTAATTAAACTATTAGTGGAAGAAGCCCTCCACACCTTCACAATCCCCATAGCATGGGAAATCTTCAGAAATATGACAAGAGAAGATGATATAAAGGCCCTCACATATGACCACAGTCCTTCTGAAAGTGAGGGGGAGGAACAACAAGAAGAAGAAGGGGAGGAAACTGAGGAGAAAACAGAGGAGGAAGACACCAAAACAGAGAAGTAGGAAACTAAACCAGAGGAGGAGGCACACAAAACAGAGCAAGAGGAAATAAAATCAGTAGAGACAAAGAAGACAAAAGGAGAGGAACAAGGGGCAGAAAAGACAGAAGTGTCTCCTAAGACCCTAGAAAGGGAGGTAGCAGCTGCTCTTGCTGCCCTCAGCACCCCTGTTAAACCCAAACAAAAGAGGAAGAGGTGAACATCAATGTACTTCAGGGCTCAGAAAAGCACAAGGATAAAAATGGGAAAACCACAGCCATCTTCAACAGTGCCTATTGTAATTGAAGATTCACCCACTGTCAAAGGGGAAGAATCTCCCTCTAAAACCCCCATCACATATGAAAGAGGAAGTCCCAGATCTTCCACTTGGAAGGAAAGAGTGCAACTACAAGACTCAAAAATAGCTCTACAGGAAGCACAGACTGTTCTACAGGAGACCCTAACTAAGCTACAGGAGACCGAAAAACTGGAACAAAGGGTAGAAGAACAGCCAAAGGGGAAGGAGGAAACAACAGAGACCCAAGAACCTGACCCCCAGCCTAGTTTGGGCTCTTATTACAATCTCCTTGAGGGGGGGAAATCATTCCACAGAAATTTGCAGTCCCACTTTTCTTTGAGCTGGAGAAAGAAAGAATAAGGAGCCATAGATGGATGCAAATTGCCAAATCTAAGGGGGTAGAGGATATTGGCCACATGGAGAACAAGCTTAGAGAGATGGGCAGGGAATTAAGTGATGTAAGACATAGAGAGGCAATCAGAAGAACTCACTTGGAAACAGAAAATGAGTTGCTAAGAAAACAGCTGCAAGAAAAAGAGACACAATTGGCATGCATGGCTAGCTGGTCTATGGAGGCACTACAATGCAGGACACTAGCAAAATCATATGGAGTATACCTCAAAGACCAATGGCTGTAGTTTCAGATCAAGACATTGGCACAGACAGGCACCATGTCTTTCCAAGATTATAAACAGTTTACAGACTTATGTGACCAAAGTTCAGCAGAAGACAAGGCAAAGATAGCAGAGTTTTATTTGCATAACTTGGCCCTCATTGATATGAACCTATGGGACCCCAATGCTAGGCTAGGGGACTTGCAACTGATGGCCATGGAATCATGGATGAATCATGAGGAGAAAAGGGCAACAGAAATCAAAAAGTTGATGGCAAAAGAGCAAAATGAACCCTTAATGATTAGAGCTGAGCCATCAAATCCATGGCTCTCATCAGTGTCCACCAGCTACTTGCAAATAATCCTCAAAGTGCCCCTAAGTATATCAATGAGCAGGCTCAGGCCATTGCACATTTTGAGGACATGGAAAGATTACTTGGGGAAGACTGTATTCATGCTTGTATGAGGAGGTGGAACACTCTCCCACACAGTCTGCAAATTAGGGAGTATCACTCCCCAACAAGGATGAAAGAAGCATTAAGGAGAGTGCCACTGTACAAGCGCTCTATGCAGAGTTTGAAGGCCAATTGGATTGGCCTCAAATTGAGTCCCCCACTGCTGTTAGGCCTACTGGAAGGTGGAAAAGAGGAAGAAGAACAACAACAGTGGGAAGAGGTGGACAAAAAGGCAGGATTCCATGACAAAGAAGAGGACCTCACATCAGAAGCATGGGATGTCAGGGAGGCCATCAGGGCCATCAAAGATGAGGAGATGGACTAGTTGCTTAGAGGATGAGCAACACATTCAGTAGGGGGGTGATGATGAGCCCCATAAATGGGTAATTATATGGGCTCATTTTGCCTCCTAACTTAGCTTAATCCACCATTCTCATTAGTTTATTGCATGTTTTTTATTATATTTATGCTAATAGAGTGAGTTGGGTTGGTCATTATGCCTTGAAGTCTAATGTGTGCTTAATGCAGATTTTTGGTCAATTTTGGAGACAAAGTCAAAGATTTATGACTCCCTACTTTGAATTCTCCTTCAGAAAGCTTGGAGCACAGGCAGCCACATCAATGCACCAAAGAGGCAGCCAAGCAGGTGGAGTATAACTGCTGTCTATCTCAAGTTTTGGGAGCCAAGCCTCCCTAATTTTAAGGTAGCTGTTGGAAGATCCAGTTGTATAAGTAGAGAGGCCTAGGGCCTCATTAGGTTGTTGGATGTTAGTCAAATTTTTGCACTTTTGTTGTAGCTTTGCTCTGCTCAACTTCGAGCTTACTTTTGTAGACAGTTTCATGTAACCTTACTATTTTTTTGATAATGAAGATGAGATTGTTTATGAGCTAGCACTGAGTTACCTCAGAAGGCTGAAGCTCTTGGGTTAGGGCCCAATCCAAGCAGCCAAGCATCTTTTGTTTTGTATTTATATGTTTTGTTTCAGTTTATGAATGAGTTGTTGTTAGATAGATTTCTTCCTTAGTCAAGAATAGGTTACTTTTGGTAATTTAAAAAGTTGTTTCCATTTCAGTTTGTTGTAGTAGGTTTATTAGTGATAGAAGAAGATACAAAAAGGCCATCAACAGAGCCTTGACCTCCTTTCTCCTCTCTGGGACCATGAACTGAGGCCAAGACCCTATTGCTACCACAAAAAACATAGATTTGTCTTTGCCATAGGATTTCTAGTGTTGCAGCTTGTTAGAAGGTTAATGCTTTGCTGTAGATCTATTTCATCATGCTCATTTCTATCTTTACAATAAATTTCTTTCCATGCTTTCTTTCCATATAGCATTGTTCAACATTTACTTTCCTAGATCAGAATTTAGACTAGTTTGATGAACAGTTCTGTCTTTTTAGTGCAGCTAGTTTCTTTGCTTGCTTAGTTCCAAAGCTTTATTTTTTGTTCTCTTGCAGTACATCTGTACTCAAAATAAGTCAACCAATGAGCCACCACCATCTCTTTTTGATCTATGTTCCACAGGTCATCCAAAGTCCCTCACAAATTTGCCCTAATTTTCTGCACTTTTCCCATGAACTTTCCTCTCTTTCCTAGAACAAGTCCAACCATATTTCTCTTCCCTAATCTTCCTTGATGAAACTTAGACACCTTAACACATCCTCCTAGCCATCAGCTACCCTTTCCACCCATTTTCCCACCTTCAAAACCTCTAAAATAGCTCTCGGCATCCTTCTGTAGACCTCCTGTAGATCCCCTGCAGCCTCCTGTAGATATTCCTGTAGGTGCCTTTTTGGAGTCTGATTGAAGGGAAAGGCCACCTGGGACCTCCTAGGACCCCTCCACACCTTCTTATGCCTCTACAAACTCCAAAGTCACCCTCCATCGCCAACTAATCACTGCCACATTCACAAATAAATAAATTACATACATGACAATTTCACCTAAAAATACATAAAAATCCAAAAAGTTGTTTTTTTTTTCTCATTTCCTTCTAGAAATAGCTTGAATAGATGTTGTTTACTTCTTAAGTAGGTAATGGCATTCATTTTATGGTTTTTCACCTCTCTTTATGCACAAGTAGGGTTAGCTAGTTAATTAGGGTTTGTTAGGGTTACTTCACATTTCAGTCTTCTTTCACTTTTTGCAAGTAGAGTAGCCCCTGTAGGTTAAGCTTTCCTTTCTTTCATCACATATAAAGCTTCTTCTGGAATTCATAGAATTTGGCTTGAGCTCCTAGTGATCTTGCGTCAGCTGACCAAGTGACAGCCTGCAGTAAGAACTAGTACTTGTGCATACAACATCGTCGCTTCCAAGTTTGTTACGAACTACTGGGTTGATAAAAAGTAAAGTAGGAAGCCCAGGAGTTGCAGCATTATTGTTGCAATACTGGTGCTCACCACATTGGTAGATATTGATGCAAGAGAATCATTTCAACAATTTATTTCAAAATTTTCATTTGTCCTCGAGAAGGTCTTAGAGATTTCTAGAAGAGGAAGTTGGTTTCCTTATTGCCCTATAATTTTGTAGAATTTCTAATTACATCTTTAGGATAGGAAATTTTATCAATTTTAGGTAGAAGTTAGGATGTTGTTTGATTTTTAGGGGATTTGAATTTATCTGTGTTTTGGGAAGTTTTAGTGTCTACAGATAAACGCTTAAACCCCTAGACTAGTAGCTAAGTCTAGAACAACAGTGCAAAGCATTCTCTACTTTTTCTATGACCAATAGATTAAATAAGAGGTAAAGAAGCCTACTTGAAGCTTTCACTTACTCCTTATCTCCCTTGACCAATTCTGTCGCTCCTTTCCATACTTAATCCGCTTGAAGAGTACTTGCACACAGATAGAAGACAAAAACCGATCAAAGCATATGATAATGATCTATTGATTAAACATAGCATGGAATCAAGTACATAGTACACATATGAAAGCATCAATGAATAACACAAGCATATGGAAAAAGCTTTGAACACTTTATTAGTAAAAGGAAGAGTTACAACCCAATTTGCTTGATTCAGCATCACTCCTCCAGTTCAATCCCATCCTCTCCTCATAACAAGCAAGACATTTTGACATCATTACAATACTTGAAATCAACTCAAGTCTCATACTAATAGCATCTCCCTATAATTCAATGATTTCCAGCCCCTAATCACTTAGATGAGTGGTCTTTTTATAGGTGAATGAAGGAATTTATGCCATAAATGGTGATAATGAATTCCCTCCCAAACTTAGGATTTAGTTCCATGGAGGAAGGGATAAAGGGATTGATGTTCCTTAACTCCCTACCTCATCCAAATTCGAGCTCAAAGGAGTAGATAAACTTGGGAAACTTCTAGATGCATCCAATGGATAAGAATATTCCCAAACCCCAATGCAATTTCGCTCAAATTCGCCTAGCACAAGCCAAAGAGGGCTCAAGTGTGCTGCATAGCACCCTAGTAGTGTACTGGACTACACTACAACGCACCCTAATGAAGGCTTGCCTGCGCTGATCTTCTTAGAGGAAGTTTCTAGATGATTTCAGTCATGGAACTTCTTGGGAAGCTAGGCATTCTGATGGTTGACTTCTTTAGGGCATGTAACAACTGAATTAGGGTTTGATGGGCCCTAATAGTACTGATCTGTAGGTTGGGGTTGATGTGCCCAAATGGATCTATAACAGTTTCCCCCTAAAGCATGAAGTCGTAAATATGTATGTTGAGTGAAATGCTTTATCATATGGAGAGGAGGTTTCGAAGCGGAAGGTGACGCACATCAATTACAATACATATATCTTGATAATTTGATTTTTTCTCATGAACTTGCTGAGGGAAGGCATACCCATGCTTAGCTTATAAACTTTCATTACATGTACAAATATAGTTGTCTACAGATATAGACCCATGAATGGATGACCATGAATGTAAGGCCATTGTACATTTGATTTAGTACTCCTAAAAATATCGTAGCCCGGATGGATGAAACTAGATCCGGGGTCTTCAATCTCATTCAATCTTTCGCTCAAGTACAAGTCTAACCATGTGAATAGATGATCTGAAGTTGAACATGGGAAGACATCGTCTGATTACCAGCCAATGATGTAAGCCGTTAACAGACGTGAGAGGAATCACCGATAATGATAATGACCCTCAAGGTACTACAGTACATTTCGCATGGTGTGAATAAATGATTTGATGTCAAACACCATACAAATTCTTTCGGTCAAAGGCCAGTGATGTCAACCTATCGCCGGAAGTGAGAAACCTGCCATTGATGTATGCAAGCCTCAAGGTACTGAAGGGGTGTTTCTAAGTCAACTTCTTGGATAATGTGCTGATGTCAACAAGAAGTGACTCATCATAGGAGGGCCTTGATGTATCCCACATCAATGACACGAAACGAGGTAAATGATTTTGGAGATGAAAAATCGACTAACGACAAAAGGTTCAGGAATGGTGGTCATGAAAATGAAGGTTTACGGTATTGCAAAGGATGAAGTTTGAACTGAATGACTTCTCTTGAACATGTCGGCAACACTAAGATGAATTGGTAGCATTGACCCAAAACAAAGTAATGGATGGTATGATAGACCAACGGTGTGATAACCATCAAGCTGAATGACCCAACCCACATAGTCACAGTGATGAGGTGAAAGTGTCATGTTCAAGAGCGACTTGCTACCATAAAGTGTTTTCCCCTTTTTCCAATTTTCCCCAGTCATTGCTAACCAGTACCTCTTTATTTTTAATCAAGCTTGAGGAGGATAACATATTCTTGTTGTATAATTTCACCCTTCGGGTGAATCCATCGCTATTTGATGTTTTAACGAGTCTAACGAAGGTGAAACTCGGTCTTGTCTAGATGGACAAGTTTGTCACTATTTGATGTTTTTAATGAGTTTAACGACAAAGATAACTCGGTCCTTTTCATGTTTAGAGAGTTTGAAAAGGGACAAAAAGAAAACTCCACAAGTTCTTTTTTGTAAATTAATCTCTCAAGCCCGAAAAAGCATAAAATAATACAAGAGAGATATCATTTCCAATCCATTAACGAGCTGGAAAGGACAAGTGCTCGACAATCTTTTCATATTTAGAGAGTCTGAAAAGAGCTTAAAGAGGACTCCACTTTGAGGAACGAGTGGTGTCTAGGATAGCAACTGGTTCTGGTGATGTTGGAACTTCTCAAAACATGTTGATTTATGTGAAGAGGCTGGCTAATAAGACCACTCATTGCAACTGTTCCTCAAAAAAGGTAAAACAACCAAATGAAAGCGTATGATCAGCCAAAGAGATGGTGGTGATGGAATGAAACAACTAAGGCTCAAAAGGCTAGTAGAATGGCAATCACAAGGGTTAAAATGGAAATGGGTTCATTTTTACACAAGCTTGAACCATAGGGAACTATGCTTGGATTCAGTTTCATGTTTACACAAGCTTGAAATGAAAAACTATGCTTGGATTCAGTTTCATTTTTATACAAGCTTAAAATGAAAAACTATGCTTGAGATTAGTTTACATGCCCCCAGCATGATGAAAGGGAGAGTCTTTTGTAACCAGATAGAAGTCGTTGCGGTGAAGTAGGACGGTTATCCAACACCTTTTTGGCTTCGTCCAGATAGGGACAAAGGTGAATGGGGTGATTCCCTTCACATAACCTACAGGGAAACTTAACTTTACCATTAGGTGCATGCCCCCCAAGCTTCATTACATTCACCTAAGTAGACTACTCGTGGCTATCAGGTGAATGGAATGAAGGTTCTTTTATGAGATCAAGTGAAAGACTCGATTGGGATTTTACGAGATCTAATCAAAGACTCGACTTGGAACTTTTCTCTAGGGGACCTTGTTTCATTTTTCAACGAGCTTGACACAAGACAAGGAACTATGCTCAAATTCCTTGTTTCATTTTTTAACGAGGTTGACACAAGACAAAGAACTATCCTTATTCCCTTGGTTTCATTTTTTAATGAGGTTGACACAAGATAAAGAACTATCCTCATGTTCCTTGTTTCATTTTTTAACGAGGTTGACACAAGACCAGGAACTATCCTCATGGACCTGTTTCATTTTTTAATGAGGTTGACACGGTAAAAGAACTATCCTCGTGGACCTGTTTCATTTTTTAACGAGGTTGACACAGTAAAAGAACCATCCTCATATTCTTGTATCACAACTCATAAGAGGTCATGAAGGAGAGATCTAGTTCTAATGCCCCCAGTACATGATGTATAACATCACTGAATTGATCGTCAGTTGATGTAGGTATGGAACAGGTTGCCACATAATTAACCCGTGGCGGGGATGATACCATTGGTACAAAAGGACCATTTAGGGAAGATGGTTGACTGGAAGCCATATTTGGACCGGGAAATGAAAGTTGGTCAACAGTGACAATTATGCCTTCATGCGGGAAACAAATCACTCGAAAGAGTGTTGAAACAATAGCTCCCATGTCATAAACATAGTCGCACCCAAGAAGTAAATTATAATCTAAAGGGCCTGGGACTACCATCACATTCAGATAAATGATTTTTCCTCCCAAAGTAATAGGTAACTGAGGGAGGATCCCTAATGGTTGATTGGTTCCTCTGTTAAAACCCAACAGATTCTGGGTAACAGGCACAAGCAGCGGCGAACCAAGCACTTGCCAAGTAGTTGAGGAAAGGATACTCACTAATGCACCTTCATCTATAATAGTGCCAGATACAATCATATTACAAACCTGTACTATGATCTAGAAAGGCACATAAGAAGGAAGACAAAATCCTGCCAATCAATTCCAATCAAAGGAAGTGACCAAACTACTTTGAGGGGGTACCGTAAGAATGAGAGAATTAACCCCTTGAGTTACGAGAGTGGGAGGATTTTCCTCCTATCTTGATGGAATAGGAGGACTGCCTCCAAGCTCATTAGAATCTGAAGAAATGAAAAGAACCTGAGTGGTATCATATTCACTCTCTTCGGGAAAGGTACGACTTACTGAAGGTGAAATCGCGTCAACTGTTACCTCAACCTGTTGATTTGGGTCGGGTATAGATTCATAGGATTCACTTTCAGAGAGAGTGGGTTTGACCGACGGTTGATTTTGGTCAGTCAATTCATCAACTGGTGAAGGATTTAGGGAGAGTTTCCTGTAACCAGATGGAAGTCGCTGCGGTGAAGTAGGATGGTTATCCAACACTTTTTTGGATTCATCTAGATAGGGAAAAAGGTGAATGGGGTGATTCCCCTCACATAACCTATAGGTAAACTTAACTTTACCCTTCTTTACATGAACTTTACTACCACTAGTTGATGGTGTGTCACTAGCATGATCTCGAGAAGTTGATGACACAAGATGATGTGAATGGGAAGACCATTCTTCTAAGATCTGAGGAATATCAAGACAATTTCTAAAAATATGGTCTCCCACACAAAGTTTGCATGGATATCGAACTTTGTGAGGCTTGATGGACGGTTTCTCATCAGATGTTGCATTCAAAGCAATGGTTGCTTGGTTGCCCCTCTGCTGAATTTGCTTCTTCTTCTTCTTCCCTTTCTTCTTCTTCTTCTTAGCCACCTGGTTACTAGTACCAATACTTTCGCCAGGCGAAGAGGAAGAAGGAGAGGAAGAAACAACCGAGGAAGAAGGCAAATGGTCAACTTTAGGATCAACTGGAGGTTGATTTTGTCCAGTTGGAGGTGTACTCGTTTGTGGAGAAATCATGACATTTTGAACCAAGGAGGTTGAAAACAACCATACAGGCAAGCCAATGGTAAATCCCGAAAGGGACAATGTAGCCATATAAGGAGCACCAATATTTCCAAAAGGAGGTAAAGGACTAGGATTCACATCAAAAGGAATTCCTTGATACGTGGATTCTGGATTTGTCGCCATATGTTTCAACCTAAGATCAACTAAGGAGCGAGCGTGGAGGATGTTATCCACGGTCAATTAATTTTATTTTAATCAAAGTAACATAACAAAACAGATTAGGGATAATCTAGGCAAAATGTTTACCAAGAAACTGTGAACTGCAGAATGCCTCCTGGCAAACCAAGAAGTATGGGCAGGCAATCTCCCCGAATGCTGTTTTCGGTGTATCACAGTGTACAAGGCGGCTGATTTGGTTACCTAAAGATGGATAGAAACCTAGAGTTGTCCTCCCATATATACCTGAAAGTATGTGGAGGCCCAATCCATATAAGCATTGTCTAATGCTAAACTGCATAATGAGAGCATTCCCATATACTTTACGTACTGTAACACTGCCCTATATACCCAAAGGTACATGGACGAGCTACGATATACTCACGTACGTGGAATGAGGTATCACACTCGGGATGTATTGCAGACAAGTTAGCGACAACTGCTTTGTTTTACGACGCCGAAACACGTCTCTAGCCTAGACCTCTAAATGTTTTTCGTTAGGTGACAATGCTCCATTAGGTAAATTCAGATAAATTTTAATTTGATCTTCTTTAGAATTTTCCTTTCAAGGTTCACCACGTGATGTATGTTTGCAATTCCTAAAATGCAACTAATATGATAAGCATTCTTTCCATTCAATTTAACAATGAAAATCCTTAGCTAGTAGGGATAGAGCAATCAGATCTTTGACAAAGAGCAAAGAGCACATCTAATGCAATTTCCCTAGCTATTCCGTTCAATCATTCAAAAAAATTTTCAATGCAACATGCATGTATATATTTTTGATTTCTCTTAATGTGAATGGACAAAAAGGAAAATTAACGCACAATCGATCAATAAAATCTTTTCATAAAAATGACGATTTTGCAACAATTTCTTTTCAAGGAAAGGAAGACTTTACGACACTTTCAGTTTCAAAGAAATGAGGAATTACAACACTTTCAACGAAAAGACTAATCATATGCACATATCAATCAATCGATCTTTCACGAATGAAGACTTTACGACAATTCAATTTTCGAAGGAAAAGACGATTTTACGACACTTTCTTTCGACAAAGATTAATCGACGATATTCTAACTTTGACTATAGAATGATAATGACAAAGAAAACATTAAAGAAACATTAATCAATCAAAATAAAGTAGGGCTAGCTAAGGAGATGAAAACCTATTTTTTGAGACATGACATCCATTTGCAACTAGCAAACAAGCAATCAGAAGAATTTTGGCAAAAAAAATTTAATTCCAAGTGTGGGAATCTGACCCTAGGAAGATCAGCGCAGGCCAAAGAGGGAGTAACTATGCTATAGTGTACTGTCTCTAACTAGAGGGTGCATTGCAGTGCACTGTCTCTAAGGCTAGCCTGCACTGATTCTTGTGAGGCCACTCAAGAGTCATCTAACCTCAAATTTTGACCAAAATTCGATGCAAAAGGCTGAATTACAACAAGTAAAGTATGTCAAGGTGTCTAAGGAGGTGGATTAGCTACTAGGAAAGATGATTCACTCCCCAGTGGAGTCGCCAATTTGTTTTGGGAAGTTTTAGTGTCTACGGATAAATGCTTAAACCCCTAGACTAGTAGCTAATTCTAGAACAACAGTGCAAAGCATTCTCTATTTTTTCTATGACCAATAGATTAAATAAGAGGTAAATAAGCCTACTTGAAGCTTGTGCTTACTCCTTATCTCCCTTGACCAATTCTATTGCTCCTTTCCATACTTAATCCGCTTGAAGAGTACCTGCACACAGACAGAAGACAAAAACTGATCAAAGCATATGATAATGATCTATTGATTAAACATAGCATGGAATCAAATACATAGTACACATATGAAAGCATCAATGAATAACACAAGCATATGGAAAAAGCTTTGAACACTTTATTAGTAAAAGGAAGAGTTACAACCCAATTTGCTTGATTCAGCATCACTCCTCCAGTTCAATCCCATCCTCTCCTCATAACAAGCAAGACATTTTGACATCATTACAATACTTGAAATCAACTCAAGTCTCATACCAATAGCATCTCCCTATAATTCAATGATTTCCAGCCCCTAATCACTTAGATGAGTGGTCTTTTTATAGGTGAGTGAAGGAATTTATGCCATAAATGGTGATAATGAATGCCCTCCCACACTTAGGATTTAGTTCCATGGAGGAAGGGATAAAGGGATTGATGTTCCTTAACTCCCTACCTCATCCAAATTCGAGCTCAAAGGAGTAGATAAATTTGGGAAACTTCTAGATGCATCCAATGGATAAGAATATTCCCAAACCCCAATGCAATTTCGCTCAAATTCGCCTAGCGCAAGCCAAAGAGGGCTCAAGTGTGCTGCATAGCACCCTAGCAGTGCACTGGACTACACTGCAGCCACCCTAATGAAGGCTTGCCTGCGCTGATCTTCTTTGATGAAGTTTCTAGATGATTTCAGTCATGGAACTTCTTGGGAAGCTAGGCATTCTGATGGTTGGCTTCTTTAGGGCATGTAACAACTGAATTAGGTTTTGATGGCCCCTAATAGTACTGATCTGTAGGTTGGGGTTGATGTGCCCAAATGGATCTGTAACAATATGGAAAGTTTTGGATCTGATTGTCTCAGAATGTATAAATAAATCCCTTGATCATGAGAATGTAGCAATGGTAATGGTTAGAAAATAAATTTGTAGTTTCATTGAATAGGCAAAACTCCTAGCTTGTGTTCCTATAAATTATTATGTGATTGCATGTGAGCTAAGTTTTACTATATTGTTATCTAGATCTATTGAGTTATACTATGGATGGACGAGAGCATTTTGATCTCTTTGATTTACTAGAGTTTTGTTGTCTAACTCTAGTTCTAAATATCTTTTGGTATCATAGTCAATAGTTGATGAATTGATAGTTAATAATTGATGTGAAAATTGTTAATTTCATGGTGATTTGTGATTGATTACGAGTAATTTGGTTTTAGATATGCCTTAAACATTGAACAAGGTCAACATATATAGACAATGCATGGTGAAAACATGGGATTATAATGTTTGGGGGTTTTAGCATTCCAAGAAAATGAAATCACATCAAGACTGAAGAAGTTTCAATATCACCAAAGCATTGTGGCATGTAACCATCCAAGAAAAGAGTTATTGATAACCTATTATGTGTTTTGGAAGAACTGGAATTAAGATTCTAATAGAATGTGAAGAAAATATGGAGCATTAGGGATCATAACCTTACATTTACAATCTGATTAGAAACCAAAGATTAGACAAGGGACGCATCCAACCTGAGAACAAATGATCAATTAGAGAATTTTTATTTATGAGGTTTATGATTAGGTTCATTATGAATATGAATAAGTTCATGTTTATTTATGAGGTTTATGAGGGTTTTTGGCAGAGATCTTTTATCTCTTGCTCCAACACCAAGATTCTTCATGTCTATTTTAGCAAAAATGGAAATCCCTAATGGAGATTGTTGCCTTCACAATTACTCCATTTCTACTAGTGTCTTGGGCATAAAATTGGACTCTTTTCCACTAGAGATATTAGATGATATTTCATTGAGCTACAATGATAGGTGAGAGTTATGAATAGCTCACTAAAGGAGTATGAAGAGGCTATTAGTCTATTGGATATAAAATTGGACTCTTTTTAATTGTAACTTAGCAAAATGGAAAAGTTGTGGAGACAAGCTCCATTATTCGTCTTTCACTGGTCCATGTAAAATAAATGAAGAAAATGGTATCAACCCCTTTGGAGAAGGAATGTTGAGAACAACAAATAGCATGAACAGACAAAGAATCCAATGAGCTAAGCTAAGAGGGGTCTCCCTTTGTAAACAAACATCTATAGGCTTGTTAGAGTTTGTATGAATCTTTACTAGAGGTTGAGTAGTCTTCACATCATCAACCACATCCAATAGAGAGGTACTAACCCCTACAATACAAATGATGTCTCCAAATAAAATGTAGTCAATACCAATAATATTATCTTCTGAATCTATTACAATATGATTTACAAAGTACGTTTCCATATGTGTGTGAAAGAAATAATCCATTTGGTTAGAAAAAAATAGTCTTTTTGAAGACCTCAAGAAACCCTCTTGAAGGAGACAATAAGGGTTTGAAACCATAGAATTAAATTTGATCTATGAACCCTAGTTCTGCATCCCTTAGGAGAAATGCTACTAGTCAATAGTCTGACAGATCAATTAAATAACCCAGGAAATTTTGTTGCTATACATATGTGAAAGAAACAATCCATATGGTTAGCAAAAGGAAGTATTTTTGAAGATCTCAAGAAACCTCCTTGATGGAGATAACAAGGGTTTGAAACCACATAATACAAGTTGATCTATGAACCCTAGTTCTGCAGCCCTTAGGAAAAATGCTACTAGTCAATAGTATGACAGATCGATTAAATAACCCAGAAAATTTTCTTGCCAAGTAATCGTCCAGATCAAATATCAAAAGAAATCCCTTCCAGAGGTGCTAAATAAGAGATCCAATTTCCTCTCAATAAATTGGTATGTGGAGACAATGAATTGAATTTCTAATTTTTCATTTAGAAAGAAAAAATGAAGGTTTAAAATGCATATATTGATGAATTTGTATTTGTATTTGTATTTTTATTTCTTCATGTATATCTATATCTATATCTATATATATATATATATATATATATTATCGTTATATTGTATCTAATTTCTTGCAAATTTATATGAAAGTTTTAGTTGAAGTAATTTAAAAAATTTCACATATTTAAAAAAATAAATAAATTTAGCTCATGGAGTGTAACTCAATTGACAATCACCTTGTTATGAAGTATTATGTAAAAGCATGAGTATTCAAAATTCAAATCCCTATGATTTAGGGAAACCAAATAATAATATTTTTTATCTATTTATTTATTATATTTTTTGAATGCGAAATGTATATTTGTTATAGACATTTTTGTGCCTTACAGCATTGAGCATAAAATGTCCATAATCTAAGGGATCCAAAGTCCCTAAACATGTTGTTCCTACCCCTAGAGGAACAAGGCTAACAAACCACAACAATTCACAGAAGTTCTCCACCAGAAATTGCTCAAAAACAAGTCAATTCAGGATCATTTCAGTGGCTACACTAGCTGTTTGCGCTGAATGTCAAAGCCAACACTGGCTACCTGCGCTGAATGTCAAAGGGAACACTGGCTACCTGCGCTGAGCGAGAGTGGACATGTGGCAAGTTCATTTCTCAAGGTGTCAAAACCCAGGAAGCTTCCAAAATGACACTTGCCTCAGGGAATTCGACTGGTGATGAGTAAGAGGTTCCAAATCTCCAAGTGGAAGCAAGAACCTCCAAGTGGAATCAAGAACTGACAGAGGGAGAGGACACTAGTCAGATCTCAAGCTGACTCATCCTCTCTCCAAACATCTATATATGGATCTCTCCTCCATGAGATCTAAGGGCTGAAATTTTGTTATTGCAAAGAATTGTTGTTGGTTTGAGATTGGAATCATTGGGTGCTTAATGCTTTGAAGGGGGTGAAGATAGGAATTCCATTTGCTGGGAAGGAGATGATGGATTGGAGCCCTTTGGGTTGTATCTCTTCCTGAACCTTGTTATTCATCAATAAAGCTATCTTGGTTTATCCTATATACTGGTGTATCTTTGATGTATGATTGCATTAGTATGTTTAGTTTATTTCTAATCCTGAACTAGTTATGAATATGAATCCATGTCTTGTGTAGTGTTCTTCTCTTGTGATCTTGCAGAAACCTATTGAAGCTGGGCGAGCGAGAAGGCAAGTAGCTGGGAACTCTCCAAGAGAAGAGAAACTGGATCGAGGGACAAACGGAAGACACCGGTTAGTCCATCTATCTCTCTTCATTCTTAATTCATAAAGGAAGAATACTAGAATAGCTGTCTCTGTTTGTTGCTAAGGCACTGTCACACCTTAGGTGGATAGGATCGTCCTGCATAGGCATTTTTCCCCACAACAATATTGTAATTGTTTGGAAAGAAAATTATCTTTAATTTATTACTTTTATGTATTTTTTATGATGATGATGATGATTAACATCCATTAATAATGATATGGTCTATCAGACCTTAAGAAATAAGCGGTTAATTGGGGTTATTTAAAATTTTATTTCTGTGATAAAAAAGGAGGGAAAGAAGCGTTCTTAGGTCACTGTAGTTTCGATGACTAAACAAGTTGAGGAGGTTGGGTGTGGGGAAAATGTTTTGGAAATGAGAGTGTATGTGAGTAAGGGTCAGAAAATCCAAGAAAAAGTTCTTTTCATCTTCAACTCTCTTAGTATCGCAAATGAGGCATATTCTCTCGTCCCAAGGTATCTTGGGAATAGACCAACGTCCTATTTCATTCTGGAGATCATGAGAATTAGTTATAATCCTTGCAATATTCATTCTCTTCTTAGCACTAGCGAAGATATAAATGTAATTCTAGTTAGCAAGTGTGGGGTTGATAACCTCCTTATAATATCTTAACTTTCTTTTCCCCTCTAACTCCTTATCACTCCACAACTTATCCTTAAATTTGGAAGTAATGACATTTTTAATATTATCCTTATTCCCCAAGATGATCTCATTTGTTATCTCCCAATGATTGAGCCATGACTTGGCATCCTTATGCCACCCTCGCTTGATTTTACGGTGGGTTTTACTAGAGTTAGAAGCAACTTTTGGGAGTCTCTTCGCTTCCATGTTGTACAACTTCTTCTTATGCATCAAATACCTAAACATAGTTGTGCATTCAATGGGGGGAAGGTTGGTCTCAATTAAGAGAATGGGGTAGGGAGTATTACCTTTAATCTTGAGGTTGTAGGTTATGAATTGCTTCTGAATCATTTCAATCTTTCTCCATGAATCTCTAGATAGACTGCATCCCCACACCTCACTTCCATATAAACTAATAGTGGTAATGAGAGCCTCGAAGAGGAATTTTTTTTTTTTTTTTTTTTCTACTTTAAACCCAAATATCAACCATATTAGAATTGTTTTCAAGCTCATAGTAAGCTTTCCAACCACCTATAATCATTTTCTCAATGCTATAGTTCCAGTTGAGTTGATGGTGGATGTCAATACCTAAATATTTGTAAGAAGAAACATTCTCTAAGTAATTGTTATCATAAATTAAGTTATCGTAGGAGATATTTTTAGATTTAATAATCATAATTTTAGTCTTGTCAGTATTAACAGTCATACCCATCTTGGAACATAAATCGTGGAGGGTTTTAAGCTGCTTATTGAGATTTTCGAGACTCCTAGCAACAAGAACGATATCATCAACATAAAGGAGAAGAGTAATGACTATGCTAGCGAGCTTGGGTCCTTCACACCCAACAGCTTTTAAGCATTCCTCAAGCTTGTCATTACAGATTCCAAAAAGGGTAAGGGATAGGGGACAACCTTGCTATAGAAAATCGTGTAGATTCACAAGCTCATGCAATGTACTAAAGCAAAAGAAAAGAATCTACTTCTACTTTCAACTAGCGGAAGCCAATATATTAATGAAAACAATATGAACAAGAATAAGATAAATCAATGGCACATAACATAAGATTTATCTGGGGAAAGCCACTGCTCAAAACCTCGCTAACTGTATTGCATATATCAGAAATATGAGTGAAGATACAAATCTTGTTCTCACTAGAACAATTCCGCACAATTATGCTCAACTCTCTCAGCTCACAAGCTAGCTCTTGGCCAACACTTAGCCAATTATGTAGCTCTCCAAGCCCCTGATCCCTTGCGTCCTTGGTCAAAGAATTTGTATGAATACAATATGCTCTGCTCCACCTTGAGCTTAACCTGCACAAGTATTTCCTATCCTTCACTTAATGACTTCCTTTGGCCAATACTTAGCAAAATTTCCAAGCCTCCAAGCTTCTAATTCTTTGCACAATTCCTGAGAGAATTAGCCCGTATTTAAAGGGAAATTCCTCATCCATAACTGTGCAATCCAAAATTAGGTCCTTCTTTGATTGCATGCATGATATTTACAACTCAGTAAATCACACAACTAATAGTACATTGTCCCTGCACTCTAGTCTCAAATGGGTCTTTCTCTGAATTGACATGCATGAGTTTCTGATGAGGGAATATTCAGTTAACTATAGTAACACTTGTGGATGCATCAGTGAACCAATTGACTGCTAATCCTCTATTAGTTCCACAAATAGTTAGAACTAATTTAACTGAACATAACTCAGTAAACTGAGTTATCTAATTACAACTCACAATTAAACTCATCCTAGACCCCTAAAACTTAGGGAAAACATATCAATGACTTCCAACTCGAAATTCCTAAATTAACTATGTCAACTTAACTTAGTTAACTTTTACAAGTTTCTATGAGAAAATAATTACAATTTTAATTCAAGGACAAATTAAATTGGAAATTCTGGATTCTATTTTTAACATTTCTTGTTGCTATTTTCAACACTCCCTCTCAACACGAAATGGATTCGACTCGATCCTGATCCTAAACCTTTGGAATGTTCTACATGCAACACTTCTCTCTAATGTTGTTGCTACAACAACTCCAAAAAAAAAAAAAAAGAACATCCAACCTGAATCAGTATCATGCATCTGTCATCAAAGTCTCTGACTGTTATTGCCTCTGTCGACTGAAAACTCTGCGCTTCTACTCACTCTGCCTTTTTTCACTATTGTCAACCCTTCTTTCCGCTCTTCAGTATCTGACTTCTCTAGCCTCTGTCACTCTGATCTCTGACTGCATCAATCCCACTAATTCCTCCCACTACTATGTACTTTGGGCTCCCATAGCAAGGTACGATCTATGAGATAAAACCTCTCAATGGTGCCTGCCCATATTCATCCCTCTAGGGACTATAACTTCACATCGCCCCACCTCACACCTGGAGGTATGGCTGCATGTGATCCCTCAACCCACTTGGCTCGAAATTTCCCCCTACTGGAGGTCTCTGCATGAGTGGATGTCTCCACTCAGTCTCCTCTTAGCTTCTCTAGCTGTGGCTACTCCACAACTTCCTAAAGATGCTTCGTAGGGTTCTTATGGGGCTGCATGTTGAGAGGTAATTTACTCTCCCTCTCAACCACCAAGTCTCTAACCTTTTCCTTTCTCCTCAAGTCTTTGCATGCATCTTGAACCTCAAGAGAATATAGGTTCTTTAACCCATGCACCGATCTGTTTCACATGTCTTGTGGCGACGTGTCTAAGGAAAACCTTTCCCTTACTAAAAATCACATCATAGCCACAGTCTTCCAATACCACAACTGAAACAATATTCTTCTTTAGTCCTGGAACATACATCACATCTGTGATCCTGAGAGGGGAATCAGACTCCCTCTGAAAAGTAACTGTGCCCAATCCAGTAGGATTATACATCCCGTCATCTCCAAACTCTATGTTATGCTTGAGGTCTTTCTCCTCAAAATCACTAAACAGATCTCTATTTCCCATCATATGGAATAAGGCACCACTTTCAAGATACCAAACGCCTCCCATGATAGTGTTGGCCATGCATGAAATGAGAGTGAATCAAGTTCGAATTTTGAAGATAGAGCTTCACTTGTTGTCGCTACTGTCAACTCCTTCTCACTTGCTTTCTTCTGTGGGCAGTTCTTGGCTTTGTGCCCGTGCTCGTGACAGTGAAAACACTAGACTTTCATTAATTCCATCTTCTTTCTGCCCTCCTCACCTTGGGACTTCTTTCCCTTGGCCTTCTTTTCCTTACTTGCGAAGGAAAAATCCTCTTCCACTTCCTTGGAAGAGTCACCATCTTTGGTGTTCCATCGAAACTCCTCTTCTACCAAATCCAACCATAGTCGTTCCCAATTTGGTAACTTCTCCCTCCCATTGATAGAGTCCTGATAAATATGCAAACTCTTGGGAAGTCCTAGAAGAGTTAGGCTCACCATATCATCCTCGGCAATAGTGATTCCAACACTTCCAAGTTCATCCCGACAATGAGTGAACTTGGTCAAGTATTTTGGAATTGAGTTGCCCACCTCCATCTTGATTTTTCGAAGTTTATCTTTCAATGCCAGCATCCTATGGTCACTGTTGTTCTGTAAAAGGTCCTTCAGTTCTTTTGTAGTATACCCAGGGGGGATATTATGGGGTACAGAGGGAGGTACCCAAGGGAATAATGTAATAATGTGATGGTCCATAGTTAATAAATAAAGTGGTTAACCCGCATCATGTAAGGGACCACAAGTGGTTAGGAATAATGTGGTAAGCCCATTGTATTAGATATATGGTATTGAGAGACTCACGGTAATGACCCATGGTATTGTATTTATGAAGCCTATATAGAGGCTAGAGATTCCCCATTGAGAGATGTCAAGGGATTATTGTATTGGCAAGCATATGGATGATGGAGTGTTCTCATTCCTTAAGGAGTGATTGTATGGTGTTACCCTACCTCAAAGGTTTTGATATTAATAAAGAAGTATTTATATTTCTCTTCTTGGAATGATCTTGATATTTCTAGGCATATTTTCTATTTTCAGATATTTGCAGGTCAGATCTACTACAAGTGGTATCAGAGCACTTTCTTGGGCAAAGAGGGCGAGCATTTTTTTCATTTTTTGCAGGAATTTTTTAGGCAGTGAGTTTTCAGATCAGATCTGAAACTTTTGGTGAAAAATTTATGAAATAAAATACCAAATATGGAATCCTTCCAAAAAATACCCAATTTCAAAAAAACATCAGTCGAATCGGAGTCCGGATGAGGGAGATATCTTCGATTTAAAATCAGCTATTTTTTTTTTATTTTTTTTATTTTTTATTTTTATTTTTATTTTATTATTATTATTATTATTATTATTATTATTATTATTATTATTTTTTTTTTTTTTTTTTTTTTTTTTTTTTTTCAGAATTTTTTGTGACGACGGGATAGTCGTGGCATGGATATGAGTTTCCAGAGGCCCAGATCGAGATTTCTAATACACAAGAAGATGCAGAATGACCATTCCGTTTCCAAAATCATGTTATAATAAGGATTCTAAGTTATATTTACCAAGTTATGTCCATTTTAAAATTTCGCCAAAGTGATTTTTTTTTTAACCCTCACTCTATTTTAGAGTTCTAGCAAGATGGATTTTACAAGAAAATATTATGGCCCTACTATTAAAGAATTTATCAAATATCAAAAGTCTCGATCTAAACAAGTTTGGACAAGTTGCGTACCGTTTAATATAAAATATGAGGCTGCTAAATGGTGGTACTCACTTGACGATTCAGTGTGGCAACTTCCTCGTGAAAAAATAGAAGAAGTCCTTTTAGAAAAATGGTCTCATGCTAGAAAACAGGAGAATGAGACCCGTAAGGGGTTATTTTCTTATGGTATCTCCTTATTACAGGTTCATGGATGTATTCAGAAGGAGAAGATCATTGTGTCTAAAAATCCTAGTTGCAAGCATAATTTTATCAATGTTAATTTGGTAAAAAAATTGCAAGTTCCAGCAAAACACATTGAAAACACACAGGTTGATAACGAGGATGTTAAAGTTTATAAAGATTTGACAATTTCTATGGACAAGTATTTATTGCAGTTTGATTTTTATGCTTCAGATATGGCTAATGTGGATGTTGTTTTGGGATACCCTTGGATGGAATTTGTTGGTACTATCAATATTAATGTGCAGAAGAAATTCCTGAAGTGTTATAGACATATTTGGGCACTGCAACCCCAATCACATATGTCCATAAAACCAAGGGCTTCTAAGTCCCTAAAAGTGTTGTTTCATACCCTAAAGAAGCAAGGTCAGTTGATTACATCATCTCCCAGAAGTTCTCCATGAAAAACTACTACGAACTGGTCGAAACTGGACCATCTCACTTGCTCCATGGTCAGGTGTTGTGGGGAAAAGTATCCAACACGGAATGACCCTATCCCACTCTAAGGGTGATAGTTCCTTAGCAACAGCTGAAGCAAAGCTATCTAAAGTTACTTCTTTATGACATGCAAGAGACGAAAGGAAGAGATCCACTTACCGATGTCTTGCGCAAATGGTCGATCCAATCTCCTCTATTTGCCGCTTGCTCCCAGCTCCAAATCTTCTCACGGGCCCAGCTACACGAGATCCTGCGAACAAGACAAGAAAAGGAAACTACAAGAAGCATGCATTCATAATTGATTCAAGGATTAGCATAAATCAAATACGCAAGTAAGACAATACACCATTGAAACACATGCGAATAGAAGAACCTCAAATGCTTTATTAATATAAGGAAGTAAGGTTCAGGCGGTGATACAACCGTGAGAGGTCCAATCCAGCATCACCTTCCCGACGGAAAGAAATCTCCTCTTCACCTCCCTCAAGCAATCACCCAATACTCACTACTGTAAACCAACAACAATTCTTTGCACTAAATTCCGGCCTTCAGATCCCATGGGATGAGATCCTTATATAGAGTTTTGGAGTGAAGATAAGTCAGCTTGATGTGTGACTTGTTGTCCTCTTCAACTCCAGTTGTTCTTCAGTCCTTGAGTCCACTCAGAGTTTCTACCTTCCACTTGAAGTTTTAGAAGCTCTTAACTCATCATTAGGCGAATCTTCTGATCCAAGTGTCATTTTGGAAGCTTCCTGGGCACTGGCACATTGAGAAAAGATTCTTCCACATGTCAAAGTACGCCCAGCGCAGGTAGCCTTTGTTGCACTTGCTATGCAGCGCAGGTACACCATAGAGCTTTTGACATTCAGCGCAGATGCTTAGTGGAGCAGCTGCTTTGATCCAAAATTGACCTGTTTTTGAGTGTTTTTCAGTGGAGAACTGATCTGAAGTGCTGTGGTTTGCTGACCTTGTTCCTCTAGGGGTAGGAACAACATGTTTAGGGACTTTGGATCCCTTAGATTATTGACATTTCATGCTCTATGCTGTAAGGCAAAAAAATGTCTATAACAGTTGCCCCCTAAAGTATGAGGTCGTTTATCGGGTGAAATGCTTTATTAGGAGGATCCGAAGTTCATTCAATCGTCGGGAGGTGACCTGTAACAAAATACAATACAATACATTATCTTTTCATACTTTCTTTTCATGATCTAGCTGATGCGGGCATTTCCCATGCTCAGCTTTATAAATACATTTGCTGTACATAGACAGACGATCGTCTGATAATTCTCTGCTTTTAATTATCATCCTTGTAGTAGGATGATCATCTGCTGCACATGTCTATGTTTCTTTATCTCCTGAATATATATCGCAGCCCGGATGGATGAAACTAGATCCGGGGTCTTCAAACTTGTCCGATCTTCACTCTAGTACAAGTCGATCCATGTGAGAATTTCTTGAAGTCGAACATGGAAAGACATCGCTTGATTACCAGTCAATAATGTAAACTGTTAACAAGCGCGAGAGGAATCACCGATAATGATGATGACCCTCAAGGTACTGCAGCACAATTCACGTGGCGTGAATATAGGATCTGACGTCGAACACCACGCAAAGTCTCCTGGTCGAAGGTCATTAATGTATACCTATCGCCGGAAGTGAGAAACTTGCCATTGAGGTATGCAAGCTTCAAAGTACTGAGGGGGTGTTCCTAGATCAACTTCTTGGATAATAAGCTGATGTCGACAAGAAGTGATCCGTCAAAGGAGGGCCTTAATGAATCCCACATCAGTGACACGGAACGGAGCTAGTGATGATGGTGAAAACAATCTGTGAAATATGATTCAGGGTGGCGGTCATGGAAGGATGAAAGATGATGTATGGTAGTGGATGGGACCCGGTTGACACTTTCTGAATGACATCTCTTGAACATATAACGACACTGATGTGATGGATCGGTAGCATTACCCCATGTATGGATGGTATGGCGAGACCATGGTGAAGGGACCGGTGAATGATAATAACCCAACCCGATATTTACGGAGGCAAAAGTGTCATGTTCAAGAGCGACTTGCTACTATTAAGCTTTGTGGTTCTCCCAATTTTTCCCCAGTCATTTCTGACCAGTACCTCTTTATTTTTGTCAAGCTTGAGGAGGATAACATATGCTTGTTCTATAACCTGCCCTTCGGGCAAGCCCATCGCTATGTTTTAACGAGCCTAGCGATAGGGAAACTCGTTCTCGTCTAAAGACAAGTTTGTCGCTATTCAATATTTTTAACGAGCCTAGCGACAAAGACAACTCGGTCCTTTTCATTTTTAGAGAGTCTGAAAAGCGTACATAAAGTGGACTCCAGGGGTCATTTTTCGTCATCTAATCCCTTAAGTCCGAAAAAGTATAAAACAATACAGAAGGGATGAATGTTCGATATCTTTATCGAGCCGAACTAGACAAGCGCTCGATCTTTTTGTGCAATAATCCCTCAGGTCCAAAAAGATTAAAGTCTAGAGGAGGGATAGCTCTTCCGGTCCTTTTAACGAGTTGGAAGGCCAAAACTCGGCAAACTTTTCATATTTTACGAGTCAGTGAAAAGAGCTCAAAGAAGACTCGTCTTTTGAGGAACGAGTGATAAACAGGGATAGCAGCAGATTCCAGGTACAGGTTGGAATTTTCCAATCACGGCAGTATTACAAGGATGGCTAAGTGAAATCACTCTTCGCAGCTGTTCCTCAAAATAGGTAAACAATCAAGTGGATGTGAATGATCGGCCAAATGAAAAGTGGAGGTGACGATGCACAAACACGACCAAGGCTTTTATGGCTGATGAATTTACGGTCTCAAATGGTTATTTACCAGTTCATTTTTTCTGGATGAGCTTGAACTCTGGGGGGAAGCTTGCTCACATGCTTATGTTTATTTTTTAACGAGCATGAAGTCCACGTTAAAGCTGCTCGGTTTTGCGTTTATTTTTTAACGAGCATGAACTCTGCCAAAACTGCTCGTTTGATAAGGTCAAATTCATATTTTACCATGACTAGTTTTTCTTTTCCAGAGATAGTACTGTTTCATCAATTGCTGCAACAAACTTGTTAGAAACGGATAACATGAAGTAAAAATACTAATATTTTACTTTGAACTACGTAAAAAGCAATTAAAAGATGTTTTTACCTTTCATTTTACCATTTCATGTGCATTTGGTTTGTTGGAGCTTTGGAGGTGCCTCTTCCTCTCGATTTTTCACCAGCTGATTTCGGGAGATTCTGTGGACGATTTTCAGCGCCGTTCCCACCAGGTAGGAGCTAAACCCTAGCTCTATCTTTTCATGGTCTTATTTCTCAGTTTTATGCTTGTTTTCCTGCCCCCATGAGCCCCTGGGGTTTCTCTAGGGCGCTCTGCCATCAGCGCAGGTGCCCCATATCGAAACCTGCGTTGGGGGTTTTCATTTTCAAAGGCAGTTTGTCTCCCAACGCAGGTGAGACCCTTCCCTACCTGCGTTGGGCGCAGAAAACTTTTTGGTTGCATACTTTTTCATGAGAATTTTTCCATTTTCTTTACTGAGTCAGGGATCTTACTCCTCCTCTTGTTTGTTTTGCAGAGTTTATTGGAGCAGAATGACTCTTACGTGGCGAGAACGAGAGCATGAAGAGGAGGACATGATTGCCCTCCATGATCCTGTTACCGTGAGCGCGTTGCGAAACTGTGGCTTGCTAAAATTCTTCCGTATATCTAGCATGAGGGCACAGGTACGTTTACTGCAGTACCTGCTTGATGCTTGGGATCCTGTTAACCAAGTGTTCCAGATTAGGGGCAAGTCCATCCCTTTGACCATAGTGGACATTTACTTCTTGACTGGGTTGTCAAGGCGGGGTGCCCCCATTTCCTTGTCCGGTTCGGCCCGAGGGAGCGATTCCGTGAAAGATTATATCCGTCAGTATTGTAGGGAGGGATCCCAGCCGAGCAGAGACGGCAAGGTTTCTATCCGTGATATCACTGACAGGTCTCTCAGGTCTATTCTGTACACGATTTGTAGGATGGCCGGCAGCGCATCCCCTCATGTTGCCAACAGGTCTTATGTGCAGCACGCCCTGGAATGTCTTCAGCCGAAAGTTTTTAACTGGTGTGATGCAGTACTGGTTCAGATGAAAAACCAGTTGATCAAAGTAAAGGACGGGAAACTGAAGAATTTTGGCTTCGGTTCAGTTTTGACTGCCTTCGCTTTGGAGAAGATACCCCTGATGCAACCTCAGTACATTGTTCTCGACTTGCCATCTCCTACTGAGCCACGCATGCAGAGGTGGGTCGACCACATGGCTAGACATGCAGGTCAATCTCAGATTACTTTTACTGATGCCTTCTTTAGGTGGTTCGAGCGGCAGGATATGTCTTTTTCCGAGTATCCATATATTGGTATGGATTTCCGAGGTGATTCGGATTTGGTACTACCGAATGGCGAGCAGTGGGGTGATCTTGGTAAATATTTTGACCTTATCACTGTTTACTGTTGTTTTTTTTTTTATTTATAATGTCCTTGTGCTTTACTCTATCAAGACTCTAATCAAACTCATGTGTGCATGCAGATGTTGGTCCCGTCCGTCCAGCAGTTCGTCTGAGAGCTCCGGCCGCTGCCCCAGCAGGGGAGGCTCCAGGGAGAGCTATTCTCCGTGACCTTGACTTGGCCGAGACTCTTGCAGCTGTGCAGGAACAGGTTGAGGGTCTTACCCTTGGGATTCCGGATGTACGGATTGACGAGTTGCCTCTGCGATTGCAGCGACATACTGCTGGTGTTCCTAGACGATGGTCTCGTCTTCTGCGCATGATCGCACAGGCCGTGGCATGTTATCATGAGCATCACTAGGCTAGGGTGCCCCCCAGCCATTTTGAGTTTTGGGGTCGTATGACCGATTTTGTCTTGGTTACAGAACATTATATGTAAACTGTAAACAGTTATATATATTTTTGATTTTCGGGGTTTATTCCAGTTTTTATGTGATCCATGTATGAAACATCGACGATGCTTCTCTTTTTATCAATTTTGCAAATGTCTATCTAACACATAGTTTGCTAATGAGTCGGTTAATGTGTTTAAGTTTCTGGAAATGTGTTGATATTGGATAAAATCAAACTGTCTTTCCAAGATTCTAACTCTTAAGAACTTGCGATAAATAGCTGGATTTCGGACAGAGTAGGTACCATTGAGTTGTAGTACCACGAGCTGTGAGTCTAACCTGACGACTAGCCGGTGTATGCCATGGGTGATGGCATCAGAGAGGAGCTCTATCAACGCGCTATACTTAGCGATGTTATTCGTTGATTGGCCAATACATACCGCCCTGAAACTCACTAACTCGCCGCTTGGGTTAAAAATGGCCCATGCTGCAGAGGATAGGTTCCTCGAACTACGACTCGCTCCGTCAGCATATCCAACCCACGGTTCCAATGGATTTGACATCTGCAATAAGTTTAAAAAGCGGATTACTTAAACCGGAACAAACGCTTTAGCGAAAACAAAAATGTAACAAAAGCATACAGGTTACTATCAGGCATAGTAACGCTTAAGGTACAACCCGTTGCGGGGTTGCGCCAGTGGAATTCCGTCATAATCTACCAACTCGTAGGCACCTTTTGCTAACACACTTTTAACAATATAAGGGCCCATCCATAAGGACTTGAATTTCCTAGCTCCCAATTTATCGGATTCTTGGTCATAAAGCAAGACCAAATCACCTTCCGAGAAGACACGGGGTTTGACATTTTTGTCGAACTGCGCTTTGACTCGTTTCTTATGGGCTTCGTTGGCCAAGGCGGCATCACGACGGGTTTCATCCAACTGGATTAACTCCAAGAAACGAGCTTCTTCTTCTGAGGTTCCGGGGAGGAGATCAATTGCGAGTTTAAGGGACGAAATTTCACACTGGATCGGTAGGATTGCTTCTAGGCCATATACCAGTTGAAACGGTGTGAACCCAGTGGCATTCCTTACCGATGTTCGGTAGGCCCACAAACCCGAGTACAGGATCAAATGCCATCTTCTTTTGTGAACCCCAACCATCCTTTGCAGCATGTGCTTCAGGACCTTGTTGATTGCTTCAACTTGTCCATTAGCTTGCGGATAGTACGGAGTAGAGCTGTCGTGAGACAATCCTAGTTTGGCAGTTAATTCAACCATCATGTGATTGCGAAAATGCGATCCATGATCTGTTACTATGGCCTGTGGTACGCCGAATCTGGCGACTACATGATTAAAAAAGAATAGGGCTGCTGTTTCACCAGTGTTATCCAATGTAGGCATCGCCTCGGCCCATTTGGTAAAATAGTCAACTGCGACTATAATATACCCATGCCCCCCGGTCGAGGTGGGGTTACATTGCATGAAATCGATGCCCCCCTTGGCGAAAGGCCCCACAGCTATTATTGGCTGTAAAGGAGCGGGGGGTCTTCTGGTTTTGCTATCAAAAATCTGACATGCATGGCAACTTCTAACTGCGGTTATGCAATCTTTGAACATGGTTGGCCAGAAGTATCCTGCTCGTAAGATTCTTTGTGCTGTAGCATATCCAGATTGATGCCCCCCACAGGTGCCTGAATGACATTCATTCAGGGCTTTTTCGGCCTCCTCATGGGTTAGACACCTTCTCAGGACCGTATCGACACCTCGATGGTAAAGCGTATCACCGACGATCATGTAGTCTTTTGCTTGGTATCGAATGCGTTTTTGTTCTGAGTGAGAGGTGTCTGGCCGAAACTTTTGGGTTTGGAGATAAACTATTATATCTCCATACCACTCATCACTTGCTGATATCAGAAACAAACCTTCGTCCACGATCGATTCTTTGGACGTTTCATCGTTGGACGATGATGGGAGATCGCATAATAATTCTGCGAAAACTAAAGCTTTCTTTGATTTGGATTTCACAAATTCCAGATCAAACTCTTGAAGGATAGCTATCCACTTTGAATATTTGCCCCCAAGCAACTATCGCGATAGTATATAAGTCACGGGGTTGCAATCTGACAATACGGTGGTCTTCCTGAAGAGGACATAATGCCGAAACCTTTGTATCGCTTGAACAACAGCTAGTGCTAGCTTTTCAACATGAGAATATTTACTTTCTGTATCATTTAAGTTTTTACTTAAATAATATATAGGGTGTTCAATTCTGTCGACTTCTTGAACTAAAACCATTGCAATGGTCGTATCTGCTGCAGCCAGATACAGTTTAAAGTCTCTTTGATAGTCCGGGGCGTACATTAATGATGCTTTTACTAGCGCTTCTTTCAGAGCATCAAAGGAAGCTTGAGCAACCTAGTCCCAGACGAAAGGTACATCCTTTTTCAAGAGACGGGTATAACCTTTAGCAAGTTTTGCGTAATTCGGAATGAACCTCCTCAGAAAGTTTGCTTTCCCTTGGAGTTTCTGAATCTGAAGCAAGTTCGAAGGTGGAGGCAAATTAATGATTGCCTGCACCTTGCAAGGGTCGAGACGAATCCCATCCTTGGAGACTATAAAGCCAAGTAAACGACCAGAACCGACGCAAAACACACATTTGTGCGGATTGAGTCTTATCTTGTAGTGTCGGCAACGTAGAAATATCGCTCTTAAATGTTGCGGATGATCAGTCCGCTTTTGCGAATGAGCCGGGAGATCGTCGAGATAAGGTTGAACGATGTTCTTGATGTCATGGAAAGCATAATTCATTGCTCTCTGAAACGTCGCCCCTGCGTTCTTTAAACCAAAGGGTAATTTTCGATAAGCGAATGTGCCCCACGGACAAATAAATGCCGTCTTTGACTGGTCCTGTGGGCGGATATTAATTTGATTATACCCGGAAAAACCGTCCATAAACGAAAAGATTTCACATCCGGCGCATTCATCAATTATCTGGTCGATGAAGGGTGTAGGGTAGTTGTCCTTTGGACAAGCTTGATTTACATCCCTATAATCGACGCACACTCGTATTGTTCCTTGTTTTTTCATAACAGGGACAATATTCGATACCCAGTCGGTAGAGGAACCGGGTAGACGAAACCAGCATGGAGGAGTTTTTCAACTTCTGCCTTAATAGCAGCGGCTTTCTTGGGGTGCACCTGCCGAAGCCGTTGTCTTACTGGTTTGACATCAGGATACATCTTAATTTCATGTTCAACGATACTCGAGTCGATGCCTGGCATTTCATCATATGACCAGGCAAAGACATCTCTAAATTCGCGGAAAAGAGCTTTATATATTTCTTGTTCTGAAGGGGAACAACCTTTGCCGACATAAATATTCTCTACAATGTCTGTTTTGGTCGAGATATTTATGGCTATAGTCTCTTCTATATTGGATAGGTTTCTCTCGGAATCCACCGTATTTACAGTATTTGCTAGGAATTCAAATACTGAAGGGTGATATAGGTCGCCTTGAGTATCTTCCTGAGGAAGGGAACGATGGTGGTTATCATCCCATGGTGCCCCCTCAATCAACATTGACTGTAGGATTCCTTCGTCACTTGCATGCACTCGTGACCAAGGATCCAAAGGGGTACCACATTCTCCTGACCTGTCTACCCAAACGCTTGACGAGCATTGATTTGGGCCTGCCTCCCATGCCTGAAACATTGATTGCTACAATATTTTGATTGGGCTCGGGTGCAAGACCATTGCCCGATCCATGACGACTTTGTCTTTTGTGACCTTCGTGGAGGATATCATGTTGCAGGTAGCCACCAATGGTACATTTCCTATGTACATATGATTTGGTAGCGAGAAAGTCCCCATCATCATGGGGTCTTTCAGCAGGCCTACTCCTATATCTTGAATTGAATGGTTGCTTTCATGGATCATGGGAATGCTTCCCGTAACTTGTGAACCATTAAGGAGGAAGTTCTGTTGGTCGACGACCGTAATCCCTCCTTCAAACGGGAAAGCGATCTTCCTAAAATAAGTCGACACAACAGCTGCCATGGCATAAATCCATGGTCTTCCCAGTAGGATGTTGTAATCCAGATTCCCATCTATGACTTCAACATCAATTTCTACTGTTTTTCTACCTAGTTCAACCTTTAAGTTACTTAGAATACCGTAATGGGTATATGTCCTACCGTCGAATGCTTTTAGTGTTGTCGACGATCTTGACAAGGTTGGCGACCCTAATGTTTTCCAGCAACTCATTGACATAATACATGTCGATGCCCCCTCATCAATAATTGTTCGATGAACAGTTTTGTTGAGGGCTTTCACTTGAATAAGGAAAGCTAGTTGAGCGGGTAACTGAGGGTCATACCCTTTGTGATCAAAGGACACAAGATTGGAATCCTTAGGATCAACCCCCCCTATTGCTGATAACAATGCCTGCCTTTGGGATGGACAATTTTGTAGTACTTCTAGAGTCGACATAGCAGATGGCGATTGAGCCAAATCTTCTACTATGTTATAATGTTGTGCCGCTCTGGCACGAGGATTAAAAGTCGACTTGTGTACTACCCCCTTAGGTGGTTTTATCGTTAATTCTGGCATTATGGGTGGGACAACTTCTGTCGAAGTTGTTGTCGAACTACTAGGTTGATCTTTACCTTTTTCGTTTGACAGTTGCGGATTTCCGTAATCTTTGTTCCTTGTCGAAATCAAAGCATCATTTTGCTGCTTGGAGATCGATAACATTAGCACTTGCGACGGGGAAGCATTTCCACTATCAACCATATTTTGACCTAGATTGGGAAATGGATCAGTCAACACAGCTGGGTTCTTTGGACTTTTAAAGAATCTCTTGAGCTCAGCTTTGTATGGACAATCTGTTGTCTTGTGATCTTCGTCACATATCATACAGGGCCATTTCTTTTTCCCTTTCTCAGGAAAGTTCGAAGAAGTTTTTTCAGGTGACGGATCATCCTGTTGCTTCTTCTTCCCTTTGTTTTTCTTCTTCTTGCTTCCTGGTTGATTGGTTTCTTTGCCTTTATCTGCTGATATGGCATTTACTTCCGAAGCAAGAATCTCTTCATGGGCATTTCGATCTGAAGTCTTACGGGCTTTCTGAGGTGACGCCTTTTTCGACTTCGCGCTTGCAGTGCCAATCACGCCATCTCCGGCATGAGAGTCAATATTCGATTTAGGAGGGGGAGGAATTGAAAATTCAGGTCTAGGGGCGTCAGGTATTTTGTCGTAGAGCGTGCCAGACTGAGTATATACTAAGTATAAATATTGAGCACGAGCGATGACTTGCTCCTCTGTTACGACTCCCCCCTTGGCCACATCTTCCGTTATAGCCGGAAGTAATGACTTTATAAACCATTCAGCTAATAGCTGATCAGGAACGTATGTTTTCACCATCCTACGACGACGACGCCACTCATGTATATGATCTGATATGTGAGTAGCTGTCGTCTGTTTGAAGTTGGTTAGTATCTCGGTTCCTGTTTCATACCTGATTGGTAGTTGAAAATGGGTTAAAAAAGTCGTGGCTAAGGAGCTGAAATTGTCGAAAGAGGCTCTTGGCAATTCTATATACCATTTAGCCGCCGGACCTGTCAATGTCCTCTGGAAGAGGCGAAGTCTTATCGAATCAGCGTTCAGAGTGTTCGATGAACACCACAGATGAAAAGTCATGACGTGATTCGACGGGTCTTCACCTGGATTTCCATTGAATTTAGGAATGTCCGAGGGAAGTTTGTGAGGAATCGCTGGCCACCAAGGGGCATAAGCAATCGGATCGTTCGTCAACCGATGTAAATCGGGTAACTCTAGAGTTGCCACGAATGGCAGCTGTTGACTTAGGTTAGGCGAAGCGTACCCAGGATATGATGGGATCGCTTGAGCAGTTGGTCTTTGCATACCGGCATAATGTATTTGATGCTGGTACGATTGATACGGTTGGTGGACTACCCCACTGTAAAGTGGTTGGTTTAGACTGTTTTGTATGTACGGTTGTCCACTGTTCGCAAAAATCTGCTGCTCGGTACCTTGGTACACTTGCTGGAATTGTGGTTGTTGATACTGCACCAACCATGGTTGTGATGCCATGGGTTGTTGTGCTATACTAACCACTGGACCAAGATGAGGGGTAATGGCACCCGTTTGTGCTTGTGCCGCCTCGCTAGCCGGCGATTGTGGTTGAGTTGCAGGGTTAAGGGGTTGTTGCATTACAACCTGAGGAAACTGAGGTTGACATACAACAGGCACCGTTTGAACTTGCGACACGGTTACAATCGCTGGTGTCGTCGGGACGTTCGTCACAGGCATTTGTTGTTGCATAGAATACACAACTCTTGGTTGCTGGGGTAGCATAGGTATCCAACCACTTGTAGTTATTCCAGTATAACCTGAATATGGTTGTGAACTCCCGTATGGGTAACCTCCCGGAGGGGGTAATGAAAAAGCATATTGCCCCCCATACGGTGGTGGTCCGGAATCGAGAGGATTCATTACACCTCGAGGACCGGATTGCCCAAACTGATTCCCGAAAAGATCAATTTGTTGAGTTCCAACATAGGAGTTACCGGGTATTATCCCGGGAGAACAAACAGGAACAGACCATACTGTCGTCATGGCCCTCGAAGGGACCCCCTCCAGCTGTTGAGAGTTAGGGACAGATGGTATGCCGGCGAACATTGTCGGAATGACTGCAGGGGGTTCTGCTGTCGCTGTGTCGTTTGGCACAGTCCTAGATGTCGACGGTTGCTCAGACATTTTGAGTCTATCCAATAGATTGCCTAGTGATTCTTCAGGAACTTCTCTGGGTGATAGGCTAGCTTCTGATGCAGTAGGAAGTAGAGTGATCCTTGCTCCAAAATGTGTTGGAGTAGTTGCTTGCGGATCTTCTACAATTTCTTCTATTGCGATCAGACCGGGTGGAAGAGGAAGACCGTTAGGTCCGTAGAATATTTCTGGTGCCGAAGAAGGGGTTGTTTCGATAGCGACAGTTGTTTGAGGAGCAAGACTCTCTGAACCGATCACTGATGGAACTGATTCAGTAACACAAGTATTTGCTCTCAGACTAGGATCAGTGTTACTGTCCTTCTGGGGCTGTTGAACTTCTTCAATAGGGGCAGGGTTTCCAGAAATGTTTGGAGTAACCAGAACCTCAGATGTCGTCGGAACACTTGTTCTAACTTTGACAGGATATTTGGAACCAGTTGAACGAGATCGCTTTGCCCGGGTTGTTTTCGATTCCGGAGACAAAGACGGTTGACTCGTACGCCTCCGCGAACGACGGTTCATCGATTGACTTTCTTCCACGGTTGCGGATTACTTGGTCAACCAACAATGCACAGGGCAAAATGTGTTTTCGAATTGAATTAATTTTAGACGCTTTTTAAGACACAACTTGCTTTTTCACTTTTTAAGAGTCGAGAAAAAGCTAAAGATGACTCTAGTCTCCTTCGATGTATTAACGAGCCCGAAGTGACAAATGCTCGGATGGACTTTTTCAGTTATAGAGTTTGAAAAAGGCCAAAAGAAACTACTCTGGAGTTCTAGGCAGAGGGTGTGCCAAACCTTTCGCGAAACCACAGAATACGTTTTACGGTACGAGTGGTCGATCTTCGTGAATGCTGTGTTCACTGCATCGCGATCAGTAGGGCGGCCGACACGGCTTCCTATGGATAAAGGCTTTGTTCCTATAGGGGTCCCCCAATATACGCGACGGTACGCGGGGGCACAAGTCCGTATTAGTGCTATCGTCCCTCAGGAGGAATCACCCACCTTCGTAGAGATCGACAGTCACTATGTTTAACAACGCCGGTTCACGTCTCTACCTAGACCTCTACTGTGTTTCGTTATGTTTCAAAGCGTTGTTAGATAAATTTAGTTCTTTTTAGGTTGATCTTGCTTAGCAGTTTGCCTTTATGGATCACCACGTGATGTATGATACAACTCCTAAATGCAGTCTAAGAATGATAAGCAAGCTTTTTCAATTCTTTCAACTTATGAAAATCTTAACTACTGAAGGAAAAGAAAGACATCATCTTTTCAAACAGATCATAGAGCACACACTGATGCACTTTCCTAAATCGACATGCAAACTGTCAAAATGCACATGCACAATGCAAGTATTTCTTTTCTTCTTCCTTAATGTTGATGTATTACAAAAAGAAAGCTGTTGTATAATTTCGAATTCAATTTCAAGCGAAAGCAAACAAGTTTTTGTCCAATAATCAAAAGAACACCTTAAGATTCACTCGTTTCAAACACGAGAAATACTGAAATCCAAACCATATAACGAAAGCAAATGCTCAAGCAGCTATGAACAACAATAAACTAGCTCTTAGAATCACAACGACACTTTCTCACAGGTCTAGATCCAAGAGGTCACAGCAAGACTAGTTCACTTTCGCTATGGGAAACTGTGAATGAAAGCAAGAAATACAATAAGAACAATCACAGTCTCTTCATACAACTGAGGCAGAATGAAGGCAAAGAAAGGTAGTTTCAGCTGGGTATACAGGTTGACAACAGGCTGCAAAAACAATATTGAGAACTGGGCAACAGACAGGAGGGAACCCCAGTTGCACAAGGCAAAACTGGATCAGCGCAGGTGTTGCACTGTCAATCTGACATGCAGCGCAGGTAGCCCCTTCGGGACCTACGTTGCAGCGCAGGTAGCCTTTGCTGCAGCTGCACTGAAGAGACAACTCTCGTCTCTCTCAGATTCCGGGTCACAGTTTGCTCAAAAATCAATGGTTTTTGGCCAAATCAGAGGCTATCAGCCAAGTATACACTAAAGGATGATTAAGGAAGATGAACACTATCACAAAGAGCTAAAAAGAGTCCTTGTGGATCAGCTCTTCAAATCATAAACATGCCTAGCACTGGGCTAGAGTAGCTGCCCTCTACTTTGCATTCGAAGGATTCGGATGCAGTTCGATTCGGTACTCCCTTTGTTTAAGAAATGAATAGCAAGAAACACAAGCTACCAACAAGACACGTTCCCCAGCGGAGTCGCCAGTCTGTTGTGGGGAAAAGTATCCAACACGGAATGACCCTATCCCACTCTAAGGGTGATAGTTCCTTAGCAACAGCTGAAGCAAAGCTATCTAAAGTTACTTCTTTATGACATGCAAGAGACGAAAGGAAGAGATCCACTTACCGATGTCTTGCGCAAATGGTCGATCCAATCTCCTCTATTTGCCGCTTGCTCCCAGCTCCAAATCTTCTCACGGGCCCAGCTACACGAGATCCTGCGAACAAGACAAGAAAAGGAAACTACAAGAAGCATGCATTCATAATTGATTCAAGGATTAGCATAAATCAAATACGCAAGTAAGACAATACACCATTGAAACACATGCGAATAGAAGAACCTCAAATGCTTTATTAATATAAGGAAGTAAGGTTCAGGCGGTGATACAACCGTGAGAGGTCCAATCCAGCATCACCTTCCCGACGGAAAGAAATCTCCTCTTCACCTCCCTCAAGCAATCACCCAATACTCACAACTGTAAACCAACAGCAATTCTTTGCACTAAATTCCGGCCTTCAGATCCCATGGGATGAGATCCTTATATAGAGTTTTGGAGTGAAGATAAGTCAGCTTGATGTGTGACTTGTTGTCCTCTTCAACTCCAGTTGTTCTTCAGTCCTTGAGTCCACTCGGAGTTTCTACCTTCCACTTGAAGTTTTAGAAGCTCTTAACTCATCATTAGGCGAATCTTCTGATCCAAGTGTCATTTTGGAAGCTTCCTGGGCACTGGCACATTGAGAAAAGATTCCTCCACATGTCAAAGTACGCCCAACGCAGGTAGCCTTTGTTGCACTTGCTATGCAGCGCAGGTACACCATAGAGCTTTTGACATTCAGCGCAGATGCTTAGTGGAGCAGTTGCTTTGATCCAAAATTGACCTGTTTTTGAGTGTTTTTCAGTGGAGAACTGATCTGAAGTGCTGTGGTTTGCTGACCTTGTTCCTCTAGGGGTAGGAACAACATGTTTAGGGACTTTGGATCCCTTAGATTATTGACATTTCATGCTCTATGCTGTAAGGCACAAAAATGTCTATAACATCAGGGTGCGATGCATCTCACCTACTACACACGGGAGGTGCGATGCATACTGAAAAGTCTTTCTATAGGGTGCAATGAGCGAGAATAGACAAATTGCAGAGACAGTTTGCTAAGTGGACGATCAAGGAATCTTCTAGAAACTTCTCATATGACACTTGCCTCTCAGAATTCGCCCAAGGATGAGTAAGAGATCAATGAAATCTCCAAATGGAACCAAGAACTATCAGAGAGAGGACACTAATCAAAATCCCAGAAGCTAACTCACCCACCTGCAAACATCTATATATGGATCCCTCATCCCAGAGATCCAGAGGCTGGAATCTTGTATTTTGTAAGGAAGTGTTGTTGGTTTCTTGGTGGAACATCATAGTGTTGGGTGATCTAAGCTTTTCATGAGGTGAAGAAGGGCTTTCATGCTGGGAGGATGACGCTGGGTCAGATCAATGGGTTGTAATCCTCTCTTCTACTCTTTCTATCAATAAAGCTATTTGAGTTTTCCTCCACATTCTTGTATGTTTGAGTTGATATATGCATTTGTGTGGTCAATATATATTTGGTCCTATATTGTTTATGATTGTAGATCTTGGTGCTTTGATGGTATTATGCTGCTTTGACTTTACAAGTGCTCTTTGAAGTGGGGTAAGCAAGGGAGAAGCGGCAAAGATCTGTCAAAGGGGAGAGGAAACAAGCAAGGAGCCAAGCAAAAGACTGAGGTTGGTACTCTCTGCTTCTCTCTCATCTACTTCTCATAAAGGAAAACGAAAGTGACTTTAGTTTGTTTGTTTCTAAGATAGCTACCCGTCTTAGTGGGACTAGCAGCTCTGAATGGACACTAGATTTCCCGATAAAAAAATGGCGACTCCACTGGGGAACGAATAGCTTGTTTGCTTGTTTATATTTGTTTGCTTTATAAACTACAGACGGAGCCTGAAGTCAAGCCAGCTAGCCTTCAAACTGCTTTTGCTATGCAACTGCAAAGTAGATCAATGCTACTTCAGTCCATCTCCGGGTTTTGTTTATAAATTGAATAATTGATTTGCAAACATCCTAATTGCCCTAGTGGTGGCTCAAGTAACCTCATTAGATCAGCCCCTATGATTTGTATTTACTGACTATCATTAGCTCGGCCTAAATCCCTGAACTAAGCTGCAAACTGTGACCAAAAACCAAGTTGAAGTCTCGTCCCTAGACCATCGCACCTTCTCCTCTTGGCAATCTGGATGCATCGCACCTCCTGTGTGTAGTAGGTGAGATGCATCCCTGTTTCCCTGTGTTACAGGTGCGATGATCAGATAAGACTGTTTCTGCCTCCAGATTTTGGTTTTTTCTTCACTCTCTTCAGCTTTATTCAGGAGTTTTGCTGTCTGTGATCAGTATACCACTGTTGAAACTCCCTTCCTTTGCATTATTCAGCCTCCATTGTACAAAGAATTGTGAATGTTTTTATGTATTGTTCGCCATTTACAATTCTCCTTTACAAAGAAGTAGCTTAGTCGAACTATCGTCTTTTGATTTGGAAGTGTCGCAAGTGTCATTTTCAGTCAAAGAAAAGAATCCTACTCTTCTTGATGGTCGATTACACTGTTACTCTTGTATTTGATTTGAATTAATAGTATTTCAAGTGTCAAAAGCAGTTTTCAATTCAAAATCGCAAAGTGTCGTCATTGTCTTCCTTTCATCTTTTGAAGAGAAAATTGTTAGTACTGTCGCTTTGAAAAGATAATTCAGATTTGTACTTAGCATTCTTTTTGTCATTCACACATTAAGAAAGCGGAAAACAAATACATGCATGTGCATTTGCATTTAGACTGCTTGTTGATTTTGATTTAGGACAGTGCATCTAGTGTGTGCTCTCTGCTCTATGTTGAAAGAATCTCGCTTCTCTTTCCTTAGTAGCTAGGATTTTCATTGCAAAAAGAAGAATAAACGACTGTTTATCATCTTAGATTGCATTTTAGGAATTGTATATCTACATCATGCAGTGAACCTTAAAGGAAAACTTCTTAAGAAAGATCAACTATAAAATAAATTCAATGAACATAAAAACGCTTTGGAACCTAATGCACAACATTTAGAAGTCTAGGCTAGAGACGTATTCCGGCGTTGTAAAGCCTGGTAACTATTGCTTTCATTGTAGGTTGGGTGATTCCTCCTCTTTGAGACGACAAGTACCAGTACGGACTTGTGCTCCCACGTACCGTCGAGTATATATTGGGAGACCACAATAAGCTATATCCTTTATCCTTAGGAAGCCGTGTCTGCTGCCCTATCGATCGCAATGCACTGAACACAGCATTCGGGAAGATTGACTGCCGTACCATAAAAAGTATTCTGCAGTTTTGCGATTGGTTTAGTAATCCCTCTGTCTAGATTTCCAGAGTAGTCTCTTTCGTTCCTTTTAAGACTCCTTAAAGGAAAAGGTCCATCTGAGCACTTGTCACTTCAGGCTCATTAAAAATCGAAGGCGACTAGAGTCATCTTTAGATTTTTCTCGACTCTTAAAAATTGAAAAAGCAAGTTGTGTCAAAGCGTCATAAAATTTATTTTAATCGGAATAACGTCATTGTTCCCTCGTTGATCTTAGGTTGAGAAAATGGAGTCCACCAACCAAGGATTTCCCCTTGGAGGAAATCCTAGTCCTTTCTCCTCTTGGGGAGATGTTGGTGCACCTCATATGGCCACATTGTCCCTTCCAGGACTGAAAATCGGCTTGCCAGTATGGCTCTTCTCGACCTCTGTCGTTCAAAGCACCGTGATTCCTGAGCAATCAAATCAGCAACTAGATGATACTAGAGTTACCCCCCAACCTTCTACTTCGTTTGTTTCTCCCTCTCCTTCTTCCTCTTCACTTGGTAAAGTTGGTAAAACTAAAAACAAAGTAACTGAGAAGAAAGGAAAGGAGAAGAAGAAGAAGGAGCCAACGGAAAAAAGGGGCAACCGTACATCGTCTAGCGAAAATCCACACACTGCACCGTCCAAACCTAAATCTCCATGTGTCATTTGCAAAGGGGACCACTATCATCAAGATTTTCCTTACATCCCACGGATCTTAAGGGACTGGTCTCCCCGCTTGCACAATCCGGTGTCCTCAACCTCTGACGATCATGTTGAAAGTACACCGTCAACTAGTGAAAACAAAGTCACTGGACAGAAAGGAAAATATAAATTTCCTTGTAGACTGTGTGAAGGCGATCATGCCGTCCACCGTTGTCCCTTCCTAGATGAAGCTAAAAGAGTCTTGGATAACCGTCCTGCTTCACCGCTATGACTTCCTCCTGGATACAAGAAACTCTTGCCGAGTCCATCGCTAGTTGAAAATCTGACTGACACACCTTTGTGGTCGGTCGAAGCATCTATCATTGAAGATAAACCCTTTGAGTCCACACCGGACCAAAGTCAACAGGTCGAGACGGCAGTCAACCCAGTTTCGTCTTTAGAAGGTATACCTTCAGATGATACAGTCACCGAAGAGAATGAGAACGACACTGTTTAAATTCTTTTCGTAAAAACAAGCTCTGATGAAGTCCCTAAAAGTGTTGTTTCATACCCTAAAGAAGCAAGGTCAGCTAATTACATCATCTCCCACAAGTTCTCCATGAAAAACTACTAAGAACTGGTCAAAACTGGACCATCTCACTTGCTCCATGGTTAGGGTGTGATGCATCTCACCTACTACACACGGGAGGTGCGATGCATACTGAAAAGTCCTTCTATAGGGTGCGATGAGCGAGAATAGACAAATGGCAGAGACAGTTTGTTAAGTGGATGATCAAGGAATCTTCTAGAAACTTCTCATATGACACTTGCCTCTCAGAATTTGCCTAAGGATGAGTAAGAGATCAATGAAATCTCCAAGTGGAACCAAGAACTATCAGAGAGAGAACACTAATCAAAATCCTAGAAGCTGACTCACCCACGTGCAAACATCTATATATGGATCCCTCATCCCAGAGATCCAGAGGCTGGAATCTTGTATTTTGTAAGGAAGTGCTGTTGGTTTCTTGGTGGAACATCATAGTGTTGGGTGATCTAAGCTTTTCATGAGGTGAAGAAGGGCTTTCATGTTGGGAGGATGACGCTGGGTCAGATCAATGGGTTGTAATCCTCTCTTCTACTCTTTCTATCAATAAATCTATTTGAGTTTTCCTCCACATTCTTGTATGTTTGAGTTGATATATGCATTTGTGTGGTCAATATATATCTGGTCCTATATTGTTTATGATTGTAGATCTCGGTGCTTTGATGGTATTATGTTGCTTTGACTTTACAAGTGCTCTTTGAAGCGGGGTAAGCAAGGGAGAAGCGGCAAAGATCTGTCAAAGGGGAGAGGAAACAAGCAAGGAGCCAAGCGAAAGACTGAGGTTGGTACTCTCTGCTTCTCTCTCATCTACTTCTCATAAAGGAAAACGAAAGTAACTTTAGTTTGTTTGTTTCTAAGATAGCTACCCGTCTTAGTGGGACTAGCAGCTCTGAATGGACACTAGATTTCCCGATAACAAAATGGCGACTCCACTGGGGAACGAATAGCTTGTTTGCTTGTTTATATTTGTTTGCTTTATAAACTACAGATGGAGCCTGAAGTCAAGCTAGCTAACCTTTGAACTGCTTTTGTTATGAAACTGCAAAGTAGATCAATGCTGCTTCAGTCCATCTCTGGGTTTTGTTTATAAACTGAACAATTGATTTGCAAACATCCTAATTGCCCTGGTGGTGGCTCAAGTAACCTCATTAGATCAGCCCCTATGATTTGTATTTACTGACTATCATTAGCTCGGCCTAAATCCCTGAACTAAGCTGCAAACTGTGACCAAAAACCAAGTTGAAGTCTCGTCCCTAGACCATCACACCTTCTCCTCTTGGCAATCTGGATGCATCGCACCTCCCGTGTGCAGTAGGTGAGATGCATCCCTGTTTCCCTGTGTTACAGGTGCGATGATCAGATAAGACTGTTTCTGCCTCCAGATTTTGGTTTTTTCTTCACTCTCTTTAGCTTTATTTAGGAGTTTTGCTGTCTGTGATCAGTATACCACTGTGGAAACTCCCTTCCTTTGCATTATTCAGCCTCCATTGTACAAAGAATTGTGAATGTTTTTATGTATTGTTCACCATTTACAGTTCTCCTTTACAAAGAAGTAGCTTAATCGAACTGTCGTCTTTTGATTTGGAAGTGTCGCAAGTGTTGTTTTCAGTCAAAGAAAAGAATCCTACTCTTCTTGATGGTCGATTACACTGTTACTCTTGTATTTGATTTGAATTAATAGTATTTCAAGTGTCAAAAGCAGTTTTCAATTCAAAATCGCAAAGTGTCGTCATTGTCTTCCTTTTGTCTTTTGAAGAGAAAATTGTTAGTACTGTCGCTTTGAAAAGATAATTCAGATTTGTACTTAGCATTCTTTTTGTCATTCACACATTAAGAAAGCAGAAAACAAATACATGCATGTGCATTTTCATTTAGACTTCTTGTTGATTTTGATTTAGGACAATGCATCTAGTGTGTGCTCTTTGCTCTATGTTGAAAGAATCTCACTTCTCTTTCCTTAGTAGCTAGGATTTTCATTGCAAAAAGAAGAATAAATGACTGTTTATCATCTTAGATTGCATTTTAGGAATTTTATATCTACATCACGCGGTGAACCTTAAAGGCAAACTTCTTAAGAAAGATCAACTGTAAAATAAATTCAATGAACATAAAAACGCTTTGGAACCTAACACACAACATTTAGAAGTCTAGGCTAGAGACGTATTCCGGCGTCGTAAAGCCTGGTAACTATCGCTTTCATCGTAGGTTGGGTGATTCCTCCTCTTTGAGACGACAAGTGCCAGTACAGACTTGTGCTCCCACGTACCGTCGAGTATATATTGGGAGACCATAATAGGCTATATCCTTTATCCTTAGGAAGCCGTGTCTACCGCCCTATCGATCACAATGCACTGAACACAACATTCAGGAAGATTGACTACCGTACCGTAAAAAGTATTCTGCAGTTTTGCGATTGGTTTGGTAATCCCTTTGTCTAGATTTCCAAAGTAGTCTCTTTCGTTCCTTTCTAGACTCCTTAAAGGAAAAGGTCCATCTGAGCACTTGTCACTTCAGGCTCATTAAAAATTGAAGGCGACTAGAGTCATCTTTAGCTTTTTCTCGACTCTTAAAAATTGAAAAAGCAAGTTGTGTCAAAGCGTCTAAAATTCATTTAATTCGAAATCACATTTTCCCCTTTATTTTGAGTTGATCAAGTAATCCGCAATCGTGGAAGAAAGTGAATTGAAACCCCGTCGTTCGTGGAGACTAACGAGTCAACTGTCTTTGACTCTAGAAACGAAACTATTCCAGACCAAGTGAACTTGTTTAACTGGATCAAAGTCTCCTGGTTTGCTTGGAACTTGTGTTCCAACATCCTCAGAGACTCCAGTTACTCCAACCATTTCTGGTATCCCTACCTCTACAGAAGAAGTTCCGCAGTCACAAGAGGACATTAGAACTGATCCTAGTGTAATGGTAAATGCTTCTATTCCTGAACCAGCTCCATCTACAACTGGTTCGGAAGGTGTTATCCCTCCAACATCTGTCGCTGCAGAGTCTATACCTTCTTCGGCACCAAAAATATTTTACGGACCTGATGGTCTACCTCTCCCACCTGGATTGATTGCTATAGAAGAGATTGTGGAGGATCTTCCATCCAGTACTCCATCGCATTTTGGAGCTGGGATCACCCTATATCCTTCTTTGTCAGAAGTTAGTCTCCCTTCATCGCAAGTTCCTATAGAATCGCTAGGAAATCTTTTGGATAGACTCGATATGTCTGAACAACCGTCGACATCCAGGACTATGTCATCTGACACAGCAGCAGCAGAACCTCCTGCTACTACTCCAACAATGTTCGCTGGTGTACCATCTGTCCCAACTAGCTCTCAACTACTAGATGGAGTCCATCCAGGGACTGTTTCGACAGTATGGTCTGTTCCTATTTGTTCGTCCAGAATAATATCTGGAATCTCTTATGTTGGGTCTCAGCAAATTGATCCTTCACAACAGTATCAATTTGGGCAGTCCAGTCTCCAGAGGCCAATTTTACCTTTGAGCACTGGATTACCGCCATATGGGGGACAATATGCCCTTTCATTGTTCCCTCCAGGAGAACAACCATATGAGAGTTCACAACAGAATTCGGGTCATGCTGGAATTACATCCAGTGGTTGGGTGCCAATACTGCCTCAACAACCAAGAGTTGTATACTCAATGCAACCAAGTCTACCTATGTCGAATATCCCCACTACACTGGCTATTGTGATGGTGTCGCAAGTACAAGCGTTGCCTGTTGTATGCCAACCTCAAGTTTCTCAGGTCGTAATACAACAACCTCTTGTCTCCACGACACCACCACAATCACCGATTAGTGGCTCCTTAACCGGAGTGACCCAGGTTCAAACGGGTACTATTACCCCTCATCTTGGTCAGACAGCCAGTATTGGACAACAACAAATGGCTTCGCAACCATGGCTGGTACATTATCAACAACCGCAATTCCAACAAGCTTATCAAGGACCTGAGCAACAAAGCTTTGCGGGTAATGGGCAACCGTATATTCAAAATGGTCAACATCAATCATATCATAATGGTTATGCCCAGCAGCCTTACCAAAGTTACCAGCATCAAATACATTATGCTGGTATGCAAAGACCCACTGCTCAGGCGATCCCATCTTATCCTGGGTATGCTTCGCCAAACCTGAATCAACAGTTGCCCTTCGTGGCGACTTTAGAGTTACCAGATCTAAATCGGCTACCAAACGATCCGATTGCTTATGCCCCTTGGTGGCCGACGATTCCTCATAAACGTCCGTCAAATATTCCTAAATTTAATGGAAATCCGGGTGAAGACTCATCGAATCATGTGATGACCTTTCATCTGTGGTGTTCGTCCAACACTCTCAATGATGATTCGATTAGGCTTCGCCTTTTTCAGCGAATGTTAACTGGTCTGGCAGAAAAATGGTACATCAAATTGCCTAGAGCTTCATTCGATAACTTCAACACCCTTTGCCACAACCTTTTTAACCTATTTTCAGTTACCAATAAGGTACGAAACAAGAACATAACTTCTTACCAATTTCAAACAAACGACAGCCACTCACATATCTGATCATATTCATGAGTGGCGGCGTCGTCGTAGAATGGTAAAAACATATGTTCCTAATTAGCTGCTAGTTGAATGGTTTATTAAGTCATTGTTACCTTCTATTACGAAAGATGTGGCAAAGGGAGGGGTCATCACTGAAGAACAAGTCATTGCTCGTGCACAATATCTAGACTTGATTTATACTCAGTCTGGCACGCTCTACGACAAAATCCCTGATGCTCCTAGACCAGAGTTTTCCATTCCTCCTCCTCCTAAATCAAACAAAGACTCTCATGTCGGCGATGGCGTGATAGGTACGACCAGCACAAAAACCGTAAAGGCTACATCAAAGAAAGCCCGTACAGTTTCTAGTCAAAATGCAAATGAAGAACTTCTCGCCTCGGAAGTTAATGCCATGTCGACCGACAAGGGCAAAGAACCGAAGCAACCAGGGGGCAAGAAGAAAGGGAAAAGCAAAAAGAAGAAAAAAGGATGATTCGTCTCTTGAAAAATCTTCTACAAACCCTTCTGGAGAAAGGAAACCAAGTCATCCATGCTTTATATGTGATGAGGATCATTGGACAAAAGACTGTCCACATAAAGCTGAGCTTAGGAAATTCTTCAAGAATTCAAAAACCTCAATGGTATTGACTGATCCGTTTCCAAACCCAGGAACCAATCTGGTTGCTAGTGACAATGCTTCCCCATCCCAAGTGCTTATGTTGTCCATTTCAAAACAGCAAAATGATGCTTTAATATCAACAAGGAATAAAGATTACACGAATCCACAGATGTCGAACAACAAGGCTACTGATCAACCTAGTAGTTCGACAACAACTTCGACCGAAGTTGTGCCACCCATCATTCCTGAGCTAACGATAAAGCCGCCAAAGGGATTAGTACACAAATCGACATTTAATCCTCGTGCCAAAGTAGCACAAAATTATAATATAGTAGAGGACCTAGCTCAATCGTCGTCCGCTATGTCGACACTTGAAGTACTACAAAATTGCCCCTCCCAAACGCAGGCTCTATTATCAGCAATAGGTGGGATTGACCCAGCGGATTCCAATCTCATGGTCTTTAATCATAAAGGATATGAACCTCAATTACTAGCTCAACTCGCTTTCCTCATTCAAGTGAAAGCCCTCAACAAAAATGTTCATCGAACAATTATTGATGAGGGGGCATCTACCTGCATTATGTTAATGAGTTGCTGGAAAACTTTAGGATCACCACCCTTGTCGCGATTGTCAACGACGTTAAAAGCATTCGATGGACAGACATACACCCCATATGGGATTTTAAGTAACTTGCAAGTTGAACTGGGGGGCAAAACAGTAGAAATTGATGTCGAAGTTATCGATGGAAACCTCGATTACAACATCCTACTGGGAAGGCCCTGGATTTATGCTATGGCTGCAATTGTGTCAACATACTTTAGAAAGATTGCATTTCCTTTTCAAGGAGGAATTACAATCGTTGATCAACAAACCTTCCTCCCCAACAATTCACAAGTTATAGGAAGCATTCCAATGATCCATGGAAGCTCTCATTCGCTTCAAAATATCAGAGTAGGCCTCCTAAAAGACCCTGCCTTAATGGGTACTTTCGCCCTACTGCCTCCAAGTAATCTGGCGGAAGTGGCCATGGTGGCAACCTGCAATATGATATCTTCTATATCTAAAATATTCAGAAGATTCCTGAACATTTTGTCAGCATGGATCATCGCCATTTTAGAAATATTGTAGCAATAAATTTTCTTGGCCTGGGGGGCAAACCCAAATCAACGCTCATCGAGTGTTTGGATAGATAGGTCTAAGCAATATGGTACCTCTTCAGATCCTTGGTCACATGTACATTCTACAGATGAAGGAATCATTCAGTTAATAATGATAGGAGAGGCACCATGGGAAGATTACCACCATCGTTCCCATCTTCCGGATTACCACGAAGATTATTCCAGCGACCTTAATCATCCTTCAGTTTTTGATTTTCTATCAAATACTGTAAATACGGTGGATTCCGAGGACGGTTCTTATCTCGTGTCGACCTCGTTAAAAAATGAAACAAGAAGTCATGAGGATAGTTCTTTTACTGTGTCAACCTCATTAAAAAATGAAACAACTCCCTTTCCAAGTCGATTCTTTAAAAGATCTCGAAGGTAAACCTTCATTCCAACCACCTCGTTGAATGCAATGAAGCTTGGGGGGCATGCACCTCGATTTGCATCACTATGCTGGGGGCATGCGAACTTATAACAAGCATAGTTTTTCGTTCCAAGCTTGTGTAAACATGAAACCGAATATGAGCAGTTTTACGCGAAGTTCAAGCTCGTTAAAAAATAAACCTAGCAACGAGCAGTTTTACGCAAAGTTCAAGCTCGTTAAAAAATAAACCTAGAAATGAGCATATGTTCCACCAGAGTTTAAGCTCATTTAAAAATGAACCCACCTTTGGTAAATAACCATTGTGATCGCATAATTATCAGCTTTTGAGCCTTGGTCGTGTTCTTACCATCACATCCACTTTTTTTTAGCCGATCATATGCCTCCATTTGATTGTTTACCCCTTTTGAGGAATAGCTGCGACGAGTGATTCTGTTAGCCACCTTCTTTACATTGCCGTGATTGAAAAGTTCCAAACCTTACCTGGAACCAGCTGCTATCCGAAAACATCACTCGTTCCTCAAAAAACGAGTCTCCTTTAAGCTCTTTTCATCTGACTCGTAAAATATGAAAATATTTCCGAGCAATTGGCCTCTCCAGCTCATTAAAGTGATTGGAAGTGTTATCCCTCCTCTAGATTTTAATCTTTTTGGACCTGAGGGATCATTACACAAAAAGATCGAGCGCTTGTCTTGTTCGGCTCGTTAAAACTATCGAAAAGTCATCCCTTTCGTATTGTTTTATACTTTTCCGGACTTATGGGATTATTTTACGAAAAAGGAATATTGGAGTTTCCTTTCCATCTCTTTTCAGACTCTCTAAAATTGAAAAGAACCGAGTTATCTTTGTCATTAAACTCGTTAAAACAATAGCGACAAACTTGTCCATGCAGACAAGAGTGAGTTTCACTGTCTCTAGGCTCGTTAAAACATAGCGACGGGTTTGCCTGAAGGGAAAATTATAGAACAAGCATATGTTATCCTCCTCAAGCTTGACAAAAATAAAGAGGTATTGGTCAGCAATGACTAGGGAAAAATTGGGAAGAAAACTTGAAGAAACTTTATTGGTAGCAGGTCGCTCTTGAACATGACACTTTCACTCCATCACCATGATTCAGTCGGGTTGGGTTATTCCGTTCACCGGTCATATCACCATTGGTCCACCGTTCCATCCATTTTTTGGGGTTAACGGCACCAATCCATTTCAGTGTCATCGATATGTTCAAGAGAAGTCACTCAGAGAATTCACCAACCCAGCTTGTGTCTCATCTGCTGCAATACCTTCACGTTCCATTCTTTCATGACCACCATCCTGAACCTTTTTATCATCAGATCGTTTTCACCTCCATAAAATCATTTGCTCCATTTCGTGTCATAGATGTGGGATTCATTAAGGCCCTCCTACGATGGGTCACTTCTTGTCGACATCAGCTCATTATCCAAGAAGTCAACTTAGGAACAACCCTTTCAGTACTTTGAAGCTTGCATGCCTCAATGGCAAGTTTCTCACTTTCGGCAACAGGTTTACATTAATGGCCTTCGACCGAAAGATTTTACGTGGTGTTCAACATCGACTCATGTATTCACACCACATGAATTGTACTGCAGTACCTTGAGGGTCATTATCATTATCGGTGATTCCTCTCGCGCCTATTAATAGCTTACATCATTGACTGGTAATCAGGCGATGCCTTTCCATGTTTGACGCCAGAACATCTTTTCACATGGATAGACTTGTACTTCGGGCAAAGATTGAACGAGTTTTGAAGACCCCAGATCTAGTTTCAACCATCTGGGCTGCGATATATTCAGGAAAATAAAGACATCAAATGTACATCATCATTGCACAGATAATCATCCAAGCCAATGGATGATGGCTCTGACAGAATCATCAGTCTGCCACACAGACGGTTGTCTGTCCTATGTACATGAGAATGAATTGATAAAGCTGAGCATGGGAATGCCCGCCTCAGCTAGATCATGAAGATATTATGAAGATAATGTATTGTATTGTATCTTATTACAGGTCACCTTCTAGTTCGAAAAACCTCGGATCCTCATGATAAAGCATTTCACCCAACATCAGAAGATTTACGACCTCATGCTTTAGGGGGCAACTGTTATAGACATATTTGGACACTGCAACCCCAATCACATATGTCAATAAAACCAAGGGCTTATAAGTCCCTAAAAGTGTTGTTTCATACCCTAAAGAAGCAAGGTTAGCTGATTACATCATCTCCCAAAAGTTCTCCATGAAAAACTACTAAGAACTGGTCAAAACTGGACCATCTCACTTGCTCCATGGTCAGGGTGCGATGCATCTCACCTACTACACATGGGAGGTGCGATGCATACTGAAAATTCCTTCTATAGGGTCCGATGAACGAGAATAGACAAATGGCAGAGACAATTTGCTAAGTGGATGATCAAGGAATCTTCTAGAAACTTCTCATATGACACTTGCCTCTCAGAATTCGCCCAAGGATGAGTAAGAGATCAATGAAATCTCCAAGTGGAACCAAGAACTATCAGAGAGAGGACACTAATCAAAATCCCAGAAGCTAACTCACCCACCTGCAAACATCTATATATGGATCCCTCATCCTAGAGATCCAGAGGCTGGAATCTTGTATTTTGTAAGGAAGTGCTGTTGGTTTCTTGGTGGAACATCATAGTGTTGGGTGATCTAAGCTTTTCATGAGGTGAAGAAGGGCTTTTATGCTGGGAGGATGATGCTGGGTCAGATCAATGGGTTGTAATCCTCTCTTCTACTCTTTCTATCAATAAAGATATTTGAGTTTTCCTCCACATTCTTGTATGTTTGAGTTGACATATGCATTTTTGTGGTCAATATATATCTGGTCCTATATTGTTTATGATTGTAGATCTCGGTGGTTTGATGGTATTATGCTACTTTGACTTTACATGTGCTCTTTGAAGCGGGGTAAGCAAGGGAGAAGCGGCAAAGATCTGTCAAAGGGGAGAGGAAACAAGCAAGGAGACAAGCGAAAGACTGAGGTTGGTACTCTCTGCTTCTCTCTCATCTACTTCTCATAAAGGAAAACGAAAGTGACTTTAGTTTGTTTGTTTCTAAGATAGTTACCCGTCTTAGTGGGACTAACAGCTCTGAATGGACACTAGATTTCCCGATAACATGAAGCTCTGGTATAAAAAGAAGAAAATTACATTACATGATATTTCCATCAATAAATAGGTAGAGTCCAAGGAGGCTGAAGTAGAAAATGTTGCAAGTACTGACACATCAGATGAGGAGTCAGTGGTTGAAGTAATACTGGAAGATACGCAACAACCCCAGGCACCACAACATGTACTAGATACCAATCAGGTTCCATTAGGTGGTGAATTAAAGAAATATACACCATTGGTGAAAACTTCAACATATCACCACCCACATCACCCAGTAAGAAAATAACCAACAAGATGGAAACGAATTAGAAACAAGGACAACAACCTCTGCATGACAGATAGAGAGGTGTGGCGATCCACCCACAGCACATCTACACAGAGGAACCGCCAGGATGGCTAGATGCACATGCATGGTACCAATGGACTACTCTTTTGAGTAGATCTTATTATTTACGTTCTTCATATGTTTGGGGGACGATTAAGGGGGGTGGAATGTTGTATATCGAGGGGAGATATTATGGGGTACAAAGGGAGGTACCCAAGGGAATAATGTAATAATGTGATGGGCCATAGTTAATAAACAAAGTAGTTAACCTGCATCATGTAAGGGACCACAAGAAGTTAGGAATAATGTGATAAGCCCATTGTATTAGATATATGGTATTGATAGACTCATGGTAATGACCCATGGTATTGTATGTATGAAGCCTATATAGAGGCTAAAGATTTGCCATTGAGAGATGTCAAGGGATTATTGTATTGCCAAGAATATGGCTTGTGGAGTGTTATCCTTCCTTAAGGAGTGATTATATGGTGCTACCCTACGTCAAGGGTTTTGATATTAATAGAGAAGTATTTATATTTCTCTTCTTGGATCAATCTTGATATTTCTGGCCATATTTTCTATTTTCATATATTTGTAGGTCAGATCTACTACAACTTTCCACATAGCATGTGGAGTTTCCTTCCCATGGAGATTAGAGACAATGTGGTCTTGAACTCCCTTAAGGATTATCTGCCACACCCTTGCCGCACATTTCTTCCATTCGACTAGATTATGAGCATCTGATGCTAGTGGCTTAGGAATGTCCCAATCAATGAATTCCTTTAAGACATTATCCTCCAACATGACCACCATCCTATCCTTCTAGGAAATATAATTCGAGCTACCATCCAAGGCATACTCAAGCCCGAACCGTAGAACATCATCTGCCAATCCTGAAGTATGAAATGCAAATTCAAATTTCACCTATAACCCTGAATTCAAAACTTCGAAATCTCCTCTAGTATACTATTCTCAGCTCTGATACCATGTGGAAAATCCTATAGATTCACAAGCTCATGCAATGTACTAAAGCAAAATACAAGAATCTACTTCTACTTTCAACTAGCGGAAGCTAATAGATCGATGAAAACAATATGAACAAGAAGAAGATAAATCAATGGCACATAACACAAGATGTATCTGGGGAAATCCACTGCTCAAGAACCCGCGATCTATATTGCATATATCAGAAATATGAGTGAAGATACAAAGCTTGTTCTCACTAGAACAATTCCGCACAAGTATGCTCAACTCTCTCAGCGCACAAGCTAGCTCTTGGCCAAAACTTAGCCAATTTTGTAGCTCTCCAAGCTCCTAATCTCTTGCGTCCTTGGTCAAATAATTTGGATGAATACAATATGCTCTACTCAACCTTGAGCTTAACCTGCACAAGTATTTCCTATCATCTGCCTGATGACTTCCTCTGGCCAATACTTAGCCAAATTTCCAAGCCTCCAAGCTTCTAATTCTTCTCACAATTCCTGAGAGAATTAAATTGTATTTAAAGGGAAATTCCTCATTCATAACTGTGCAATCCAAAATTAAGTCATTCTCTGATTGCGTGCATGATATTTACAACTCAGTAAATCATACAACTGATAGTACATTGTCCCTGCACTCTAGTCTCAAATGGGTCTTTCTCTGAACTGACATGCATGAGTTTCTGATGAGGGAATCTTCAGTTAACTGGAGTAACACTTGTGGATGTACCAGTGCACCAACCGACTACTAATCCTCTATTAGTTCCACAAACAGTTAGAACTAATTTAACTGAACATAACTCAGTAAACTGATTTATCTAATTACAACTCACAATTAAACTCATCTTGGGCCCCTAAAACTTAGGGAGAACATATACATGACTTCCAAAAGACTTCAAACTCAAAATTCCTAAGTTAACTAAGTCAACTTAACTTAGTTAACTATTACAAGTTGTTATGAGAAAAGAATTACAATTTTAATTCACAATTTAATTCAAGGACAAATTAAATTGGAATTTCTGGATTCTATGTTTAACATTTCTTATTGCTATTTTCAACACTTGCTTAACACCGATGTTGCATTTAATACTAGTAGACCAACCCTCGATGGTCTTATACTTGGCAATAAAATTCTCGTATACTATAATAATAGTGACCCTTAACTCGGGAGGAACCATTGTCTCATCGAGCATTTTCCATAACTTCTCTCAAGGAAAAGTGTCGAAAGTTTTTCCAAAGTCAACAAAAAAATGGAAGCGATCAATCTCACTGTTACGAAAATCCTTGACAATGGTCCTAAGAGTGATAAGGTGGTCAATTGTAGAGTGATGCCTTCTAAAACCAGCGTGCCCAGTGACTATTTTACCATGTATTTCAGGCCAAGTGTTAATCTTCTTTTCCAGAATGAGCCCATATAGCTTGGCTAAAATGTGTCTAATCATGATAGTCTTATAGTTAGAGGGAACATTTTTATCCCCAATTTTAAATATAGGCACGATAAGGCTTTGTGTCCACAACTCAGGGAAACCTTGTTTAACTGCCAAGTTGAGGATATTGTGCAAGTGTTGGGTGAGGATGGACCTCCCAATTTTGATAATTTCAGCGTGGTACCTTTCAATATCTCTAGCTTTCCAGATAACAAGCTTCTTAATCCCGTATTCCACGTTAGCCAATGAAAAGGTATCTCCCTTTATAGAAGTTCTTTTGATGTAGCTCATGGTTTTTGGGGAGTCATAGAGATTCCTAAGATAGACATCTCATTCCTTTAAGGGGATCAGATTATTTTCTTTCGATTTATGGACAAGAATGTTCCTCCAAAACTTTCTAGGCTCAACTTTAGAGAGGTTAAGGAGATGATCTTGCCTCTTGTTATATATAATTTTTAAATAAATATACATTAAATTAAATATTTATAAATTAGTTATAGTTATTCTAACTTTTCAAAATGTTATATTTTATTTTTATAATTAATTAAAAAAATAATATAATTAGCATATTCTAATTTTATATTTAATTAAAAATGATTAATGAAAAAAGGAAAAATATAATATAAAAGAAATAAATTGATATGATTAAATTTCATGTGGTTTGAATATCTATTTTAAAAAATAAAAAATATAATTATCCCTTATCCACTCATGGAATCTTTGTGCAAAATTTTTGAATGCAATGATAGACAAGTTGTCTTTAATTGTACCAACAAAGATCAAAGGGACATAAAAGGAATTGATGTCTGGGAAATCTTTCCAGGAAAGGTTGTCGCATTCTTCAGAGTTGGCTACCCCCACAAAATGAAGAGCCCAACAAATTGTTGTCTTTATATAAGATAACATGAATGGTAAGTGAAATAGCAACCTCGGTATAGGCACGAGACAGTAGTAGCCTGCAAGCTGGTGGACTTATGGCGTATTGTCAGAGTCAATTTTGCAGGTGTTACATAATATTGAAATTGATATGTTTTTGTCTGAATTGTTAAATGTCTTGAATGAGTTTCATCTTAATTGCCATTGTCTTAAGTGGTCATTGTCTTAAATATAAAGTTTTGTCTCAAACTATTTTTGTCTTAAATTTTATATTTAAGACAATTCAATTGATATTAAATGTAAAATAACTAAAATAAAAAGTGACTTTTTAAGAAAAAAGATTTCTTTTGTCTTAAAAAATGTCTTAAAAGTCTCCTTCGTGTAGTAGGGTCTATTGATGAAAATCCTGCAATGAAACACATAATCCATGGAATAGAAATAATTCTCCCCCTTGGTGCAATGCTCTCCATCTTTGTAACTCTCCCTGTTTGATATTAATGGTAAAGGGTATTCCCCTTGAACTTGTGATTCTCTTGAAACACTTGGTGATGAGATGGATATTACTCCCAATTGTTGTTTGAGATATTCAAATGTCTCTTTGGGAAGATGTTTTGTGTAAATATGTGCAATCTAGTATTTTGTTGCAATATATTCCAACTTGAAATTATATTATGGTACTTGTTCTCTAAAGAAGTGATACTTTATTGGAATATGCTTTGTTTTTAGTGGATATCATGAATTTTTGAAATATTTATCGCACTTATATTGTCACAAAGTATTGAGATTGCATGATCATATTCTACCTTAATATATCTCAATGTTTTCTTCATCCAAAGAACTTGTGTGCAACATGATATTGCTGATATATACTTGGCCTATACTATGGGACAAAGAAATTGAAGAATGTTTCCTTCTCAACCAACACACTATATTGTTGCTTAGAAAGAATGCACCTCCACTTGTACTTTTCCTATGATCAACATTGCCTGCCCAATTCACATCCTTATATGGTGTTAAAGTAAAACATTCACCTCTTGAGTACCACAAGTTGAATTCTAGTGTTCCCTTTACATATCTAAATACTCTTTTCACTACCAATAAATGAATTTATTTTGGTGCATTTCAAAGCCATGGAACCATTCCTACTGCTTGCATAATGTCTAGGTTTGATGCTATCACATATAGTGGACTACCAATCATTGACATATATAGTGTTTGATTTGATTTTGGAGACACATAATCTTTATTCAATTTACAACCAATGACTATGGGTGTGTTGATTGCCACAAAATATTTCCTTCTAAATTTCTTCAACATATCCCTAATATACTTAATTTGTGAAATGAATATGCCTTATTAGATTGATAAATATATAAAAAAATAAATAATTATAGTTCACCAAACAAAGACATCTCAAATTCTTTTTTCATTTCTAATGCAAACCATTTACACATTTTGTTCATACTGCCTCCAAAATTGATATCATCTACATAAGCCACAGCAATCAACTAATTTTCTCCTTCTACTTTGATATGATCATTATTTTCAATAGTTCATTTTTTGAATCCTTGTTGTATATATTTGTCAAGTATTGAATACCAATCTCTAGGAGCTTGCTTTATCCCATAAAGTGTTTTCTTCAATTTGCACCATGATCCATATTTTTTTATAATTAAAACCCTTCTAGATTTTCACTATATAATTCCTCCTATAGATTTCCATTGAGAAAGGTTGACTTGGCATTCATTTGATAGACTTTGAAGTTTTTGAAACATGAAAATTCCAAAAACATTCTGATAACTTCTAGTCTTTCAACTGAGGAAAATGTTCTCTCAAAATTGATACCTTCAACTTGGGTATAGACTTTACAAACTAGGATTGCTTTATTTCTTATTGCTTGTCTATCTTCATTCAACTTATTTAAGAAAACCCACTTGGTGTCAATCATATTTTTATCTTTTGGTCTTGGAAACAAGTTCCCATGTCTCATGCTTCTCAATTTGATTAAGTTCTTCTTTCATATCATCAATACAATGCTTGTCTTCACTAGCGTCTATGAAATTCTTTGGATCAATTTTAAATAGCAAGGAGAAATGTGCATGTTTTGGTCCACTTGCTAATATTCATCTAGTTTGCACTCCCACATCTTTACTACCAATAATTAGATTCTATGAATGGTTTTTTTGGATGAATCTAGATGGTGTCTTTGTATATTGACATTCTATTTTTTCTTCTTCTACTTCTTCTTCTTCCTTGCAACTTGTGTCTTCTAGATGTTCATTTGTTTGTGATTTCTCCTTTTGAGGCCTTGCTTCATCCACTTTAACATTTGTACTTTCTACAATTTTTCACAATGCTTTATTGTGACATTTATAAGCCTTTATTCTTGATGAACAACTAAGAAATATACCTTATCATCTCTATAGTCGAATTTCCCCAAATCCCATTCATCTCTCTTTACATAGCACTTGCTCTTGAAAAAATTAAAAGTACTTGATTGTTGCTAGTCTACCCTTCCATAGTTCATAAGGTGTTTTGTTGTTGTTAGCTCTAATTTTCCCTCTATTCAGAATGTAAACTGTGGTGCTAACTATGTCTCTCCAAAACCTGTCTAATAGCATTGCTTCATTCAACATTGTTATATCCATCTCTTGTATGGTTCTTTCCACCACTCCATTATGCTGTGGGGTTTTTACAACTAAAAAATGTCACTTTATTCCATGAAGCTCACAAAACTCTTCAAATTCATTTGAGATAAATTAAAATCCTCAATCTAATCTCAAGCACTTGATTTCTAAATTAGTTTCACTTTCAACCAGGGCTTTGAAAGGTTTAAACTTATCAAATTCTTTTAATTTTTCTTTGAGGAATGCAACTCATGTCATTCTTGATTAATAATCAATTATCAACATGAAGTATTTTCCACCTTGTAGACTTTGTGTTCTTGTAAGCCCACGAAGACTTGTATGAATGAGTTCCAATGAATCCATTGTTGATTACTTCTTTGCCTTGAATTTTTTTCTTGTCTACTTTCCATGCTGACATTGCTTGCAAATAATGTTTGAAGGTTTTATGATCTTTAGCAAATCTATCACTGCTTGTTTAGTTCTGATTTTCACCATATTATCACTATCCATATGGCCCATTCTTCTATGCCATAGCCATGTTCCATATTTTGTCCCATATAACATTTATGTTCCTTGATATCATTGAGGATATATATGTTATTTGATGTTCTATTTGCATCTCCAACTAATTTTCATGTGCCTACCTTCCTTATCTCACAACCTTGAGAATGAAATGTGAGAGTTTGTGCTTGATCAAACATTTGATTAACACTAAGAATATTATATTTCAAACCTTCAACATCCAAGATATTTTCTTACTTATTCTTTCCATCATTGACATTAAGATTACTTTTTCCAACTATCCTTGTAGTAGTATTATCTACAAATGTCACATTCCTCTATTAACTTTTCTCAAAGTGAGAAAATTTATCTTTCCAATTGTCATGTGGCTTGAGAACCCACTGTCAATGTGTCATTGGTTTCCTTTGTTTTTGGCATTGATCCAAATCTTTTCACTTCAAATATGCATACAAAATTTCATTTAAAAGGGAATATAACCATAACATGCATACACATAAAGGAAATGGAAATAAATGACAAATGTGAGAAACAAAGACACAAACAAGTTGATAATGGAGCTCCCCCAGTGTGGGTTACATCTCAGGGCCTGGTGTCAAGAGTGGGGACGCTGCTTCATTAAGTGTTGCAAGATGATGATGAGTACATGATGTATTATTTGCCAATACAAGGAATAACTCCCTTAACTAGAGTGGCATGTCTCTCCACGAGACATTCTTCTATAAGAAATCTCACTCATAAAAGCTCTCCTTCGGCATGACAAACTATCAGACTCTCACATGAAGTGACATACAAGGATCCTCTAACATAGTAGCAAACAAGGATCTCAACATCAAAACATCATCTCAGAAAAAATCAAAGAAGACATGGCATTAATGCATCTTATACCTCCACATTTGGGGATGGCCTGAAAATGCACACCTTTGCTAAAGAAACAAATTGCACAGTTGAATTCCTCGAAAAAACCGTGAAATATGACTATACACGTGACCCCTTTCTAACTTGGTCAAATTTGGGCTCCCCGTGAATCTTAAAGATTTCCCAAAGATTCTCTTATGTGGGTTGACTTAAATTCAATCGCTTAAATGAAGAAACTAATCACACCATCACGTTTCTTGCGAAAAAATGAGAAGAACGAGTATAAAGTCGGCCTAAATCTGAGTTTTTCAAAAATAAACTCTAAGGGAATCTTAAAGGTTCCTTACATCATCAAAGTATATTCTTGTAAAAATGTTCCCATATTGAAATTCGTGCAGTAGGATTCCACCATCATGGTTCCATCTCGGCTCTAGGTTCCGACGCGTGTTCAGGGTTCTGTGGCATCCTGTTGGCTTTCGGCACTTCTTCCCATATTAATGGAGTGCATTTATGTATTAAACTATTGTCAAAGTTATCAAAACCAGCCCCGTTGGCATGTTTTCTAGCACTTAAGGCGATGGTTGGGTCATGGGTTCCATCCATACGGACTTTTTACTTTTATGCACATAAAGCATTTTGTTTCAATCTGCCAACCACCATAGCATATTATCGTTGGCACATTGTTTAATATATCAACCTGAAATTTCATTGGTTTTCACTATAATTGTTGGTTTATTCAAACTGTAACACATAATACCATATTATTATATGGTCATAACAACCCTATTAAAACCATAATATATATATATGTGTGTGTGTGTGTGTGTAGTAGCATGTTTGTTTTAACCATGTGTTTTTTTTTTTCAAACCATAATGTATAATGTATTCGTTGATTTTTATAACCATGGCTTTAATGTGGAACCATTGAAAATTCATATGTTATATTTGGATATGGTTGTAACAATATGGTTATTTAATAACCATATCATGGGTTTTTTTTAATATATATGTTTTTTTTGTCCAGTATAGTTTTTGTTTTTATTTGAGATTATTTTTTAATAATATTATTTTTATTTTATAGTTTTTTTTTTGTATTTTGGTGTAGGGACAAGGATCCATTGATGAAGTGCCACGTGTCGCTAGCCAATTGGCAATTCCACTGCCTTGTATGCTTTGTGGGTCCCACTTTTCCTATTTAACTTGCAAACTTCTAACTACGATAATTTGGCCATACAGACTTGGATTGAGGTGTCGTTTGCATCATTGGAAAACTTGCGACGAGATCTTCGTTTTGACCTTGGTTTTATTGCAATGTAAGAACTTTTATTTTTGAGCCTTTTCTAAGCCCTCTTTGATCACTGTGCCTCTTTGGAGCCACCTGGATCATTCCTTTCCACTGAGGATCTTTTGGTCCTCCAAAAGCATGAACACATTCTGCAATATGTTATACTCCCTCATCTGCACAACAAGTACCATAATAGGCCACACTTCCTTCTCCTTCACCTTTTTTCTTCAGAGAAATAAGTGATGAACCGACACATGTGTCATCTGCAAACCTGTAGTACATGTTTACAAAATACATATTCAATTACATGACCAATCATGACCCAAGAAATACCTAGACTTTCCAAGAGTTTATAACACACTCTTTGGTCAAGTTTACAACAAAATCACAATAGAAACCAATACCCTAGCTATCAACAAAAAGGCCAAAAACATCATCATGTTGCTTTAATAAGTGATGGAAAACACATCATCACTTTTACAATAATTTCAAATCATGTGATTTAAAAAATGTGGCCATGACAAGCTACTATCTCTAATGAAACCATCTCTCACTCATCAAAGTGAACGGGTCATCATACTGGAGCTAATTCGCTTGTTGAACAATTTTTCCAACTAATTCTTACACGAACACTTTGTCCTTGAGATGTTGCTCTGGATGGAGCCTCCAACATGTGGCTCTCTAATGTCCATCTCTATTGCAATGACTGCAAAAATTGTTCTTCCTCCAAGCTTGCTTAACCTTCTTCCTTCCCTGATGTGGAGAAGACCTTTCACATCTTTTCCTCTTTCTTGTTGTTATTCTCTTCTAGCAACAACTACATGGTAATACAAGCCAAAAAAACTACATAGTTTTTTATGCCACAAATTATGTTCATCCTTTACAAGCCAAAAAAACTACATAGTTTTTTATGCCACAAATTATGTTCATCCTTAACAATGTGCTTGTAATAAAAATGAACATTAGCATAATGAGACTTTTTATACCTCTCTTGGTTGTCTCTGGTGCAATCTTAGTGATGAGAGCTTGCCTTAGCTCTTCCTCTGCAATGTGAATTGTCATGGGAGGATTGTGATGTGTTCCCATCATCCTCTTTCCTCGATGGTTTCGACAATGGCTTGGAAGATTTTTCTACCTTCGAACACTCTCCTTTAGTGTATCCCAATCTTGCAAATCAAGATCTTTGTACAACCTCCAATGGCTGAGTCATTCCTTGGCCATTAACATCAAGTCCTCGTCCTTTATATCCCATCTTGGTAAGGAGTCTCATGCCGGTTCCTAAAATGTTTACCTCAAGGCTTCCAACAAAAATAATGTCATGTGAAGATGAAATTGAAGAACTATGAACAATGTTTACCTCAACTATTGATTCTAAAGCAGATGATGATGGATTCGCTAAGCCTTCATTGCGCTTCAACTTTTCCAAGGCCTATTTCGTGGCTCGTAATTGAAGTTGCAATCTCTGATTCTCCTCTTCTGCTTCTTGTAGAAGTCTCTTCAATTCAACATTCTCTGCTTGAAGGCTCTTGTTGATCTCTTCATTTGAATGATGAGAAGAAGATGAAGAAGAATAATATTCACTCGAAGATGGAGATGGAGCATCATCCTCTGCTCTCTCTCTTTCTCCTATTCCTCTTTTAACATTCTCTACTCATAATCTGCATACATTATATCTACCATGTGTTCCATCCTGAGGAGGTACTCATAGAGATCTTTGTTGTTCTCCATTTTCCTTCTTGTTTCACATTCAATCTTTGTTTATCATTCACACTTGCATATCAAATAAGCAAGAAGACCGCTCTGATACCAAACTTGATCCAGATTTTTCACTTCAAAGATGTATACAGAGGTAAGGAAAGAAGGTAGTGAAGATAAGCTCAAGTTTAACTATTGAAAGTGCCTCTTATAGATGATGCCAACCCTCTTCCCGGTCGGGCAGCATCTGTGTCAGAATCCAATATGCATGGGTAACCTACCTACCTTACACACTTGGTATTATGGCTTTTCATGTTAATAGAATCACTGCATTTGTACTTATTCATTGAACGTCTTTCTTTAATGGCTAGAATGACGAAGCAAAGACATTAAAAAGTTGATAACGGAGTTCACCCAGTGTGGGTTACGTCTTCGGGTTCGTTTTCAAGAGTGAGGAGGTCGCTTCATTGAGTGTTGCAAGATGATGATGAGTACATGATGTTTTCTTTGTCAATACAAGGAAGAACTCCCTTAACTAGAGTGGCATGTCTCTCCACTAGACACTCTTTTATAAGAACTCTCACTCATAAAATCTCTCATTTAGCATGAAAAAAATATCAAACTCTCACATGAAGTGTCATACAAGGTACTCCGACATAGTAGCAAACAAGGATCTCAACATCAAAACATCATCTCAGCAAAAATCAAAGAAGACATGGCATTAATGCATCTTATACCTCCACATTTGGGGATGGCCTAAAAATTCACAACTTTTATGAAGAAACAGACTGCACGGTTGAATTCCCGACAAAAAAACTTGAAATATGACTGGGAACTTGACCCCTTTCTGACTCAGTCAAATTTGGGCTCGCCGAGAATCTTAAACATTCCCCGAAGATTCTCTTATGTGCGCTGACTGAAATTCCATTGCTTAGACGAAGAAATTGATCACATTATCACATTCCTTGCCAAAAACTGGGAAGAATGAGTATAAATTTAGCCTAAATTTGACTCTGTCAAAAATCAACTCCAATCTTAAAGATTCCTTACATTATCAAAGAATATTCCCTGAAGATATTCTTGTAAAATATTCTCATCTTGAAATTCGTGCAACGTGATTCTTCCATCGTGATGCCATCTCAGCTCTGGGTTCCAACACGTGTTCGAGGTTTTGTGGCTTCCCATTCATTTTCGGCTCCTCTTCCCACATTAATGGAGTGGTTTATGTATTAAACTACTGGCAAATATATCAAAGCTAGCCCTGCTGGCATGTTGTCTAGTGCACATTGGTTAAGTCAATTGAGCGACGATTGGGTCATTCGTTCCATACATATGAAACTTTACTTTTATGAATTTTATAATACTATGTTTCAATATGCCAACCACCGTATGACACATTGTTTAATATATCAACCTGACATTTTATTGGTTTTCACCATAACTATTGGTTTTCTCCGACTATAACACATAATACCATATTAATATATGGCCCTAACAACCATAATGTATATATATGGTAGCATGTTTGTTTTAAACTTGTATCTTTTTTCAAAACATAATGTATAATGTATTCCTTGAATTTATAACCATGGCTTTAATGTGGAACCATTGAAAATTCATATGTTGTATTTGGATATGTTTGTAACCATATATAATTATTTAATAGCCATATTATGGTTTGTTTTTTTTAATATATATGCTTTTTGTCTGATATGGTTTTTGTTTTTATTTGAGTTTATTTTTTTAATAATATTATTTTTTTAGATATCAATTTGGGATTCAACTGCGTTAAGTAAGTCATTCATGTATGACCAATTCCATGAGAGCTAGTCGTAACTGACTAATTTCTCATGATTTTTGAATAGTTCACTTAGAACTCATTCCATTGGGTGATGCTCATAGGGCTAAAGAAGTGGGATTGAAACTAGTGAAATGAATCACATAGCATCAATCATCACTTCCGGGGCTTGCACCCTGTAACCAGGACTTCCCAGGAGGTCACCCATCCCATATCGCCTCTGGCTCAAGCGCGCTTAACTGTGGAGTTTTCCCCACAATGAAGCCCACTTAGCTTGCTACCCCATTTGCAAAACCTTAGCAAGTATTGTGCCTCATGCACCATTCAAGTAGAGATCCCTTCACTCTTTTTGAATTTAAGTATTAGGGGGTTTTATATGTTTTTGTTTTGTCTTTTGGTGCAGGGGAAAGGAGAAATTGATGAAGTGAAATGTGTCGCTGACCAATTGACCAATCCACTGCCTTGTATGCTTTGTGGGTCCTACTTTTCCTGTTTAACGTGTAAACTTCTAACTGCGATAAGTTGGTCATACAGACTCGATTGAGGTGTCATTTGCGCCGTTGGAAATATTGCAACGAGATCTTCGATCTAACCCTAGTTTTATTGCAATCCAAGAAATTTTATTTTTAAGCATTTTCTAAGCCCTCTTTGATCACTGAGCCTCTTTGGAGACACTTGGATCAAGCATGAAGTGTAATTTGTATAGGAAATATTTCTCCTTCTTCATCTCTTCTTACTCCATTTCCCTATATTTTTTGGATTCTTTGGCAACATATCTTCTTCCTTGTTTTGTTTAGGAGATTCTACAATATCAATTCTACAAAAATGTGTTATGTTCCCTTTTTTGTTGCATGTATATCATACAACATTATAATCAAATAAGGGAGAAAATGAATTATAGTTCCTATTTTAAAACCCATAAGTACATATGTTTCTTTTCATACATTATTATTTCTTACACGTGCTTATAATCTATTTCTTTATGGCCAAAGTGATTGCAACTCTAGGAAGCCCTTGATAGGTGGGTGGAGATAGGAAAATTCCTCAAGGTATGGTGAAGAAAATCAAAGATATCCAAGCTTGGTTTGGTTTTGTGATCTCGGGACTGTTTTAGGTGAGATCACAGTAGCTTGAGGGTGGAGGTGGTTTAGCCTCTTGATTCTTTGTTTGATTATGTCTTGGTTTATCCCATGAGATCCCACATTCATGCTTGGAATATGGCACGAGGGTGACTAGCTGAAATAAAGATTTGGTTCGTCCCAATCTATGGTTGGGTGGTATGTGGAAGTCCCTAACTTGGTTGGCTTTTGCATATGTTAATAAGAGTTATTTTCTTATTGTAATCTCTGAGCACTTGTACTCTTTATTATGTGTATATTATGGCTGTTTTGTCATGGTTAATATTCTGGTTATATGTTTGTTATAAGTACAGTTCTATTATGTGTTCTAGCTATGGATATTTTTCATGATTTGATAAGTATTGAATGTTTTATGAATTCATGGGTTAACAAGTGTTGTTGCGGCTTGAGAGGGAATTAGACCTTCTCAATGATTTTCAGATGAAGTTCAGAGATTTAAGATAAGATATGCATTCATGACCTGTAACTCATATGTTTACCATATGTTTGACAAAATTTCTGTTGTGTTTTAGGCAGTCTAGGTGAAGTTATGGTTTCGAGTTTGAATGTTTGGCATTGTTGTCATGTTAAATATGATTCAAGAAAGTTACAGGAAATTATGGGTAGTGGTATCAAGGCTAGCCTAGAAAAGTGTTTCAGATCTCAGAACCTTTATCTCTGAACTGGAGGATTTAGGTCATAACAACATGGAAGCAGGCTTGTGCTTGTATTTGGGGCCTCATAATTGCACTCTTGCCTTGTTGTGTGTGCAGTTGGGGGTTGGGCTTGTGTAAAAGCAGTTCTAGCTCAAGATCTGGTCATCAGAGGTTATGGACTTACTTTTGGGTGGTCTAGTGCTCCTGAGGGGTGTCAGTAAGATGTTGGTTTGTCGACCCCACTTCCATCATTGGAACTTGGAGGTCAGGTCATGTCATAGTAGCACTCACCTCACATTTACCCTAGAGAGCTTATAAAAGTGTGTAAATGTGGGAGGGGGCATTACATCATCAACCATAAGAAAACAATCACATATAAGATCTAATAACTATAGAACATGGAACAAAAGACTTTACATTGAAATCATTTTGGGAGAAAACCATAAAAATTCTCTTTATATGTTTTTGTAGGAACCAACCTATTGTTAAAAATATTTGTAGGAACCAACATAATGGAGACATCAATCCCAACTGGTACAAACTCTAGTAAGTACCAACCTACTCTCTTAGATCTTTGTAAACACCAATATATAGGAGACATCAATCCCCACCACTGTAAATATTCGTAGACACCAATTCCCACCACTGCAATATTTGAAATAACCAACCTACTTTGCTAAGTCTACTTGCTAATTTTTCCTTTACCAGGTCTATTTATTTCCTTTGCATTCACTAGGTCTTCTCGCTACTTCTTCCTTTACTAGGTCTACTCACTGCTTATGCCTTCACCAAGTTTGACAAAAAATTGAATCTCCAAATGAAATTTATATTAATTTTCCTATAGCTTGTGGTTTTTGGATTCTTCCCAAGAATGAAATTGTATAGCATAACACTTATCCATTTTTGAAAATATTATTTTTAAGTTTTTACTTGAGGCACTTCTATGTCTCCTTGGATCTCTAAAAATTTCATAGTCTAATAGTCACAGGATTTTTTTTATAGCGAAAATGTCAAGTTAACCTATTTGAAATTTATTTTAAGACCATTTAAAAAAGATGACTTCCACAAATAATATATCCAAATGTACAATGAATCAAATCCTGAAATTTTTCTCTTAGGTATTTATGTATGTCTTCTCAAATGTCTAAAAATTTCATAGTCTGAAAATTTCGAAAAATGAAGTTATAGAAAAAATGTCATCCTAACCTCTTTGAAAATGATTTTAGGTCCTTTCAAAACCTTAATTTCCATATAGGATATCTTCGAAATAATAACGAACTAATGTTCAAACTTTTGACCACATGTAACAAGAAATCTCACCTCCATCTCCTCAAAATTTCATTGTTTGAAATATCCTAAATATGTGATATAAAATGCTAAACTGACCTATTTGAAACTGATTTCATGAGAATTCAAAAACCTTAACCTCCATATGGTATATCTCAGAAATTATAAAAAACCAATGTCTCAAAATTTTGACCACATGTAGCCATAGATATGGCCTATGTCTCCTCAAAATTCCATAGTTTGAAATGTCCCAAAAAATAAATTACAACAAAAATTATGAGATGACTAATTTGAAGCAAACTTCACGGGCAATCACAAACCCTAACTTTTATAGCTTATATCTCAAAAAATATATTGAACCAGTATCTATACTTTAACTAGATATTCCCCTTGATCTATCCTCAATATGCTCAAAATTTCATCATTTGAAGCATCCCAAAAAAAATTATAATGAAAATGCTAAGACAAATCATTCACTCTACAAATAACATTTTTGCTTACATATATTTTAGTGTCAACACTTTCTCCTTTTATACATAATCATACCCATCTATGAAAATACTTGTTTATTCATTATCATACACCTTTATGAAAATACATGTTTATTAAAAAATTCACATCAATTCATTGATTAAATAATTAATTCCTCTTGCTATTTCATTTTCCCAAATACTAGGAGAAAATACCATGGGCTTCACAAAGTATAGTTTTGAAACCACCATTTTACTTTTTGACTTCTTTTTCAACAACACCCCTTTTATATATATATATATATATATATATAAGCAAAAGTAATATCTAAACATTGAAGGAATGATACTATTCATTTTTTCTATTTTATAAAGAATTTATATATGCACTACTTTAAAGATTTAAAACTTAGAAAATTAGGATAACTAGTGTTCTTATACTGGTGGCCATAAACTACTATATGCCTTATAATTATTAATTTCATGAATTTACAAACTATAAAAATAATAACATTCTTAGTGTCTTTAAAAGTGAAACTTGTTATTTCTACAATATCTTTGACTTTTGTAAAAGGTCATTTCAAGAGAAAATGTCTTTCGCCCTTCACTTTCTCAATAATAATAGGAATTACCAATAATTATATTACATAATATTTTAAGTATTATAATCAATTTTAAAATACAATTTTTATTAAAAAAAATGTTTTAGTTTTAACAATATTATTAATAAAAATAATTATAATCTAGGAAATGTAAATTAAATATCTCTATTTTTCCTTGGCACGGAGCAAAATGCTGTAGAGCTCTAGGGTTCATCCTCGTAAAAGGTCTTTGTAATTTGATGCCACTGTTCAGGAGGTTGGACCTCGTTTTGAAGGAGAGCTAAGGGCAGGCTTGACACCCACGAAGAAGAAGACATCCATGCACAAGGGATTTCTGATATTGTAGGTTATTTTTTCTTGCAGCCGACTTGGGGAGATCCATGCACAGAGAATTTTTTTTTTTTCTTAGCCCCCTGGTCCACCACATCTTTCTTTGTTGTTTGCAGGAAGGGGATCAAAAAGGCTTGGTGGGGGACTTCAAAGACTGATCAACTCGTTCCTCAAGTTTCTTTGCCTCGATGCCCTCAAATTGGAGTTGATCTGGTCAGTACAGGGGTTTAACACATATTTCATTAAATTTTGAATTAAAAAATGGATTTAGAATTTCAAAGTACCCATAATTTTTTTTTTTTTTGTAGGCTAAACCAACAGAGGATTTGAATTGGTGACCTATCACAAGGAGTGCCTTAATAGTGCACCCATTCACCATCAATCCAAAGCCTCATGGGCTAAAGTACCCATAAAACTCAATTCTAATAAGGTTCTTGTAATATATTTTTTCCAATTTTTATAAAATAATGTTGTTTGAAGAATCAATCCACCTCCTACGAGCTCTTGGGCGAGATTATTCTTTTGCATGTCCAGATCCATGCACTCTCTCCCTCTTCAGACCTTAGATCATAACTTTTCGTAGCCTTAAAGCCATATGCATGAGTGATTTTATGTTGATTGAGGTCATCTTTGTTTCAATCAATCTATCCATAGATCTAGTGGCTCTTGACTGGATCTACATCAAATTGATGGTTTTGAATCGATATTACCCCAGATCTACAATCGAGGTCCCTTTTTATTCATATCAATGATTTTTTCCATCCTTTAGAAGTTATGTTTTCCGTTCTGATCCAAATCTAGAGGAGAGACAAGAAGAGAAGAGACTATAATGCCTAGATCTAGATCACGAGGAGTTTTTCCAGGTTTTTATCAAAACCCTTAATGGGAAATCTATCCTGCTAGAGGTCCAAGGAACAAATCTAGTCAAAGACCTAAAGCAGATCATTCAAAATATTTCAGGTATACCAACATCCTTGGAAAGTCCTATTTCTCAAGAAAAGGTGTTGCAGGATGCCATTCGACTGGAAGATTATGGCATTCAAAGGAACTCTACCATGATCCTAAACTTGAGGTTGTGAGGTGGAGCCCCAAGAGCGAGAATTCCACCCAGATCATGTTTTGATGCCAAGGGTCTGATTTCGTTTAAGGATGCAATGAGAGGGAAAGTTTCCATAATAGATAGAAAATCCCCAAATCTAACAATTCCAGGTCCTTTTCTAGTTGAGAAGATGGAGAAAACTCTAGATCGGTCAATAAAATTGCCAAAGTGAGTGATATTTCACTGTTCTACAAGCCAAAGTTATTATATGTTGATTTAAATGTTTCTGGCCCAAGTTTGAAGATATCCATCAAAGGATCTATCTCAATCAGACAAAAATTTGTGATATTTCCCTGTGCGTGAAGGGTTTTTTTTGTGGTTCAATTTGACAATAAGAAATACCTAGAATATGTCATAAATGAAGGACCATGGTTTTGGGGAAGGGTGGGTTTCTTTGTAACTCCATGGTTTCCTGGATTCGATGCCACAACAATGGTGGTTACTAAGATGTTGATATGGGTAAGGTTACATATTCTCTCTCTTCCTTTTTGGCACCACCAAGTCCTAAAAGGCATTGGAAATTCATTGGTGAGATTTACAATGATGGATTGAGAAAGAATGGACAAAGATATCTTTACTTTTTCCCACATATGTTTCGAGATAGACTTAAGAAAATACCTTCTAAATCGCATCCATCTAACTCACCAATATTTCAAGTGGACACAATTGTTAAATTTTCAAAATACTGCTTTAAGGTGCCAGATCTACCATCAAACAAGGCACTTGCAGAATTCATGCTCACCAGCAAACAAAAGGACAAAGAAAAGATCACAAAATCCAAAGGGATGGAAATTTCCAGATCCTCCCTCTTCTGATGATGAAGATGAAGAAATGGACGAGATTCAGCAACAACCAGAGGCACAGAATCAACAAGTTTCCCCAACAGAGGAGGGAGAAGAGAAAGATGAGGATCCTACAATACATGGAGAGTGTTGGTTGTCAAGATGTCCTCAACATTTACTTGTCAAACCAGGAGATCGTATACATTGAGGTACAACATAATTAATACCAAATGTAGGTTTTAACCCCGTACATAAATTAACTGCATACGAATTCTAAAAACATAAAATAAACAATAGTGAGAGCATAACACATAAAAAAAATATACACAAAGATTTTCGCCTGGATCCCAAAATCGAGACTACCAAATTGATTTTTCATTATGTTCCTTTCAATGTTACAATACATAAATATACATGCCGAAGCATCCAATACTGTGGACCAAAAACCATTGTGCCTAGAACAATGTGCGAAAACCATGCACAAAACTATAGGTAGGTCCACTCACCTAATATAGGGTCCAAAAACATTTTCCCCAGGGCGCTCCCCCAGACCCTGTAGAGGGGGGCTAACCACCCCCCTCAAACCCCCCGTGACCCCCACGCTGCGCAGTCAGCACAACGAAGGGGCGGCTCCATCCCCCCTCTAACTGCTTGATTAACTAGGGGAGCTAGTCGTGGAAGGAATATAACACAACCCAACATTTTCCCACTTGTTGTTTTCTTTCCACAATAGGCCACATGAGAGCTTAGTTATTTATCCAACCCTGCAACGCCCATTGTTTCTCTACACCAAGAGAACTTCTCAGAGATCACAGATTTTGTCAATGCATCTATAGTATTCTTCAAAGTGTCCACCTTTACCAGCAACATCCTTTTGTCTTCTATCATATCCCTCACAAAGTGATACAAAACATCAATGTGCTTTAACTTTGAATGATAAGCAGGTTTCTTTGCCAAGAAAATTGCACTTTAGCTTTCACAGTCTATCCTTATAGCTCCCTGTACCAACCCCATACTTGAACACAATCTCTGCAACCAAACTGCTTCCTTGCTTGCATGAGTGGCTGCCATGTATTCTGCCTCTGTAGTTGATAATGCCACTGAATATTGTTTCTTACTCATCCAACTGACTGCACCTCCAAATAGGTTAAACACAAACCCACTTGAAGATCTTCTTTGATCCATATCTCCAGCCCAGTTTGCATCAACAAAGCCACGAATATCCAACACTCTATCTAATCCTAGTCTTCCTTGGTAGCACAAACCATAATCACTAGTTCCACGCAAAGACCTGAAAACCCGCTTCACTACTGTCCAATGTTCCTTCCCTGGTTTCGACATAAACCTGGTCACTCCCACTACATGTGCAATATCTCGTCTAGTACAGACCATCACATACATCAGGCTACCGACTGCACTAGCATATGGAACACAGGACATGTCGTCTCCCTCTTCTTGTGTCTTGGGACACTGTGCAATAGATAGCTTTACACCTACAGGAATAGGAACCTTCACAAGTTTACTATCTTGCATATTAAACCTCTGCAGTATTGTCTCGACATAATTCCTTTGGTTTAACCAGAGCTTCTTCTTTGCCTGATCTCTTTTAATTTCCATGCCCAAAATATAGTTTTCAGCACCAAGATCTTTCATGTCGAATTTGGAGGACAATTTGGTCTTCAAATCCTAGATAATTTCTTTGTCATTTCCAACCAGCAACATATCATCCACATACAAGACCAGATAAATAACACAGTCACCAATTAATTTAAAATACACACAGTGATCTTCTTGCTTCTAGTGAAGCCAAGTCCCCGTATAAATGTATCAAATTTCTGATACCACATCCTTGGTGACTGTTTTAACTCATACAAAGACTTTTTTAACTTTCATACCAACTCTTTCTTACCCTTCACCACAAATCCTTCAGGTTGGTTCATGTAGTTCTCTTCTTCCAAATCCCCATGAAGAAATGATGTCTTCACATCCATCTGTTCTACCTCAAAATCAAAAGCAGCAACAACAGATAAAAGTAATCTAATAGAAGCTACCTTGGAAATAGGAGAAAAAATATCACCAAAATCAATTCCCGGCACCTGGGAATAACCTTTTGCTACCAACCGAGCTTTGTATTTCTCCACCTTTCCTTCCGCATTTGTCTTCTTCTTGAACACCCATTTTCTGCCAATGGTTTTCCTTCCGACCGACAACTCCACCAGATCCCAAGCCTCATTTTTGTGCAAAGATGCCATTTCATTAACCATGGCCTCTTTCTAGAGTTTTCCATCGTCTGAATCTATTGCTTCCTTCATAGTTCTGGGATCATCATTAGTAATAGATAAAGCAAAATTTGAATAGAAAGCAGATGGATTATACCTTTCTGGTTTCCTTCTTTCTCAAACTGATCTTCTCACAACTGGAGTTTGTGGCTCTTCATCTTCTGATTCCTCTTTTGCTATAGAGTCTGATTCTTCCTCCTTTAGATCAAACTCTACCTTCTCAGGTTCCTTTGAAGGGACTTCATGTTTAATAACATCTTTCACCTCTTTGAACACCACATCTCGTCTGTACACAACCTTCCTTGTTACTGGGTTCCAAAGCTTATAACCCTTTAAACCATCCTTATACCCAATAAAGATGCACTTTTCAGATTTACTATCCAACATTGTTCTTTTCTCCTTTGGAACATGTACATATGCATCACATCCAAATACCCTCAAATGTGAAAGAGAGGGTTTCTTACTAGTCCATACCTCTTGTGGAGTCTTATCCTCCAACATTGATGAAGGTGATCTGTTGACCAGGTAACATGCAGTCTCTAACGCCTCTGCCCAGAATTCCTGTCCTAACCCGGCACCACTGATCATACTTCTTTCCCTTTCCATCAACGTCTTGTTCATTCTTTTTGCAACTCCATTTTGCCAAGGTGTGTATGGAGTAGTCTTTTGCTGTGATATACCACACTTCTTATAGAATTCTTCAAATTCCTTCTTGCAAAACTCCCCACCATTATCTGTCCTCAGCACCTTTATCTTCTCCTCTTTCTAGTTTTCCACCAGAGCCTTAAATTCTTTAAACTTGTCAAAGACTTTAGATTTCTTCTTAAGGAAATATATCCATGTATTCCTTGAGAAGTCATCTATAAATGATACATAGTACACATACTTACCCAGTGATGGGACCTTCACAGGTCCAAACACATCACTATGCACAAGCTCTAATATCTATTTCGCCCTCTTACCACCAGAGGGGAAACTCACCCGATTCTGCTTCCCATATACACAATTTTCACAGAAATCAAAATCCAGAGAGCTATTAGTCATACCTTCTACCATACCTTTACCATGAAGTATTTGAAGGCTCTTATCTCCAATATGTCCAAGCCTTTGATGCCATAGCATGGTATTTTCTCCAGAGACCACTAGATTTTCTGCTTCACTTTCATGAAGCACATAACAGTTGCACCCATCAACAACATTGCTACCTTGCAGCTTGTATAGAGTTCCAATCCGAACTCCCCGCATCAATACTAGTGCTCCCCGAACCATCTTGCAGGTATCCTTCTCAAACACTGTTCTTACACTTGCATCATCCAGCTTGCTTATAGAAATTCAGATTTCTGGCCAATGCAAGAATATGCAGAACACCCGGAAGTGTTCTAATCCTTCCACCTTGCAAATTGAACTTAAATTTTCCACGACCAATGATTTTAGCCTTCCTGTCATCCCCCAAGAAGACATCACCACCATCATATTTCTCATACTCGCAGAACCACTCTCTATGGGGAGTGAAGTGAAAGGATGCACTTAAGTCAATCAACCATGCCTCATGATCTACATGTGTACTTAAAGAAGAAGCCAAGTACACATCCCCACCTTCATCTGAGGTGGTTTTCACCTCTATAGAAGGAGCATCATCATATCCCTTTCCTTTGTCAGGAGCTTTAGATTTACATTCCCTTTTGTAGTGCCCTTCCTTTCCGCATTTCCAGCACACCTTTACAAGTTTTCTTGGAGATTTAGATCTCCCTCTAGATTTAGATCTCCCACTTGATGACTTATTTTTGTTTCCATTCTGGGACCTTCCTCATACAGACAAGGCATCACCATTCTAGCTCTCCGTATTTTTCCGTCTCATCTCCTTCGTCAGTAAGGATGAGAGTATTTCATCAAACTGCAAGGCAATTGCATTTCTACCTATTGCAATAACCAGACTATCCCACAAATCTGGTAGAGAACACAACAAACTGATGCACTTATCTTCATCTGAAATTTTAATATCAACAGATAATAACTGAATTACCACAGTATTAAATGCGTTCAGATGCTTTGTCACCGAGTCTCTATCTTTCATCCTCAGGTTATACAACTTTTTTCGTAGGAATAATTTATTGACCAATGACTTAGATTGGTACAAAGTTCCTAACTTTTCCCAGAAAGCCTTAGCCATAACTTCCCCTGATACATTCAGCAATACTGAATCTGAAACACACAATCATATTGTTCTCTTTGCCTTCCAATCCAACTTCTTCCATTCTTCATCGGACACTCCCGTTGGTTTAGTACCTACGTCTACCATGATCCACTGATCTTTATCTACCAACAGATCCTCCATCTTGAGTTTCCATAACTCAAAACTCTGATCATTAAATTTCTCGATCTCTATCTTTCCACTGCTCGCCATCTTCTTTCACCACCAGAATCGATCTCGCAGATCTCCCACTGAACAGGGTCTACCACAGGCTCGAGTGAAACCCTTGAGCAATAAAGGCATCCCCTTGAAGCCAAAACAAATCTGATACCAAATGTAGGTTTTAACCACGTACAGAACTTAACTGCATATGAATTCTAAAAACAGAAAATAAACAATAGCGAGAGCATAACACATAAAACAAATATTCACAGATATTTTCCCTTGGATCCCAAAATCGGGACTACCAGATGATTTTTCATTATGTTTCTTTCAATGTTTCAATACATTTATATACATGCCAAAGCATCCAATACCATGGACCGAAAACCATCGTGCCTAAAACCATGTGCGAAAACCATGCACAAAACCATAGTTAGGTCCGCCCACCTAATGTAGGGTCCAATTTTTTTTTCCTTGTAGAAGGTGGCTAACTGCCCCCCTCAAACCCCTTGTGACCCCCATGCTGCACAGTCGACACAATGAAGGGGGGGCTCCGCCCCCCCTCTAACCCCTTGGTTAACTAGGGGAGCTAGTCATGGAAAGAATATAACACAACCCAACAGTCCTCAACGTTTACTTGTCAAACCAGGAGATCATATACATTGAGGTACGACACAGTCAATGCCAAGAAGGACTACTAAACATTGTATTACAAATCCCTATCTCCAACCAAACAGTAAATCTCTCTAAGATCTGGAAGGGAAAAAGATCAAGAACCCTGCTATTAAGTTCATGCACTAGCTAATTTGGCAATATCAAGATCACTTTGGTTACCAACCACCCCACTCATAAACCATTCAAACTGACTGAGATCATAAACAATATATGCATCACTCAATTTACCACAAAATCCACTCAACAAACTCCAAAATGAACCAAAGAATCACACAGGAAATCTCACTTTCATGAAAGAAATCACTACTGTGTTTATACTGCCAAGTAACAAAATCATTTTTACCATGTTTTTTGGAAAAAATAATATTGTGATAAACAAACCACGAGCATGTGAATCTAAGAAACTCACTCTGTCCTTAACCACACAAGAAAACCAATCTTCAGATCTCAGAGTTGACTTAAGCTTCAATAAAAATAAATGACTCAAACATATACAGTCAAAAGGGAATCAAGTTCAGGGAAAGAAAACAAAACATCAACCTTGCCTCTGGAACAATCTCTTCTTCACACTGGTTGATCAAAGCATACAAATATATTCCTTCACACTGTGTAACAACCCTTATAAAAAATCCATGTGATAAAGTTAATAAAGGAAAAATAATAACCAAGTTCATGGGACACATATTCCAAGTTGAATGTTGGGCAAAAACATAGTGACATGGATCACTTGTGATTATTAATGGCTATGAAAATTGGTAAAGGAAATGGTAAAGGATTTGGAAAGGAAAAGTGACATTACTTGGAATTTTATTTATGAAAATAATGGAAATCAGGCGAAAAGGGAGGTGAAAGGCCACATGTTGCAAGGGAGGATGAAAATGAAGGAAAATAATGGAAATTGAAGAAAATAGAGGCCTCATTAATAAAAACGCTTATGAGGATCAGTTGATAGACTTTTGACAATTTAGTTTTGGAGCTCTCACTTTCTACTTTCTCTCTCTCTCTCATACTCTTGGACACTTAGAGTTTTCTTGGAGCACTCTTGGAGGAGTGTGGAATACTTGGGATTTTGGAGAAAGAAGGCAAAGGAAGAGCAGAAAGGTGCAAGAGGACACCGAGTTCAGCAACTACCATGGTTTTTCCTTGCAGTTACCGAATTGCATGTAGGATTTCCTTACTAGTTTTGGCATGCATGTCATATGCATGTGGTTTCTTGGTTATGATCTGTCATTGGCATGAAGGAATGCCTGGATTGAAGGTGGATTTTCCTATCCTTTCCATTTTCTGGATAGCCACGGTGTTGTGGGTGTCTTTCATTTTTTTTTATGGTTGATTCTCATGTTCCTTATGGTTGTGGGTTGAGTTACTAGTCCCGGAATCCATGGTTGGAACAAACTCTCTAGAGCCTTGGACAACTTAGGTAGAGACCAATCTAGTGATGGTTAGTGATAATTGACCATGACATGGAATCATTGGTTGAGGGTTGATGTGGTTTGGCCTCTGGAAGCCCTGATTTGGTTTTTCTTGAGTTGTTTCACGAGACCCCACATTCATGCTTGGAATATGGAATGGGGGTGACTGGTTGAAAGAAAGATTTGGCTCGACCAATCTATGCTCAGGTGGTATGTGGAATTCCTGGACTTGGTTGCATTTTTCATATGTTAATAAGATCTTTTTTCCTCTTGTATTTTATGGGTAAATATACTTGTGCATATGTGGTTTTTAAGGCTATTATACCCTTGTTATTTTTGTTGGTTATATGTTGGTTATGAGTATGTTTTATGACAGACTTGATGTATGCCTCTCATCATGTTTTGATTTGAAAATGAATAAATAATGAATAGATGACCAAATAGATGATAATGTAGAGATTGTGATAAGGCATCAATGCTTCTTCATGAATCTCAGATAAGTATGATACCCTTATGGTAAAATCTATTGTTATGACCTGTAGATTGCATATTTGTGACATGTTTGACGAAATGCCTGTCATGGCTAGTAGGGGTCCAGTCAAGTCATTGATTAATTTTTTGCATTAATACCTTAGTTTCAATGTTATTTATCTTTTTTGAAAGTTTCATGAAGTTTTGGGCAGTGGCTTGAGTCCTAGCCCTAAAAAAGTGGCACAAAGTCCGGGGTTGCTGGCTCAGAACTAGCTGAAAAAGTCCACAATCCTTGGCATTCCCTTGATGTGGGATCAACGAGAAGGCCTTAGTCACATGCATGCCTTGTCATTGGAGCGGATGGGGGTCCAGGGCAGTGAAATGTCAAGTTGTCTCGGAGGTTTATCACATGGAAAGGTTGGTTGGCTCCTGGAGGTGCTGCAACATGTGTGGAAGGTCAGAATGGTTTGGTTTGGCTAGTTCCACTTCCTTAACTGTACATGGGGATTTGAATCACATCATAGTAGCCTCTCATCACATTTTTACCCCAACGGACTAGTTAACTTGGGTAAATGTGGGAGGAGGGTGTTACAAAGTGGTATCAGAGCATGGTTGACCCCTTGGACTGGATGTGCAGTGTGTTGGTCACGTATTCATGTTAGTTGCATATATGTGTTATTTATGCTTGTGGTTTATGTACTTATTGTGTATGCATGGCTTTGTTCATGGTTGCAGTGGTGTCGCCATGTGAAATTTTATGGTGATTTTTTGGATGTGGTCGTCATGAGTTTATGTCGGTTATGCATTGGTCATGCATGTCAGTGCTTATATATTGTTGTGCATACATTGACATGGTTGTAGTTGTCATGCATGAGGTCATGGTATGTGGTTGGTATGGTCATGCATTGATGGCGGGAGAATGGTTGAAATCATGATTAAATGTGGATATGATTATGTTTATATATGTATTGCACTAATTTGGTTGGTCTTGCGGATGAGATATCCTCCCCTAATCTAAACTGAGGTGCCTTGGTTTTTTTATGATTTGGTTTAGTTGACATGATATACCTTGCAGGAAGAGAAGATCAAATATGAATAGCAATATGGTAGACTACAACTCATGAGATTCTCCCTATAGACCAGATGAGAAACATGATGAGGGAAATCTCCTGAGATAGCAGACACTTTGAGAAGTTTGAAGGCAAAAATAAGAATTTTCAAAGAATCTAATGATTGAATCATTCATTCACAAGAGATACTTTCTAGGGCATAGGAGAAATAAGCAGAGGTTAATGCAGTGATTCTTTGGAGCTTGTCAGAACTGCGGAGACAGGGATCGCTTAGAATCAGTCATCGACGAGAGGATTGGAATAATGGAATATATGGTAGCAGGTCACACTGTGGGCATAGGTTGGATAGAGATGACACAATCAAAGATGGAATATTCTTGGATACACCTGATAAATGAGGAAATGGACATGGGGTTTACTCTATTTCTGGTTCAGATAATTGTTATGGTCATCATCATTATCATCCTTATAGGAGGAGTGACAGAGGATATTTTCTAGATGAGTTCAAGAAAGAAAATCCACCTACATTTGATGGGGAAATGAAGAAGTCACAAGATGCAGAAGCATGGTTTCTTGTTATGAATAAGTTCTTCAGGTTGCATGATTACTCAGAAAACATGAAGGCCAGAATAGCTACATTCAGTGTTAAAGGTAAATTAAATATCTGGTGGGAAGATGTAAATAATGTTAGAGGTATTTATGAAGGTAAGTTGACTTGGTGTGAGTTCGAGAGACTATTCAGGAAGAAGTATCTATCAGAGATATAGCATGATGACAGGGAAAAAGAATTTTATGAGCTGAAGATGGGATCTATGACTGATGAGGAGTACACTAGCAGATTCCTAGAATTATTGAGGTATGTTCATTACCTCAAGGAGGAAAAGGCCAAGATTCAGAGATTCATCAGTGGGTTTTCGGTAGTGTTCAAGAACATGATTAAGTTTGATGAGCCTAGATCATTAGATGAGGCCATCTAGAAGATAAAGCATTGTTTTGAGTAATCAAAGCACAGATCTGGGACTAAGTCAGACTGTAAAGGTAATGCAAAGAATGAAGTAAAGTGGAACAAGGAGTGAACAAGACCTCAATATACAAGTAACAAAGAGAATGCAACCCCGCATAAGAAGTTCAATGCATCTGATAGAGGACAGGGATTTCGATCCGAGGAGCATAATAAGGGTGATGGTTGGAAGCCCTTGCAGTGTTGGACTTGTGGAGGAGAGCATCATAGGAGATATTTTCCTCAACATTAGGGTGGTAGATCGTAGATCTATAGTTCTTAGGAGGCACAAACAATGAGAGATGTTGGAAAAAGTATTCCATGAATTTATGCAGCATTGGAGAACAGGTACGCAAATCACCAGGCATCTATTATCGAGAAGGATGGTAATATTTGTGATCAAGTTGTTTCTATTTTGATTGACCTTGTATCTAATTATAGTTATGTTAATCCTGACCTGGTGGATAAGTGTGGTTTGAATAAATAAGTGCATGCTGAATCTTGGTTAGTGCAGTTGGCTACAGGTACAAAGAAGAGAGTTCATCACTAGGAAAGATCTTGTGCATTTGAGTTGAATGGTATGCATACATCAATACATTTGAATGTATTTATGTTGGGATCATACAATATGTTGTTGGGTATGGACTGGTTGTATATTTATAGGACCAAGGTGGATTGTTATGACAAGGCTATTGAGTTCCTGGATGACAATGGGGAACAAAGAGTCTTGTAGGGTAAGAAGAAAGCAACATCAGTTAGAATGGTGACACATCTACAGGTGAAGTGCAATCATAGGAAAGGGTGTGTGTTATTTGAAATGCATATTTTGAGTGACAAATGTAAGGGTTGAGGATGTGGATGTCTTGAGCAGGTATCCATTTCTACAACAATTTCAAGATGTGTTTCCGGCAGAGCTTTCGGAGTTTCCACTTCACAGGGAAGTATAATTTTCTATTGAGTTGATACTAGGAGAAACACCAACATCAAAGGCACCTTAAAGGGTGAGCACATCGGAGTTGGTGGAGTTGAAATTGAAATTGAAGGAAATGTTTGACAAGGGATACATTAGGCCAAGTGTGTCGCCTTGGGGTGCACCAATGTTGTTTGTGAAGAAGAAGGATGGTACTCTCAAGTTATGTATTGATTACATGAAGTTGAATAAAGTGACCATCAATAATAGGTATTCATTTCCAGGTATTGATGACTTATTTGATTAATTGAAGGGAGAAACAATGTTCTCAAAGATTGATCTGAGATCAGGATATCATTAGGTACCCATTAAGGAAGAGGAAATTAACAAGACAAATTTCCGGACCAGGTATGGGCATTATGAGTTTGTTATAGTTCCATTTGGTTTGACTAATACTCTAGCTACTTTTATGTGCTTGATGCATAGTGTGTTGCGTCCTTATCTGGAATTTTTTTTTATTGCATTCATTAATGATATATTGGTATATTCTAAGAATGAGTAAGACCATGTTGAGCACTTAGTAGTAGTGTTGATATTACAGAGAGAGCATCAATTGTATGCCAAGCTTAGCAAATGTAGTTTCTTTCAGACATAGGTACATTACATGGGACATGTTGTTTCCAAGGAAGGCATAACAGTGGATCTAGAGAAGATAAGGGTTATCATGGAATGTGCAACTCCTAGAAATGTGGATGAGGTAATATCATTTATGGGTCTAGCAAGGTATTATAGGAGGTTCATCAGGAACTTCTCTCGCATTGCATATCTGATTATGTTACTATAGAGGCAAGGTAAGAAATTTGAATGTGCAGAGGAATGCGCATCAAGTTTTGTGCAATTGAAGAGTTGTTGACAAATGCTCCAGGGTTAAGGATTGTAGATCTGAACAAAGAGTTTGTGGTATGTATATATGCTTGCAAGAGATGACTTGGTGGAGTCATGATGTAGGAAGGACAAGTAGTATACTATGAGTCACAGAAACTAAATGAGCATGAGCATAATTATCTGACACATGATCTTGAGTTGGCAATGACCATCCATGCATTGAATATGTGGAGACATTATCTTCTTGGAAGCAAGTTTGTATTTATGAAAAATCACAGTGGATTGAGGTATCTATTTGACCAACCAAATCTGAATGCTTGGAAAGCTAGATGGTTCACCATGATCCATGAGTTCAATTTTGGGATTAGGTACATCAAGGGTAAAAATAACAGGGTTGCAGATGCTCTTAGCAGGAGGATATAGGTGAATCACATAGAAGCTATGAGTTCTTATGGAGTAGATTTGCAGGATCAGATCTTGTAGGCAGGACAACAGGATGACATGTATATGGAGCTTATGCACAGGTTACAACAAGGTACAGGTGATTAGGATGCGGACTATCATCTCATAGTAGATGGCTTGGTTAGATTTAGAAACAAGATATATGTGCCAAAAAACAGTGAGCTCAATAAGATTATCTTGAGGTAATTTCATGCTAAGCCATATTCAGGTCACCCAGGATATCAGAAGACGTTGACAATAGTGAAGAAGTTTTATTATTGGTCGAATTTGAAGAGGGAAGTGGAAGAGTTTGTAGCTAGATGTTTGGACTATCAGCAAGTGAAAGCAAAGTGTAAACATCCAGGTGGATTAATTCAGACTATTTTGATTCCATAGTTGAAGTGGGAGGTAATTTCCATGGACTTCATTACAGGTTTTCCAAGGACATCTAGAAAACATGATTCTTTCATGGTTGTGGTTGACAGGTTGACAAAGGTAGCGCACTTAATTCCAGTGAAGTCTACATATATATCTAATGATGTAGCACATGTCTTCATCAAAGATGTAGTGAGGTTACATGGTGTACCGAAGAAGATTGTGTTAGATAGGGATGCCAAGTTCATTTCTAGATTCTGGAAAGAGTTATTTGTAGGTTTGGGTATAGAGTTGGCCTTCAGTACAACTTATCATCCGCAGATAGATGAATAGACAGAGAGGATGAACAAGATATTTGAATATATGTTGAGGATGTTTGTGATGCATCAACAACGTAAGTGGGAAGAGTATCTTCCACTGGTTGAGTTCACTTACAACAATGGGTATCAAGAATCTTTGAGGATGAGTCTGTTTGAGGCATTGTATGGGAAGAGTTGTAATACTCCCATCGGTTGGAGTGATCTAGTGAATAAGGTGTTGATTGGACCAGACATGTTGGTAGAGGTGGAATGAGAAATGCAAGTAATCAAGAAGAATCTGAAGATAACACAAGACATACAAAAAAGTTATGTCGATCAGAACAGGTTGTTTAAGGAGTTTCAAGTTGGGGAACATGTGAACTTGTGTATCAAGCCCAAGAAGAGCTCCTTGAGGATTGGATCATGTGCCAAGATGGCACCTTGGTTTTGTGGACCTTCAAGATTCTTGTGAGGATTGGAACAGTAGTCTATCGAATTGCATTGCCTCCGACAATGAAAGTCCATGATGTTTACCATGTGTCATTGCTTAAGAAGTATGTTAAAGATGTTGATCATGTGATTGATTGGTCTGTATTGTAGGTGGAACCTAAAGGAGAATTCCTGCCAGAACCTCATTACATTTTGAAAATAAAGATTCTCATGCTCCAGAACCAAGCAATCAAGCAGGTTAAAGTGCAATGGAATCACTTTGTGCCTAATGAAGCTACATGGGAGATGGTAGATCAGATGCAGGTTACGTATCCTTCTCTATTCGTTAATTGAGTGAATGTTTTTGGTATATGTTTTGGTGTGATGTTTTTGATATACGTACATATGTATATGGATGTAAATACTGCCATGAGTTGTGTTAAAAAGCTCCACTAAGAGATATGGGTGTCATGTTGTTATGTTTCTCATGTTGGTTTTCTTCTCAGCAAGATGATCATTGCAAATACCGCATGAGTTGAGTTATAAAGCTCCATGCGAAGTATGTTTTTCTTTTCAGTAGTCTTGCTGGTTGTAGGCATCATTAACAACTGAGAACGATGTTCCCCCAAGGGGGAGGGTTTTGTAACAACCCTGGTCAAAAATCCATGTAATAAAGCTAATAAAGGAAAAATAATAACGAAGTTCATGTGACACATATTCCAAGATGAATGTTGGAAAAAAACATAGTGATGAGGATCACTTGTGATTAAGTATTGGTAATGTAAATCGGCAAAGGGAATGACCAAGGCTTTCGAAAGACAATGTGGCATTAATTGATATTTTGTTTATGAAAATAATGGAAATTAGGAGAAAAAGGAGGTGAAAGGTCAAAGGTTGCATGTGAGGAGGAAAATGAAGGAGAATAATGGAAAATTAAAGAAAACAGAGGCCTCATTAATAAAAAGGCTTATGAGGATCAGTTGACAAACTTTTGACAGATCATTTTTGGAGCTCTCACTTTCTAATCTCTCTCTCTCTCTCATATTATTGGACACTTAGAGTTTTCTTGGAGCACTCTTGGAGGAGTGTGGAATACTTGGGATTTTGGAGCAAGAAGGAAAAGGAAGAGTAGGAAGGCGTAAAAGGATGTTGAGATCAACAACTACAGTGGGATTTTCTTGCAGATACCGAGTTGCATGTATGATTTCCTTACTAGTTTTGGCATGCATGTCATATGCATGTGGTTTCTTGGTTATGATATGGCATTGGGATGGAGGATTTCCTGGGTTGACGGTGGATTTTCCTAGCCTTGCCATTTATTGGATAACCATGGTGTCGTGGGTGTCTTTCCTTTTGTCCTCTGGTTGGTTCTCATGTTCCTTATGGTTGTGGGTTGAGTTACTAGTCTTGGAAGAAATCGTTGGAAAAAACGCTCTAGACCCTGGAAAACTTGGGTAGAGACCAATCTGGTGATGGTTAGTGATGTCCGACTGTGAGGTGGAATAACTAGTTGAGGGTTGAGGTGGTTTGGCCTCTGGAAGCCTAGATTTGTTTTTTCTTGAGTTGTTTCATGAGATCCCATATTCATGCTTGGAATATGGCATGGCGGTGATTGGCTAAATGAAAGATAGGTTTAGCCAATCTATGGTTGGGTGGTATGTGGAAGTACCAAACTTGGTTGCATTTTACATATGTTAATAAGAGCTTACTTCCTCTTGTATTTGATGGGTAAATATAATTGTGCATATGTGGTTTTTATGGTTGTTATATCCTTGTTATTTATGTTGGTTATGAATATGTTTATGCCAGACTTGATGTATGGATCTCATCATGTTTTGATTTACTGTTGGGGTCTTTGTTTTAAGATTTTGTGGAGAAAGAAGCTGATGACAAATGGCGGAGATGACTGTTGGGGAGTTGTGGAGTTGACAGTCGAGGGAAGATTGGAAACTGAAGGATGATTGGAAGTCGCGGAGGAGTGGCAATAAGAAGTAGGGACAACCAAGTGAGGAAAGAGTAGAGGCAACCGAGAATGAAGGCAACCGAGCAATAGGAAAGCAAAACTGGCAGTCCAGGTGAATGTCAGGAGATAAAAAACAGAAGAAAGAGCGAAGGAGGGGTTTGTTTCTAGTCTTCCTGTGTTGTGGAGTAATGTGAAAGACTCCATGATCCTGTTTGTATAAGTTTATGTTAGTTGTGTAATTTCTATGTTAGGTCCCTATAATACTAGTGTATTCCCCCATTATTATTGTCATTGTAGCCCTTATTGTTATTATTGTGCCCATGTTGTCCCCATATTGTTATTATTGTGCCCCATAGAAGCCCACTATTGTTATTTTTGTGCCCTTACATTATTATTGTTATGTCGACTTTGATTATATTGTGACCCCTTAGACTCATATATATAGAAAGGATGTTTTGTCATTTGAATCATCCAAGAATTGATCATTGGTTTAATGTAAAGGAGGTTTCCCCATTGAAGAGGTTAATTTTGAAGTTGTTGATCCATATCTTCTTCTATTTTGTGAGCTAGTTTTATAACATTTGGTATTAGAGCTTTGGATTCTAGGGTTTCGCTGCTTCAAATAGGTCATTGTAGAATTTTCGCTATAACATTTTTTATACGAAGATTTAGAAGCTGAAATTAAAACCCATTTGCTATGAAATATTGGTGAACTTCACTACTAATTCCATATCTTGTCTCACTATATTGTCAGAGATATGAACCGACGAAGTTAGGGTTTTTGTAGGCTCCACAATTCGATCTCAAATAGGTGATCTTGGGAAAATTGTCATAACTTTCTCTCTAGGCATCATATTCAAATTTCATGATAAGTGACAGAAATAGGGCGGAATGTAGTTTGTTGGGTATCGTTTTTAGGGTTGAAGGTCGAAACAGTGACACGTGGCCCTTCGTACAATTTCGCTCTACTGAACCGGTTTATAATCAGGTCAACGTGGGAGATTGAGCATAACTCTTTCTTGGAAAATCTAATATTGATTAGACTTGTGGGGTTGGAAATAGAACTCAACGGGATACCGTAGGAAGAAATTTTAGACCTTGGAGATCATAAATTACAGAGATACATCAAATTCAATATCAAGCTCCTACAAAGTGAAAACAAAGGTGTGTGGTTATTTTTTAAATTTGCATAAGTTTTGTTTTAGAATGTAGTTTGAAGTTATTCAAAGCGAATTGTGAAGCATAATTATCATTAATTTATGACCCAAAGAAATAAAATGGAAACACCTAGTAAGAAACCCGAAATATATACCATGACACATGAAGAAGAGGAAGAAATGCAACATGATATATCAAAATTACGAGACCAATTGCAACAAATTTCATTCTCACAAAAAGTAATTGAAGCTAAGATGGATGGTTTAAAGAATGGAATGGAAGCTAAGATGGATGATAGAGAAGAAAAAATTAAAGACAACATGGAATATTTGAAGATATTTGACAAAGTTGCTACAAGAAATGCTTTCTAATGGCGAAAGGGTAGTAATGGAAACTCATGACGAGAACAAAAGAAATGTTAATCATGATTGCATAGACTCTAATGTTGGATTGAAGACCCACCATGTTCCAAAGATCGATATGAGGAAGTTTGATGGCAAGGATCCCAAAACATGGATACTACAGAATGGAGCAATATTTCGATCTCTATAATGCACAAAACACATAAAAGGTACGCATTGCAACTTTATATTTGGAACCCAATCAGTTTATATGGTATCGATGACTTTAATCTCGTCAAAAAATTGTCACTTGGTCAATTTTTACAGAAGAAATAAAAGCACATTATGAGGATACAAAGAGTAACACCTTCTTTAGCCAATTGATAAATCTCAAACAAAAGGGTTCTATGGTGAAGCACATTGAGGACTTCCAAAAATTGAATATAAGGGTAAATGATATTCTAGAGGAGCATACGATTCATGTGTTCATAGAAACTTTAAAGGATAACATCCAACATGAGGTTCGCCTTTGGGAACCTGATTCATTGGAGAAGGCGTTCAGGTTGGTAAGCAGAATTGACAGAAAAAATATGGAAACAAGGAAGCCTACCACTCACAACTATAAATATGGAAGTGTTGTTTCCCCTAGCCTTCCACAACCTACAAGGTTGAAACCAAAACAATTAGAAGAAAAAATAGCAAAAGGGCTTTGTTACAGTTGTGATAGAAAATATAATAAAGGTCATAAGTGTGCTGAGAAGAAATTATTTTACATATATTGTGAAGAGGAGAAAGAAAAGTAACAAAACATGTCAAAAGAAGAGGATATCCACTAGGAACCAACCCTAGATAAAGAAGAAATGAATCCGACCATATCTTGTAATGCACTGGTAGGAATTACCACTCCTCAAACTCTCAAGATAGAAGGACATATAAAGAATAAAAAGGTAATAGTGTTGATTGATTCACGTAGTACCCATAATTTTATTCATTGTAAGATAGCCAAGGAATTGAATTGCTTCTTGTATCCAGCACTAGAGTGTCAAGTGATGGTTGCAAATGGAGGAACCATAAATTTCTCTGGAAAGTGCCATAATATCAATATATCCATGGGAGAGTATGTATTTAATAGTCCAATGCTTTCCATTCTAATGGGTGGTGCTAATGTTGTACTAGGAGTCCAATGGCTACAATCTTTGAGTATGATAGCTTTTAATTTTCAAGAACTTTCTTGAAATTTTTTTGGGAAGGAAAGGAAGTTGAATTAAGGGGTATCGTAAGGAAATCGCGAAACATAATCAGCTCTAATGACATGACAAAGATTCTAAAGAAATAACAAAGGGGCTTAATTGCACAATTATGTTCACTAGAGTTTCCCACATCGAAATCATCTATTTCTCCAGATCTCCAAAAAGTCTTGGAAAATCATTCCAAGGTATTTGATACTCCCAAAAGCCTTCCACCTATTCATGATGATGATCATGCTATTAGTTTGATTCCAGGAAGTGTTCCTCCAAACATTAGGCCTTACAGATATCCCTATGCCCAAAAGAGTGAAATTGAACGTATGGTTGCAGAAATGCTAGAGGCTGGTATAATTCAACCTAGTCAAAGTTATTTCTCTACTCCAGTAGTATTGGTGCACAAGAAGGATGGATCATGGCGCATGTGTCTGGATTATAGGGAGCTCAACAAGCTCACTATTAAAGATAAATTTCCCATTCCTATCATTGATGAATTATTGGATGAATTACATGGAGCAATTTACTTCACCAAGTTGGATCTTTGTTCAGGATATCATCAAATCATAATGAAGGTTGAAGACATTCTGAAAACAACATTTAGAACTCATGAGGGTCATTATGAATTTTTGGTCATGCCTTTTGGCCTTACCAATGCACCTTCTACATTTCAAGGTTTGATGAATTCCATTTTCAAACCCTTAGAAAATTTGTGTTAGTATTTTTTGATGGTATACTAATCTACAACAAGTCTTGGAAGGATCATGTTCAACATGTTGACAGGGTGCTCAAACTATTGGAGGAGAAACAATTATATGCAAAAACCTCCAAATGTTTCTTTGGAGTACAGGAGGTGGAATAGCTTGGTCATATTGTATCTCATGAAGGTGTTAAGGTAGACCTTAGAAAAATTAAAGCCATTAAGGAATGGAATTCCCCACATCCATAAAGCATCTGAGAGGATTTCTCGGGTTGACAGGTATTATCGAATTTTTTTAAGAATTATGGGAGAATAGCAGCACCTCTAACAAAATTACTAAAGAAAGATGCATTTTCTTGGACTCCGGAATGAACGATGGCCTTTGAACATCTTAAAGAGGAAATGTGCCATGCACTGGTATTAGCTATGCCAAACTTCACAAAAACCTTAATTGTGGAATGTGATGCCTCATGAAATGGAATTGGTGTTGTTTTAATGAAAGAAGGAAGACCTGTTTCTTTTGAAAGTCGTCCAATCAAAGGAAAGTATTTACACAAAGCTATTTATGAGAAGGAAATGTTGGCAATACTACATGCACATAAGAAATGGCGAACTTACCTAATGGGAAGACACTTCAAGGTAAAAAAAGATCATGATAGTCTTAAATACTTTTTAGAACAAAGATTATCTTCGGAAGAGCAACAAAAATGGGTCACAAATATGTTGGGTTATGACTTTGAAATCATCTACAAAAAGGGAAGCAAAATGTTGTTGCAGATGCACTCTCAAGAAAGGTTGAGTATGTGTAAGAATTGCTTTGTCTCATTTCTATTATCCAACTAGATTGGATAAACGAAGCAAGGGATGAATGGAAGAATGCCAAAGAAGTGTGAACACTCATTCAAAAGTTGTTGCAAGATCCTAGTACATCTGATACATTTAGCTAGAAAAATGATTCATTATGGTACAAAGATCACTTATACCTCTATAAGAATTCCCAACTCAAACAAAAGATTCTTTTGGAATTGTCCACCTCTCCATTAGGAGGGCAATCATGATTTTTAAAAAATTACCACAGGGTTAAGAAGGATTTTTTTTGGATGGCCTTAAATTTGATATTCAAAAGTTTGTGGTGGAATGCTTTTTTTGCCAAAAAAATAAAGTTGAGACAATTAAGACCTCAGGTCTGTTACAACCTTTATCCATTCCATGTCAATGTTCGAAGGAGGTTTCAATCGATTTTATCACAGGTTTACCCAAGTTCGAAGGACAGAGTGTCATCATGGTGGTACTTGATAGAATTACCAAGTATGCACACTTTTGTGCATTATCTCATCCATTTAAAACCAGTACAGTTGCTACAGCATTTATGGAAACAATTCAAAAGCTACATGGAAACCCAAAGATTATTTTAAGTGACAGAGATCCCATTTTCACTGGAATTTTTTAGACGGAATTATTTTCTTGTCTGGGTACTCAATTAGCTCATAGCTCATATTATCATCCTCAATCTAATGGGAAAATTGAGATAGTGAAAAAATGTTTGGAAGGATATCTTCGTTACTTTGTATCTGATAAACAAACACAATGGGTCAAGTGGTTTCCTCTGGTTGAATGGTGGTATAACACTTCCATACTGCAGCAAAAATAACTCCATTTATGGCACTTTATGGATATCATCCACTGTCCATCACATCATATTTAAGAGAAAATTCAGAGGTTCAAGCAGTGGAATATCATATCAAGCATCCACAACAAGTTCTCCAACTCTTAAATGATAACCTCACTTTGATAGAGAATAGAAAAAAACAACATGCATATCAACATCCTAGCAAAAGAAGTTTTGATGTAGGTGACTGGTATTTCTATGACTACAACCATATAAACAAATTTCCCTCAAGCAAGGTAAGAAGGATAATAAATTATCACCAAAGTATTATGGTCTATATAAGGTGTTGCAAAAGATTGGTACTATGGCATACAAATTGGAGCTTCCTGCATCTTCTCGAGTGCACCCAGTTTTCCATGTTTCATGCTTAAAGAAGTTTATAGGTGAAAAGCTCCCAGTTCAAATAATATTGCCAGAACTTGACGAGGAAGGAAAAATCATATTGGAACTTGAAGTAGTCACATAAGCAAGAACTCGAGAACTATGAAATCGATCAATTTCAGATTATCTCATAAAGTGGAAGATCTTACCTGCTGAAGATTCCACACTGGAGGATGAGAATTTTATATAGAAGCATCCATAACTACTCAAGTATTGAGGACAACACTTTTTTAAGGAGAGGGGCATGTTAGGTCCCTATAATACTAGTGTATTGCCCCATTATTATTGTGATTGTAGCCCTTATTGTTGTTGTTGTGCCCAGTTGTCCCCATATTTTTATTATTGTGCCCCATAGAAGACCACTATTGTTATTAATGTTCACTTACATTATTATTTTTATGTCAACTCTGATTATATTGTGACCCCTTAGACTCCTATATATAGAAAGGAGGTTTTTCCATTTGAATCATCCAAGAATTGTTCATTTGTGTAATGTAAAGGAGGTCTCCCCCTCGAAGAGGCTAATTTTGAAGTCGTTGATCTCTCTTCTTCTATTTTGTGAGCTGGTTGCATAACATTCTACTGTTAATGATCAGGCCTCAAGCCTTATGTACTGAATTATGTTATGTTAATGGAGAAGAATGTTCCAGAATCACCTTGTGTCCTCAAGTATTGTGTTAACATTTTAAAATTTTATGAACGCATCTAGTTAGATAGTTTCTTGATATAGTATGAGTAGATCGTTGTGATCTGGTTAGTTTGTATGTTAAGTTACCATCTTTTACTCTCTTTCAGTTGATATGATTCCCTTGGTACCTAACTCCACCATCATCTAACTTCAGTCGCGACACGCCTTGGGTGATACTCCTTACCCTCCCTGGGTAAGGTGAAAATGCCGACGTTTCTCTAGACTACAGTGGAGCCTTGTTGGCCCCTTGTGCCTAAACCTAGGGTCTCAACCCTATTGTCATTTTCATGCCAAAAAATGGTTCCGTTGCCAAGATCTGAAATTCAAAAGGATGGTTCAAAATATAGTATCAAGGATTTTTAAGGAGGAAATATAGAACTTTTGGGATGAGCAAGTGGATCGGTTTGTTTCTCAGCAAGCTCTACTTCACCATTGAGTTGTTGTAAACTAAAAGGAGAGATCCTGTACTCGGAAGCTACAAGTGATTAGTACGAGATCTTCTAGTGTAAGTTTCTAGAAGAACTTTACAAATGGTTACAAAGATTACAGGGGAAGGGGAGGTTTGGATGACATACATTGTCTAGTCACAATTGGACTTAGGCAGATATTGCTATGCTCCACCATCTTGACATGGATTTGATGAGAGTAGTATATTTCTGGGTGTAGACTACACTAGATGGGTACATTGTCGAGTTTTTGGATGAAAGCCACCAGTCGTTGTAAAAATCTCCTCCCACATCTACCAAACAACTGGTCAGCCAGGGTAAACATGTGACAAGAGGCCAATATGATATGTTTCAACATCCTAAGTCACATTAAGGAAGTGGAATTGACAGAAACACACCATACGACATCCAACATCATCAACAGAGCACTGAGAAGACAAGTTAGCCACTCAAACATCCTTTCCCTGGGTCCCACTACTATTTTAGGTCTCTTGGGCCATACTCGCTCTCATGCTATGGGAAAGGTAGTGACCCACAACCTAAAGTTGCTATCACAGGCATGCCTACTAGTGACTGTGGACCAAAATTGTCAGCGTTGTGCCAGTGATCCCAGGATTTAAGCCACTTTTTTCATGGTTAGAGCCCAGGACATTACCCAGAACTGATCCATCTCTTCAAATCAATAAAGTAGCATGGAAATGAAAGTACTAAAGAAAATACTTGTGCAAGACCTTGACTGGATCCTTACTAGCCATGACAGGGGTTTCATCAAATCTATCATCGACATATAACCTACAGGTGTAAACAACAGAATTAAGTGTAGGGATCTCATACTTATGTGAGAATCGCTATGAACCATTGTTACCTTATGCCATTTGCTGCATTATCATTTATTAGGTCACAAACACATTTGTTGGGCATGGAACCACCCCCCCAAACATGTTTTGGGGCTCAAAGCCCAAGTTTTGTTCAAATAATGTTGTAAGACTCCAAGAATTGTGGGCGCGAAGCGCAAAATGTATGTTGAGTCATAGGGTTGTTCGCCCTAAGTTTTGTAATGTAATGTAATGTCATGTCGGCCTACCCATGGTCCGCGGACCATGGGATTGTATAAATAGAGCAAGGCTCTAAGCTGTAAAGATAGTTAGAATAAGAGATAGATGAGCATGGATGAAGTCTAGAAGATAGCGGATAGAGGAAAATTCTAAGTGTCTTGGGTCATAGTAGTAGGAAGAGGCTCTACAGCTGAGTGCACAGAGGCCTAATAGAGTCTGCAGCTGAGTGCGCGGACCCCTGCAGCTGAATGTGCAGGGCAGAGTCGAGTCTGTAGCCCAAGAAGAAGAATAATAAAGAGAAGTTTGATTCCAAACACTGTGTATCTCCTCTTGTATTACTTTCTATGCATTTATACTGTTTTTTTTTTTTTTTTTTTTTTTTTTTTTTTTTATCGCGCACACCTATATGAATATTGAACACTATTAAGTATAATTGGGCTCATACAGATAAGTTAAGTAATTAGATAATATCAGGTTAATGTAACGAACTTGGGTAATAACACGGATCGCGCCTCAAGTAGGGCTGCATGAAGGTAGCATAGCAGGCTGCGAGGTACTGATAGATGTGCGTAGTGACGTGCACGCAGGGTCAAACCTCGGACCACCGAAAAACCACCAGACATCTCTAGGGTGCGGAAACATGGTTCTAGCACCCTCCAATACCAATTTGGGTGAGATCTCAGTCCGCGCTCCGTGGACTGTTGTTGAAAGGGCCAGTAGTACAAGGATTTGTTTGGCTAAATCATCTCTGAACCTAGGTCGAGCCCATACAAGCCAACAAATGGTTCCGTTGCCGGGACCAGGATCTACATAAAGGATGTTTGATGTTGTGTCACTGGAATCTAGTGAAGAAAGAAATTGAAGGGTGGTTGGACAAGAAGATTCACGAGTTCACGGCGTAGGAAAACAGGAATCCGCGAGTATCTAAGGAACAGTGGTTAGAGTGCTACTTATACACAGAAATCCACGAAATTTTCTTTGCATCCTTTCCTTCTGAGCTGTATGAGTGGATTGCAAAGCTAGCAGACAGTGAGGGAAGGTGTAGGCTCGACAAACCAATCGTGTGGACTCCGGAATTAGTGCGTAGACTAGAAGCATCAGGAGATAAGATTGCACAACCTGTGGACCATTGGCTCGATCGAATTATAGGAGGATTTATCACTGAGTTCATGGTAGATATGACCGTCAACTACAGTGAGGCGGAATGATGCTTCCTCAAAGGACCGCGGGGCAAGTATATTAAATCTCTAAACACTTGGATTAAGATGCTATTGTGTGAAAAGCGGGTCATGCAAATAAATTAATGTTTGGGACTACACGAAGTGGGAAGATCTACAGAAGTGGAGGTAGTGAAGAATTAGAAATGAGTCCCTTAATTTCACCCTCGTGGGAAAGCGAGGAAGAGTTCATGAGAGTTTCTCTGAGAAGCGTGGTCAGTCTAATAAGGTAGCGAATTCCGCGCTTACCACCTCCACCTACACCGCCACTTGTCTCACCCTCCTCACCTCCATCTCCACCCACCCCACCTCTGCCACCACCATAGTTCAGTATGGCGAGTGCGATCAAACTACCGGTATTTAGAGGAGTAGGGAATGAAGATCCAGACCAATTCTGGTTCATGGTAAGGGCGGTATGGGAAGCACAAGGAGTCATGGATGACAATATCAAGAAGGATACGCTGGTAAGCATGTTGCAGGATCGCGCATTAACATGGTACATCAAGCATTCAAATGACCATCCAAACGTAGGAATCGCAGAAATCTAGATCGCGTTGAATAGGGAATTTAGCAGGCCAAAGTTGAAGACACAATGAATTATTGGGTTTAAGGAGATCACGATGCTCCGGGGTGAGACCCCCTGGGATCTGGACCAAAGACTGAAGAGTATGATTCGCGAGGCCAACATGAATTTGACGGATGGACAACACTGCGCATGGTTTGTGGCGTCACTAACACTGCATTTAAGGACGACGTTGTCACAAAAAAAGCCTTCCACCCAGGCTGAAGCTTTGGATATGGCAATGAGATTGCATGAGACCCGTATACAAGACACCGTTCTGGGAGTCCAACAAATCCACGCGCAACTGAAAAATCTGTGTCTGGAGATGCAGAGTTTGAAACAGGACAGGACACCTTGGCCAGAGGCGCGCGAGGAGGTATGGTGCATAAAATGCAAAGGCCATGGGCATGACAAGGACCACTGTCCAGTGTTCACGAATTACTTGGCGAGAGGAGGGCCGATGCCATTAAGACCTGAGGCACAAGCAGGACCAAGCACGGTGCCTGCTCTATGGTGTGTGATCTGTCAGATAGGAGGAAAACACACTACTGATAATTGTCATCTATTGTAGAAGTACACATAGACGTCCCAACAATTGTTTTGTAATTCTCCAGGTTGGTAGGCCATGATGAACGCACCTGCAAAAGCTATGAACTAATGATGGATCGGACTCCTGCTTACAGGGTGCAGACCAAAACGTGAGCCCTTAACTCGAATGCAGGAATGGCGCGTGCTGGATTTCAGGGGCGCAGACGAGGTCGAGGTGGAATGGGACCAGGAAGGGGTTGCAGGCAACTAACTTGTTACAATTGCGAAGGGCCAGGGCACTATTGCTGTGATTGTACAAACTCGACAAGGACATCATGTTTGTATTGTACTCAGTTTGATCATGAGGCAGAAGACTTCCTTACATTGATAGCAAGGCTGCACGAAAATGGGGTACTCCAGCTTCCTCTGACTCAGAATTTACAGATGATGAGGTCTGAGCCGCACGAAGAAGACCTGAATGTAAACATGATGCTAAGGAGCGGTATGACCACTGGTGATGATAAAGGTAAGCAGTCAAAAGAAAGTGCGTGGGTTCACAAGGCTCCTACAAAGGAACCTGAATTTGATTTAGAACGCGTGAGGAGACATTCATGGAAGCTAAGAAGAGCTTCACGGAGGCCTCCACTTCAGGTAGTAAGGATCAACTAGAACTAGGGATGGATCCTTCAATGATCACTACCTTTCTGGAGACATGCATGAAATTGTTACACGACAACAAGGTAGTAAAAGGACTATAGGAACTTATCACTAGGTGCGCAGGGTCAGGAGAACTACGTGTGGTCCAGAAACTTGGAAAGCATGCATTGTGCACAGGAAGGGAAATGAGGTTGACTGCACAAATCGGTGAGTATGAAATGGATCAGGTAATCCTGGATCTCGGATCAGACGCAAATGTACTGCCAAAACAAACATGGGAACGCATGGGCAGACCCGCGCTACAATGGTCTCCTATTCAGTTGCGAATGGCAAACCAACAGAAGATCTTGCCCATGGGAATATTGCAAGGGGTAACGGTGGATATTGAAGGTGCGAGTGCACAGGCGGATTTTGAAGTGATAGAGATTGTCAATGACAACAATCCCTATCCCACGCTACTAGGAATAGACTGGGCCACCGATATGAACGGAGTCATAAACCTGAAGAAGCACAAAATGATTTTTGAGAAAAAGTCACTACGCGTAGTAGTCAAGGAAAATTTTAAGAACCACCCTAAATTTATATGTATAATAAATGGGCGAATCCCCATGATACATAGGAAAAATGGTAGGCGATTTTATCACTAATATAATATGTATATATATATATATATTTGGCGAATCTCTCACTAGATTATATTATCTTGTAAAGTCATGGCGAATCTTTCACTGAATTATAAAATCTTGTAAGATCTTGGAAAATCTTTCACTGAATAATAAAACATTGTGAAGTCTTGGCGAATGTTTTGTTAAAGTATGAAACCATATATGATAATAATAAAACATATTCATTAAATTGTAATATACTAACATACATGTTTGGAAAAAAGAAACATAATTTTCACTTCCTACAAACAATGATGCAAGTTTTAGTGGCCATGTTTGTCATGGTATTAATGTTTTCTCTACCACTTTTGTCAAGCTACCACTTTTGCCAAGCTATCAAATCTCTTTCTTATTCCATAGACTCCAACTGCGAGATAAAAAAAAAAACACATCAAGTTTGTTTACCTGAACACGCCAACAAGTAGCAAGCCCTAACTATATAATATAATGAAGTAGTAGGTATCCCAAAGGCCTGAAGGGGATCTAATGGAAAGAAGTGACCATTGTCAGAAGCCTTCCAATCAATATATAAATATATAAATGTAGATTTATTATTATTTTAATTGGAAATCTTCAATTAGATAATAAAATTTTATTACGTCTCTCCCAATCTAAATTTCTTATCAGCATAATTCACTACCTTCATACCATTTTTAACAGCGTTGTAACATGTGGATTATTTTTCTTTTTGGTGCACAATCTCCACCTTTTAGGACAATATGGTGTAGTGACCTAACCCCTACAGATCATTACGACAAACTAAGAATAGCAGAGAAGATGAAAGGTTGTACAAACCAACATATTTTTCAAACAACTAATCCAAAATCAGTACCTTGACTTTTTCATGAAGATATCATATTGAGAATGTTTGAAAAATGGTGGGAAATCTGGGCAGCGACTATCTCTCTTCTGCGAGGGTGATGCAGAAAGAGTTAAGATTTCATTGTTTTGAATTTTTTTTGTTAAATCAGAAAAACCAATATTAATGGAGATATCGATATTTTTTACTAAATTTTGTGAAGTGACTAAATGTAGCTTTAACCATTCACCTTAAGATTTTTTTTACAATATAATTTCCTAAGTCTATTTAATATCTTTATTATCATAAAAACCAACCTATATCCATCTTAACTTCACATCTACCACTCTTAGAGGGATGAAATCTATTTATCGCTCCCAACACTTGGTAGACTTGGAATTAAGATGGATCTAAGCTGATAGAATTTCCCCTTTAAATAGTCTATGCTGACATGAATACCATGGTATTATGGGTCAATACCATGGGTTATCATAAACTTGGAGCTTAAAAACTACTATTAGTAATTTATAAAAATTAATAAAATTAATAATTGATTTTTTTTTTTTTTTTTTATTTTTAACCAAGTTAAAATGTTTAAGTGACATTAAATTACAACATCCATTTTTACTCTTTATCTACCAAGCCCCGACAGGGATCAAATATTTTTTCACTCTATGTTAGTTTGCATATCACGATATTTGATCCAAAGTAAAGATGGATCTATGCTAGTTTAATTCCCCCCTTTAAATAGGGGGCATTCCATGTGAATACCATGGGTCAATACCATGTGCCATCTTTATTTTTATTAATATTAATATTAGGGTTAATAATGTTTTTTTGCATGGTATTAATAATAATTTGGCCCATAGGCTTCACCTAAATATAACACATTTTTTGAGTGTTCTTAAATATAAGGTGGCTTATGGAGTAAATATAAAAAAATGTTTTATTTATTTACCATACCTCTTGTTTATTTATATTTTTATTAATTTACCATACCTTTTTTATAAATATGGTATTTGGCCCATAGGATTCAATTAAATAAAACCTCTTTTTTGAGCCTTCTTAAATAGAAAGAGGGTTATGAACTAAATATAGAAAGAGGTTTTATTTATTTACCATACTTATAGTTTATTTATATTTTTATTTATTTACCATACCTTTGAAGTATAAAAAGAGGTTTTATTTATTTACCATACCTCCACTTTATTTATATTTTTATTTATTTACACGCTTGCGTGTTCATAAATATAAGGTGACATATGGAGTAAATATAAAAAAAATGTTTTATTTATTTACCATACCTCTCGTTTATTTATATTTTTATTAATTTACCATACCTCTTTTATAAATATGGTATTTGGCCCATAGGATTCACTTAAATGAAACCTTGTTTTTGAGCCTTCTTAAATAGAAAGAGGGTTATAGACTAAATATAAAAAGAGGTTTTATTTATTTACCATACCTCTAGTTTATTTGTATTTTTATTTATTTACCATACCTTTGGAGTAAGTATAAAAAGAGCTTTTATTTATTTACCATACCTCCATTGTATTTATATTTATATTTATAACTATCATAAATACATTTTTTTGAAAATGAGGGTGAATGGAAGATTGTAATTCCTAATTTCAAGGGCTAAATTCAATTTTTTTTACCCTCTCCCTTAAAATAAGGTGGGCTAACCTCCATACCTAATTTTTTTATAAAATAAATTTGAGGCGATTTGTAACAATGTACTATGATACAAAATATTCGCCCAATAAAAATATAAAACCCCTTAATTTAGCCCAAGGGCGAAAATTCGCCCCTAAAATTTTCCATGGTAGTAGTACCGCTAGATCCAGCCGAAGGAGCGTGATACACTGAACCGGTGCGCGACGATGATAGTGATGACGATCTTGATTGCGTCTACAAGATAACTGCACGAGAACAGGATTGGGTGAATCTGATTGCAGATGGAAGGATTTCATGGGAGCGCGAAAGCTCCTGCACTTCAGATTTACACGAAGAAATAGAACAATGGCAGAATCAGCTGCACGAAGTAACAACACTTAATTGCAACATGATGGTTAGATCATTGCACTGCATGACAACAGAGGCAAGGGATCTACCTATGTATGATGGGTTGACAGTGGTGGATGAATTCCTGAACAAATTTGAAAGTGCAGTACCAGAACAGTAGTGGTTCGATGCTCTGAAATGGTCACTGTGCGCAATGCCCACGAGGTGGTGGGGTACGCATCAGGGAAGTTTTGAGGACTGGCATGGATGCAAACGAATGATGCACCTACAATTTGGAAAACCCTAGCTAAGGATGAGAGCCGGTTACCAGGGGCAAAACAACTTGCGTGCCCACCTTTCCCAATGGGTACAGACATATGACATGCAGCCCACACAAGCGCACACCACTCCCAGAATAGAGAATCAGAACAAAACGCAACAGCAGGAAAGGCGAAGCGTGCCAAGGACTATCCACGAAGAAGCATTCGACAGGGTGTGCGAGGTGCTGAACAGAGTTCACCAGGTGAGACGCACTGACTGGGACCTACGCGTACCAGCGGTTCGATGGGCCTATAGGACCATGTACAAAACCCTGACCATGAAAACAATTCTAAGGTTTAGGAACAAGGCAGGGACTATAATTTCTGAGGGGCACGCAATGATGAATCCACACATAATAGCCCCTGCAGGTGCGACAATGCGCGAAGCCTAGGACAAAGAAATCACACAGCTACGCGAGGTAGAACACATAAGGCTTCAGGAAGCCATTCGGCAAGGGAACCTTAGACTTCACAAACTCGAAAAGGATCAGGTACGACTAAGGAAGAAAATCATTTTGATGGACGCAGAGGTCAAGAGGCTAGAAAACGAGATCAAGCAAGCATGTCTCATCAATAAACTAAGGGTGGTACGGCAAGGTGCGCACACCCATAGTGATAAGTGGGAGAACTACGACAGAGATTTAACTAGTCTGCTGCCATGGCTAGGAACGTATATCACCAAACGCAGTAATCAGGAAACTGCACTACAAATAGTAGAGCACGTGGCGCCGACTGTCATGAGGGCAATTGAGAGTTTTCCTCAGACTATCCTGAGGGGCGAAATGGAGCCCCGCATGGGTGGTGCGACCACCTGACTAGCCGTCGGAAGAACAGTCTCAGTGCTCCAGGCAGTTGAAAGGGAGTGCGGGACTATAAAAGAGTCTGCTTGGGAGCTGCGCGATAAGGGAGGTGCGCGCAGAGTCAGCATGTCACAAGGTTCGTGCCCGCGCACGGAGGGCTACACTACCATGTGGGTAGGCTGGGAAGTGACTGTTGGTGTCACTGTTCATGACGGGATGTTCGGTTTGAGGCCAAATGGAGTGGGCGGCGGAAATTTAAGACAACAGTTATGGGCAAGATTTCGGAAAATCTGCCGCCAAGAAAGCATTGATGGCCTGGAATTGGGGGGAACGGTCAAATTTGAATTCAAAAGGTGTTATAAAACTCTAGGGGCTAGCCACAAGACAACACTTGTTCACTTGAGACTTGAGCGGTTGAATAGAGCACAAAGTGTTGAGCGCCGAGTGATATTTGAGCCCCTAAGTTTGCAAAAGACTGCATACAGTACAGACAATATGACGGATACCAGGGAGGTTTGGGCTTTGAATAAGGAACTGCTGGTGAGGCTGCACTGACCCATACGGTACACGATTTTCCCGAAGGTTCTGGGTTTGCACCAGAAATCCCAAAATCACCTCGGACGCCAAGACCGAAAAAAGATAAGTAGGCAATGGGACCAATCCGCATGTCCCCGAGGAATCCGCGGTTCGGTAAGCTATCAATGGAGGAAAAGGGCAAGGCTGTCACCATTGAGATAGATGAAGAGGAGGAGGACTTACAGGCTCTGATTGCTGAGGTAGAGGAAGAAGAAGACGTGGAGGCGGACATCCAACCGATGTGCTCTGCAGCAAAATTACCCGAGTATGTCCCTCCGCGAAAAGGGAAAGCTAAGGTACCAAAGGATCTGGATGCAACAAAGAGTGCACTCCAGACTCGCTCCTCCCCGATGGAATTACCTTTGAGGGTCCGCTCCTAGGACGTGTGCCTACCTAAAATTTGAAGATTGGGACCTCGTGGACAGCGAGAAGTTCCCACACTTAGAGATGGGGAGCCTAATGAAATAGAATATGGAGGGACCGATGATCACATTACAACCGCGAAAGTGGCTGCGTGGTATGGAGAAGGACGGGTTTCTTCATTTGCTGTGGATACCACACTTTCACCGCACATGCATCACCATTTTCGTCATCAGGCAGCTACTTTGCCTGGTGCATGATGGGTACTTATGGCTGGAGGAGCCTATTCCCATCACGGTGGATCTCATCCATAGAATTTCTTGGCTTCCCTATAAGGGAAAGGACCCCGCGACGATAGCAAGAAAAAGCAGCGATTTGGCTCTCGCAGAAGCCATGAAGAAAAAATATAAGCTCGAGAAGAAAAAGAGGGGTTACGTCATCAACAGTATCAAGGATAAAGGGGTGTGCGTAGCCACCCAACTCCTGGCCGGTAAAGTAATGAGAAAATGCCGCGGCGATGAAGTACCAGCACCGGTAGTTGCATTGGCCGAATAGTGTGTGGAAGGGGTCCAGTTCAATTGGGCTGAGTTCCTCTGCAAAGAATTTTTTCTCAACTGCAAGGAGGCCCAAGAGCAGGGTAAGACCTTCCACTATGCATGGTTTCTCTTGTCCATCTTGTTGGTAGCAGGAGAATTGCCGAAGGACAGTCAGTTCCTAAGCATTGAGCGTGACATACCAGAGGCCATGAAGTACGCTTCACTCTGGGCTACCAAGGACGTGAAGCGGATTCGCGATACAAAGATTTTCTGGGTGCTCATGGAGGCAAGCATCCAGATGTGGATTAATAGGAGGTCGCGCCTGTCCCCCACAGTGCACAACAGTCTGCAAAGTTTTGCAGACTTCAAGGCGGACATGCACAATATTTACATTAGGGTGCGAAAGGATCCGGTGCAGTAGTGGACAAAGCTCCCATTCATAGCCACTGACGATGTGATCTTTATAGTGTTAGAGACATGGCCTCCCAAGTGGCGTGCCTCAGATTTGGCGGAATTGGAGAAGACAATAGCATAGAAAAGGAAGGAGGATGCCAAGCTATGCATCACCCAACTGGGTGAGAAAAGGCCCAACGAAAAAATGGCAGCCAAGGTCAGGGCAACCCGCGAAGCGGCATAGGCAGCCGTGGAGCAAAGGTAGGATGCTGAAGCAATAACGGCAAGGCAGACAACAAAGGCCACAATAGTGTAGGCAGAAGAGGGCCAGGAAGTGTCTGCAGGACAGGAGGTAGAGGAAACAAACCTTGCAGAAGAGGGTGCGGACCCAGGAACCACTTTGACCCAACTCAAACGACCACGTGTCACAGAGAGATTGGGTCCATGGAAAAAGGTCAAGGCCTCGAAGCTAGCCATCGACCCGATCACATTAACTGAAGGAGACCTCTACGACATCGGTGAGACAGTTTGTGATGTCACCAAGGAAGCGCTCCAAGAAGTTATGATGGAGCAACAGACTATGTTGGGGGCCCTAAGGGCGCAACTGCAAGAACTATAGGTGTGGCCCCTGCAGGAAGGTACTTTGTCCACCTACGTCGCAGCAGGCACATCAACAACAAAACAGATGCTACGCGTAAGGATGGCCAATACCATAGTGATACTGGAAGGAGTGCTAGCAGCAACAAATGAGATCAACAGAGCTATGGTTGGCAGGATCAAAGGACTTGGCCTCAATTTGGCTGCCCTTCAGTGAGAAACATTGTACCAACTACAGGATGGAATAACAACAGAACTCCGCACCAGGGAGGGTCGCGCGATACAGGTTCTTAGTCAGCAAAAGATAAACACCGAACAGCTCAGCTTGCAGCATGGTGAACTAGTATCACAGGGTCAGCAGTTGGAACAGGTGGTAGACGACGCTTGCAAATGCATCCCAGAGCTGGCCATCTGAGCAGATCTCCCAGAAGCAGAGCGGATCCATAGGTTGGCGACCAACGTCTGCGAAGCCAGAGCAGAAACGACAAAGGTTCAGCTGGAGCTGAATCTTCAAATCGCTGAGCTGCAGTTGAAGGCACAGCCTTCCACTCCCTCGGAAGTCAGAGAACAGTGCGCTAGCACTATCCAAATAGGGTTGGAAGAAATTGGACGTGCAGTACAAGACTGTACTGGTATGTTGGAACAAGCATTTGTGGTCCTCACATCTTTACAGGAGGACCCCAACATACAACGCCTAGAAACAGAGGCGTGTGAACTTCAGGAGCAGTATGACAGTGTCCGAGGAACTACGCAGACAATAGTCCTCACTCAACAGCTTGCGAAGATGCAACAAGCTAAGGCACTAAAGGATAAGGTGGATGCGGTGAGATAGAAAGAGGTAGTTCTCAAAGCACGCATCCAGCCATGGACTGACAATGCCTTCACCATCATGGAAGATATTGAAGGTAAGCTTGCACATATGTAGTGGATGTATGCGCTAAGGCAGAAATTTGCTCCTGACAAAGAGGCTTCGGAAGAGTGCATGACGCAGGTCCAGGAAACCGCAGAGCAGTGCGCTGTGGACCTCCGAGCAGTTTGGGACCAGTTGGAGGGACTCCGCACCAAGATCACTGCGCTGACAGAGTGACTAGAGGGCGAGTCATGATGTTTGTGTTGGGGGCTTTTTGGGCATGGAATCCCCCCACAGCATGTTATGGGGCTCAAAGCCCAAGTTTTGGTCAAATAATGTTGTAAGACTCCACGAATTGCGGGCGCGGAGCATGACATGTATGTTGAGTCATAGGGTTGTCCACCCTAAGTTTTGTAATGTAATGTAATGTCATGTCGGCCTACCCATGGTCCGCGGACCATGGGATTGTATAAATAGAAGGAGGCTCTAAGTTGTAAAGATAATTAGAATAAGACATAGATGAGCATGGATGAAGTCTAGAAGATATCGAATAGAGGAAAAGTTTAAGTGTCTTGGGTCGTAGTAGTAGGAAGAGGCTCTGCAGCTGAGTGCGCAAAGGCCTAGTAGAGTCCGCAACTGAGTGCGCGGACCCCTACAGTTGAGTGCACAGGGTGGAGTCGAGTCTGTAACCTAAGAAGAAGAATAATAAAGAGAAGTTTGATTCCAAATACTGTGTATCTGCTTTTGTATTACTTTCTATGCATTTATACTGTTTTGTTTATCGTGCACACTTATATGAATACTGAACACTGTTAAGTATAATCGGGCTCATATAGATAAATTAAGTAATCGGATAATATCGAGTTAATAGTAAGGAACTTGGGTAATAACACGGATCACGCCTCAAGCAGGGCTGTGTGAAGACAACATAGCAGGCTGCGAGGTACTGATAGATGTGCGTAGCGACATGAGCGCAGGGTCAAACCTCGGACCACCGAAAAACCATCAGACATCTCTAGGGTGCGGAAACCTAGTTCTAGCACCCTCCCATACTAGTTCAGGTGAGACCTCAGTCCGCGCTCCGCAGACTGTTTCCGAAAGGGCCAGTTGTACCAAGATTTTTTTGGCTAAATCATCTCTGAACCTGGGTCGGGCCCATACAAGCCAACAACATTATCCATTCACATACAAGTAAAAACATGTTGAGAGCCATACATAACTGTTGTCATAAAGTGTGCATATACCATGATAATAGGAACATAAATACATTAAACATTAAAGCCATCAAATCCATAAATACATCAATACCTTTACACATGGAAGTCAAGGGAAAGGATTTCTCATTAATGAATGCAATGAACCAACCAGAGATGGGACTACCACATTCCACCTGACCGTAGAATGGATGAGTCAAATCTCTCTTCAACCATTCACCCCCATGCCATATTCTAAGCATGAATGTGGGATCTCATAGAACACATCAATCAAACTCATCCAGGGCTTCTAGAGGCCATCCACCTCAACCCATCAAACAGTGATTCCACCTCACGGTTGGACATCACAAAACCATCATTAAATTGGTCTCCATCCAAGCCTTCCAGGGCTTCTAGAGCATTTGTTCCAACCAAGGTTTCTAGGACTAGTAACTCAACCCACAGTTGTTGTCGGGATTCCAGAGTGTTTGTCCAACCAAGGCTTCTAGGACTAGTAACTCAACCCACCAAGGTCTTCCAAAGAGTTTTTCCAACCAAGGCTTCTAAGACTAGTAACTCAACCCAAGCTATTACAAGACTTCCAGAGCATTTGTCTGACCAAAACAAAACAATGAAAGTAACCCCACAATCGCAATGTCTATCCAGTAAATGGAAAGGCTAGGAAATCCATTATCAATCTAGGCCATCCTCCATGCTAATGATAGATCACAACCAAGAAACCACATGCATGTGCCATGCATGCCAAAACTAGTGAAGAAATCATATATACAACTCGGTACATGCAAGCAAATATGATGTAGCTATTGATGTTGATGCCTTCTTGTGATTTCCTGATCTTCCTTTTCCTTCTTGCTTCAAGAATCCAAGTATGTCACACCCTCCAAGAGTGCTCCAAAAAAACTCTAAGTATCCAAGAGTATGAGAGAGAGAGAGAGAGAGAAATGAGAGAGCTCCAACATTGAACTGAAAAAAGGTTACCAATTGATCCTCAGAAGCCTTTTTATGGATGAGGCCTTTATTTTCTTCATTTTCCATTATTTTCCTTCATTTTACTCCTCACATGCAACTTGTGACCTTTCACCTCCTTTTTCTCCTAATTTCCATTATTTTCATAAATAAATGTGCCAAAATGCCTTTTAATTCCTTAGCCATTGCCTTTGCCAATTTCCTTAGCCATAAACAACCAAATGAACACCCCCTAGGATGCCTTGCCCAACATTCAGCTTGGAATAAGTGTCCCAGTCATCTGTGGTTATTGTTTTTAACATTTATTACATGGAATTTTCACCAGGGCTATTACAAAACCTCCCCCTTGGGGGACACCATCCTCGGTGTTTTATCACACATATACCTCAACAACCTGCTGAAAGAAGACATACTGCTCATGGAGCTTTATAACACAACTCGATGCAGTATTTACAATGAAAGATCTACTCAAGAGAAGAACATCATGACAACATGACAACATACCACATAGTGGAGCTTTATATCACAACTCATTACGGTATTTACAATGATCATCCTGTTGAGTGCCAATCCACATGACATCATAACATCATGATAACATAACCACATGATAGCATAATAACATAACCATAATAACATGACACCCATACCGCATAGTGGAGCTTTATAACACAACTCGTTACAGTATTTACATCCATACACAGGTGTACATATAGCAACATCATCAAAACTATATATACCAAAACATATGCCAAATCATATACCAAACATATATCAAACATATACTAACATCATATAGCATATATCAAAACATCATAAGGCATATATCAAAACATCATATATCATGTATCAACCAACATAAATCATATATCGATCACCATAAAGCATATACTAAGCAACCATAAATAAAATACTAAACCACCATAAAGCATATACCAAGCCATCATATAATAAGGTAGTCAATTTATCCAGTTTTTCTTTCCTTCCTCTGGTCTTCAAGCTTTTGGAAAGGGGATTGAATTTTTCCCTTGCTCTTAAGAATATTCCGGTGTCAGATATTATGTGTGATGTCGAATTTGGGATTAAGGGCTTACCGGATAACATTAAAGATATTATTTGGCAGGACTGCACTGTCATTCTTAGGAAAGTAAAGCCCCCTAAGAATAACGTAAGCAAGGATGAGTTCCAAGCACTCAAATCCCTAAATAGGAACCAAGACATCGTTCTTTTAAAAGTTGACAAAGGTGGGGCTGTTGTTATCCTTGATAAGGAAGATTATCGGAAGAAGATGTTGGATCACTTGAACAATAGTGGAAGCTACAGAAAGCTTGACAAGAATCCCTTGAAAAAGATTTCTAAGATGGTTGCTCTTGCTATAAAATCCAGCAGTATTGTTGGCTCTTTTAGCCATAATCTGATTGAGAGTAACCCTATCACTCCTAGGATCTACGGGCTTCCTAAAATCCATAAATAAGGGGTCCCCCTTAGACCCATTGTCAACACTATTGGTGAGCCAACCTATCTTTTAGCTAAATATTTAGCCATGAAATTGAAGCCCTTGGTGGGGCAAACAGAGTCCTTTGTTAAAGACTCCTCTTCATTTGTTAAAGAGTTAAAGGATATGGGATTTGAACCTGATGATTGTCTTCTCAGCTTTGATGTTGTTTCCCTGTACACTAACATCCCCATTAAGGAAGCCCTTGATGTCATCTTTTGCCTTACTGATCCTGACATTGCTAAATTAGTTGAGATTTGCCTCACTTCCACTTTTTTCTGTTTTGAAGGTGAGATATATGAAAAAACCTGTGGGTTGGCCATGGGTTCTCCCCTATCCCCTATCGTGGCTAACCTGTTCATGGAAGATTTTGAATCCAAGGCTTTATCCTCAACTATTTTTAAACCTAATCTTTGAAAAAGATTCATTGATGACACCTGCACCGTATGGCAGCACGGACCTGATAAGTTGATCTCTTTTTCCATCATATTAATAATCAATCTAACTCCATAAAGTTTACTATGGAGCATGAAGTTGATGGCTGCCTTCCTTTCCTTGATGTCCTCATTTCTAAGAAAGTTGATGGATCTTTCTCCCATGAGGTGTATCGGAAAAAGACTCATACTGAGCAATATCTTCAAGCAAATTCCCACCATTTTCCTGCTCAGAAGATAGGTGTTCTCAGCACGTTAGCTCCTCGTGCTCTAAGAATTTCTTATGAAGACCACCTTTCTAAAGAAAAGTCCCTTCTCCTTAGTGTTTTTGTCCAAAATGGTTATAGTAGACAGCAAGGTGTCAAAGCTTTCCTCAAAGCAAGTAAGGGTCCTAAGGTCAAGAAATACCTCATTGATCGCAGTTCAGGAGTTCAGCTCCCCTTCATCCAAGGGATGACTGGCAATATTGTGAGAATCCTAAAAAATCATAATATTCCCCCGACCTTTAGACCCCTTAGCACCATTAGAAGTTCCCTTAAATCTTAAGGACCCTGTGAACCCTATGGATATGAAAGGTGTTTATATCATCCCTTGTTCTCGTGGAACCTCATACATTAGCGAAATTGGTCATTCTATTAACTAGAGGATTAAGGAACATGCTGCATATATCAAGCATGGGAGGACCAAATCTTCAGCTTTGGTTGAACATGCATAGAAGATCAAACATCACATATGCATTGAAGATGCTAGGGTTATCACAAAGATTTCTCATTTTCATCACTGTAAGTTTAGGGAAGCCATTGAAATTGAGAGGTCTTCCAATAATATTAATAGGGACGACGGCTGGAAAATTAGTAGCTGTTGGATTCCCGCCCTTCTTCTTTTTTTTTTTTCCCGGCAATTTTTATTTATTTATGTTTATTTTTATATTTTTTTTATTTTTTATATTCTCCTTTTTTATAGAGGTTGACCCTCTTTAATTTATTCTATATTTGAATTTTATTTATTTATTTATTTTTGAAAGAGGTATACTCATTAATTAATTTTAATTAATTTTTTTATTTAATATAGTTATTTTTACTTTTCATTTTTAATGTTTATTTTATTTTTTTCCAAACTTATCCCTTAATTAGAAATTCCGTTTCATCCTTGTTTCTTAGTCCTTTTCAGATCCATTAAATAAAATAATAAAATAAATTTATTTTTCCATTTAAATATAGCCGTTATTTTTTTTAATAAATAAATAAAAAAAATAAATAAAATAATAAAGTAATTAATTAATTAATTAATTAATTAATAAATATTATTAAATAGAAAGTCAAATATTTCATTTATAAATAAGTAGATATTTAATAAAATATATATTTATTTATATATTAAAAAAAACAATATTTCACTTTTCCTCTCCTAGTCAAATTAGCCGTTTTCATCTAGCCGTTAGGAATTGTCTGTTTTCCTATTTAACCTACTTCCCAGATCTGTTTCTTCATCTTGTCCTGAAGATGAACCATTCTCGTTGGTTCGAAACGCGTTGACCAAAATTTTTCAATGTGATTTCTTCTGAAAAAATATTTTATATTAAGATATGGATCACAAAAGCTTGAATTCGAATACTAAACCACCATAAAGCAACTACCAAACCACCATAAGAAACTACCGAGCCACCATAAGCAATCATCAAACCACTATAAGCAATCATCAAACCACCATAAGAAATCACGAACCACCATAAGCAATCACTAACCACCATAAGAAATCACCAAACCACCATATCAAGGCTGCTTTGCCTCACCCGACAAATAAGGAAGGATACATATATAGCTGTATCTGATCCGCCTTCTCCCATGTAGCTTCATCAGGCCCAAAGTGCTTCCATTGCACTTTAAATTTCTCTATTTTTCAGTTTCAGAGCATGAGCACCTTTTTCTGCAATAGACACTGAGGCTCCGACTGGAATTCTCCATCTGGTTCCACCTGCAATACAGCTTCATCAATCATATGATCAACATTGTTAACATACTTCTTAAGCAATTATACATGGAAAACATCGTGGACTTTCACTGTCGGAGGTAGTGCAAGTCCATAGGCTACTAGACCAATCCTTTCGATAATACTGAAGGGTCCATAAAACCGTGGTGCCATCTTGGAACATGCTCCAATCCACAATGATCTATTCTTCGGTTTGATGCGAAAGTACACCTATTCCCCAACCTGGAACTCCTTGAACAACCTATTCCTATCAGCATAGCTTTTCTTGCTATCTTGTGTTGCCTTAAGATTATTCTTGATCACCTGCATCTCATGTTCCATGTCTACCAACATATCTAGTCCAATCAATACCTTGCTAACTGGATCACTCCAACTAATGGGAGTGTTATAACTTTGCCCATACAATGCCTCAAAATGACTCATCCTTAGTGACTCTTGATAATCATTTTTGTATGCGAACTCTACCAAAGGGAGATACTCTTCCCACTTCCGCTGCTCATGCAGCACATACATCCTCAACATGTCCTCTAAAATCATGTTGAATCTCTCTGTCTGTCCATTCATCTGTGGATGATAAGCTATGCTGAAGGCTAACTCTATGCCCAAACCTACAAATAACTCCTTCCAAAAATTGGAATTGAACTTCGCATCCCTATCTAACACAATCTTCTTTGGAACACCATGTAGTATAACCATGTCTCGGATGAATACCTATGCCACATCACTAGTTGAGAATGTAGACTTCACTAGAATGAAGTGTGAAACCTTTGTTAATCTGTACATAATGACCATGATCAAGTCATGCTTCTTCACTCTCTTCGGCAACCCTCTGATGAAATCCATGGAAATGACCTCCCATTTCCACTCCAGAATCACGATCAGATGTAGCAGTCCCCCTGTATGTTTATACTCTTCCTTCACTCACTGCAAATTGAAACATCTCACAACAAACTCTGCTACATCCCTCTTTAGATTCAACCAATAATAATATCCCTTCAATGCTATGAGTGTCTTCTGATAACTTGGGTGACCTGAATATAATTTCGCATGAAACTACCTCAAGATCACGTTATTGAGGTAACTGTCATCCAACATATATATCCTATCTCGGAACTTGAACAATCCATCTGTCGTAATACAATAGTTCAAGTCCTATGCACCTACACTTGTACCACTACCACTACCTGTACCTTCACTTGTACCTGTACTATCACCCTGCTGCAACCTGTGTACAATCTCCATATATCTGACATCCTATTATCCTCCTCGCAAGATCCTGTCCTATAAATCTGTCCTATAAGAGCTCATAGCTGCTAAGTGATTCACCTATACCCGCCTGCTAAGAGCATCTGCCACTCGGTTATCCTTGCCTTTGATGTATCTGATCTTGCAGTCAAACTTGCTGATCATGGCCAACCATCTAGCCTGCTTGGCATTTAGATTCGGTTGCTCAAACAAATAACTCAATTCAATGTGATCACTCATAAGCACAAACCTCCTGCCAAGAAGATAATGTCTCCACATATTCAATGCATGTATAATTGTTGCCAACTCGAGATCATGCGTAGGATAGTTCTGCTTGTGCTTGTTTAGTTTCCAGGTTTCATAACATACCCATTGTCCATCCTACATAAGGACTCCACCAAGCCCTCTCTTGCAAGCATCTGTACATACTACAAACTCTTTATCTGGATTTGCAATCTGTAGTACTGGTGCATGTGTCAGAAATTTCTTAAGCTGCTCAAAGCTAGTCTCACACTATTCAGTCCATTTGAACTTCTTACCTTTTCTTTGCAATGATGTAATGGGATAAGAAATCTGCGAGAAGTTCTTGATGAACCTCCTATAATAGCTTACTAGACCCATGAAAGATCTCACCTCATCCACACTCTTAGGAGCTACCCACTCCATGATGGCCCTTATCTTCTCTGGATCTACTGCAATACCTTCCTTGGAGACAACATGTCCCAAGTAGTGTACCTTAGTCTGAAAGAAGCTACATTTTTTGAGCTTAGCATACAACTGATGCTCTCTCAACAACTTCAACACTGCTGCTAAGTGCTCGGCATGCTCTTCCTCATTCTTAGAATATACCAGTATATCATCAATGAACACAATAACAAAATTATCGAAATATGGGCACAACACACTATTCATCAAACACATGAACGTAGCTGGAGCATTAGTTAATCCAAATGGAACCATAACAAACTCATAATGCCCATAACTTGTCCTGAATGCAGTCTTGCAAATGTCCTCCTCTTTGATGTGTACTTGATGGTATTCGGATCTTCGAGAACACTGTTGTTCCCTTCAACGGAACGTACAAGTCATCAATCCTTGGAAAAGGGTACCCATTCTTGATAGTCACTTTGTTCAACTGCCTATAATCAATACATAATCTGAGGGTACCTTCTTTCTTCTTCACAAACAAGAACGACGCACCCCAAGGTGATACACTTGGCCTAATGAATCCTTTGTCCAACATTTCCTTCAACTGCAACTTTAACTCAACCAACTCAGTTGTGCTCATCCTGTAAGGTGCTTTTAATGTTGGAGCTGCCCATGGCACCAACTTAATCAAAACTTCTACCTCCCTATGAGGTGGAAAATCTGTAATGTCCTCATTAAATACATCTCTAAACTGTTGTAAAATCGGGTAATTGTTCAACACATCTGCATCCTCAACCTCACCCTTATCACTAGAAATATGCTACAAATAGCTTGCACCCTTTCCTGCGGCTATGCTTTTGTTGCATAGCTATCACCATCCTAACTGATGTGGCTTTCTTATTACCCTGCAAGACTCTTAGTTCTCCATTATCATCAACACATTCAATGGCATTGTCATACCAGTCAACCTTGGTTCTATGTAGGTACAACCAATCCATGCCCAACAACATAATGTATGAACCCAATGGTAAAACATTCAAATGTGTTGCCGTAGGCATACCATTTAAGTCAAATGCACAAGCTCTTACCCAATGATGAACTCATTTCTTTGTACCTGTAGCCAATTGCACTAACCAAGACTCTGCATGCAACTCCTTATTCAATCCACACTTATCCACCAAGTTAGGACTAACATAGCTATAATTAGATCTAGGGTCAATCAAAATAGAAATAAATTGATCATAAAGCTTACCGTCCATCTCAATGATAGATTCTTGGTGTTCTTCTTTCCCGTTATCCATGGCTGCATAGATACGAGGAATACTCTGGCCTACATCTCCAATAGTCTGCACCTCCTGTGCACTATATATCTGGGTTCTACCACCTTGATTATGTAGACAATCTCTTCTGCGATGGTCTTTGCCACAAGTCCAACACTCTATAGGCTTCTAGCCTCAATCCTTATTCTTCTCTTCAACTCGATGTCCCTGTCTTATATCTGATGCATTGAACCTATTAGGATGATCTGAACTTAAAAAAGAAAGCAACAACTTACATATATAATCATAAAAATAGAGATGCAGTAGAAAAACACTTCATTTCATTAATAGAAAAATAATGAACTATGCTTATAAACAGAATGGAAATAAGATAACTCGGGCGATGGTAGCTTATCTCTAAGAAGAGATGTGGCAGCTACATGCCTCTGAACTATGTTACAATGAGGCTCAAGGGCCTATTTATTATTGGAAACATGAGAAAACCCTAAACAACCAAAACTCTAACCCCAGGAGCTGCAACACCAAGAGTTTGTGGGCCTCATTGGGGTTAGCTGGGCAACCAACTTCTGGGGATCGTAACTTGGTCATATTATCTTTTTTTGGCACGTACGATGCATTGTTGGAAAGGTCTCACTGAGTACTACAGGTTTTTTCCGTATGCCCTTGACTATGGTAATGGGCCTGTCCCAGACCCCAAAAAAACACAGTTTAGGGGGTCAAAACTGCTCCGAAGTTCAAGACCTGAAAAACTACTAAAAATAGTAAATGCTGAAATGAACAAAAAATAGATGAAACTGACTGGGGGTTCTAGGTGGACCATTTCTCACCCCTTAGGAAGAAATGGTACCCATTGCATGCAGAGCATCCATGAGGTGAGGAAATTTCTATTAAACCTGGTTCCTAGTGAACCACTTGCCCTGGTGAAGGAGTTGGCTTGCTTTGACAACTCGTTATAGTTGTATCCTTCGTTGGTGAGTGTTATTGATATTTGTGTCCAAGATATGATCAGTTGTGGCCTATTCCATGCAGTTTGGGTTAAGCTCTGTTGGTGCGACATGTTTTGCAATGTCAGATGTGTCTAACAATGGTGGAAAGTAGGGCCAAAGGCGATCTACATTGAACACTAGGCCTTGGTGATGGTGTATGGCCCATATCAGAGTGGGCAAAGCTTGCGATGAGGTCTAGAAAGGTGCTCCTTTTGTAAATGTAGCCAAACTTTGTCGCCCATCTAGAACTTGTGCGGCACTCGATGTTGATCATGGCGCTGCTTGTACTTAGCATTGGCTCTGTCTAATATATCATGGACCTATTGGCGGATGTGTTGAATGTGCTCAATGAAGTTGTTAGCCCTTTCAGCTTCAGACTGAACGTGAGTCGAATCTACTTGAGTGGCTGCAAATGGTATGGCCACATCAATGGGGCATAATGGTTGAAATCCCACCCCAACCTGAAAGGGGTTTTGGCCTGTTGAGTTGCAGAGATCTCTATTGTAGCTATGTTGGACATACGGGATACTTTCATCCACGTGCATGGATGATTTGAGTTGTACATGCGTAGAATGTGTACGATCATCATGTGTACAACATCTGTTTAGCCATCAGTTTGGGGATGGAAAGTTGTGGACTTAGTAAGCTTTGTATCCAGCATCGACCAAAGACTTGACCAAAATGTACTCGGGAATCTGATGTCCCAATCTAAGACAATGGACTGTGGGATCCCAACATGTACCCACACTCGCTCAAAGAAGAGCTTAGTATTGGCCTATGTTGTGATACTCTTCTTGTAGGCCTCCATGATGGCCATCTCAGAGAATTTGTTGACGACCAAGAAAATGCAATCGTTGCCGTGCTTAGTAGAAGTAAGGCCCGACATGTAATCCATGGAGACTAATTCCCAAGGCTGGTTAGGAGTAGGTAGAGGAGTATACAAGACTTTCTTCTTGATGGTTGGTTTGGCAATGGCGTAGGATCAAATGTACTTCCCAACATCTTGACGAAGTTTCAGCCAATAAAAGTACTTCTGCAATACTGCCAGTGTTTTCTCTACTCTGAAATGTCCAACAACCCGACTGTAGTGCACCTACAAAATCATCTTGGAATGCTCACTTGAAGGAACACGGATGTGTCCTAGGTGGCATAACAATGCATCTTGAAGGTGAAAAATTGGAACTTGCTTCACTTCCAAGAGTGTCTGGTATATGTTGCCGAATTCTGGATCACTCTTGTAAAGATGTAGCCACCTCGATGTCTCGTGCCCACAAGAGTTGAGCATAGTGATCAATGCCATGACCGGTGGTCGGTTGAGGAAATCAACAAAATTGTTGGTTCTGCCCTTCTTATACTTAATGTTCAAATGGAACTGTTGCAGATAGGTGGACCATTTCTGATGGCGATCATTTTGCAACTTCCCTTGTGTCTGTATGAACTGTAGAGGTCGGTGGTCTATGTGGATGACTGTTTCCTTCCCCAAAATGTAATGCTTCCATTGACGGCATGCCTGCACAATGGAATACATTTCTTTGTCGTAAGTGGGGTACTTTTAGACTATGTCTGAAAGTGTCTCACTATGGTAAGCCACTGGATGCCTGTGCTGAGTAAGAATCACACCAATAGCATAGTCGAAGGCATCTGTCTCAATCTCAAATGGTTGTTGCAGGTCTGGTAATGTGAGCACTGGTGCAGAACAAAGGCGATTCTTCAAATCGGAGAACACTTGTTGTTGGGTTTTCAACGAAAAAAACTTTGCTTGGTGACTTGACTTAAAAGCCAAGTGATATGAGAGAACCCCAATATGAACCTACGGTAGAAATTGGCAAGCCCCAAAAAGCTGCGGAGCTCTGTTAGAGTGGGGTTTGGCCAATCCCGAATGAATTATATCTTGGATGGGTCCACATGTACACCCTGCTCATCAATGATGTATCCTAGATATTTCACCTGGGTCAGGCCAAAGGTGCATTTCTCCAATTTAGCATACAACTTGTGTGGTCACAGGGTTTGAAGGACTTGTTGAATATGGTGGAGGTGCTCTTCCCAACTCTGGCTGAAGATCAAGATGTCATCTAAATACACCACCACGAATGCATTGGTAAAGGATCACAAGATGTCATCCATCAGTCTCATGAAGTTTGCAGGGGCATTTGTCAATCTCTACAACATGACTAACCATTCGAAAAGGCTCTCCTTGGATTTGAAGGCAGTCTTCCACACATCGGAGGGTTCGATACGCACTTGATGATAACCTGAATTCAAGTCAATATTGCTGAAATATTTGGCCCCTTCGAGCTAGTCCAGAAGGTCATAAATCCATGGGATTGGGTACCTATTCCAGACAGTGATCTTGTTCAACACCCGATAGTCAATACAGAGCCTCCAGGTCCCATCCTTCTTTTGTACCAATACAATTAGACTCCCACAAGGTGATGAGATTGGCCTGATGTGCCCTCTCTACAATAGTTCATGAAAATTCCTCTTGATCTCATCGTTCTCTAGAATAGAGCATTGATAGATTAGTCCATTGCGTAGCGGCGTGCCCGGGGTCAGATCGATGGAGTGCTTGGCCTGACAGTGCAGAGGTACCCCTATGGGTGAGGAAAAAATATTTCTGTACTCCTCCACAAGCTTGTCCATTTGCTGCTGCTGTGCAGATGAGCCCTTCTTAGAAGTCATGGCCACAACCTTCTTCTTGCCCTGGGGGCGAAGCATAAGCAAATGATCTTACTGCATTGCTTTCTAGTGATCAAAGAGATGGCGGTAGGTGGGGCTACCTCTAGTATCCTATACAACTTATTAGCCAAAGTAATAATCACAGAGCAAGGTCTAAACTCATATACAACATGTCGCTTCCATAAGTATGGTTGTCCTAACAATACATCACAAACTTCAAGAGGAGAAACGTCACATAGTACCTCATCCGTGAAGGGCTTGATGCTATAGGGAAGGCGACACTGCTAGTTGATGCGAACATCTCATCCTCGGTGAAGCCACCCAATGGTGTACAATTGTGGATGTGTTGTAGTCTTTAAGTCCAACCGCTTCATGACCTCTGCTAAAATGAGGTTCTTTTGGCTCCTGTTATTGACAATGAACTGCAGAAGAGAACCCTTCCCCCACATCTATGAGTGGAAGAGGAGTTCCCCCTCCTCTAGATCTTAGGCCTCAATCTTATGAATCTTGGTCATGGCCATGGTGGCACTTGGCTCCACATCAATGATCTGCTTCCCTTTTTCAGTTCCCTTACTGGGTTCTGATTCATAATTGGAACGTATGTCTAATTCGGAAGCCTTCAGCTCGTCCACTAGTGAATGCTTGGCCTGACACTCACTTGTATTGTGAGTGGAGCTCTTATGGAACTCACACCATTTTCCCATGTGCTTCTTCGTCTTTGTGGTGTTGTTCTTTTCTCATGGCTTTGGTAGGTTGTCCTGGGTAGCCTCACCTTGGCTTGGTCCTTTGTTCTATGGTTTGGGGGCGCCTTTTCCTTGCTTTGGATTTATAGATCTAAAGTCTCGCTTCTTCTATTTAAACTTCTGCTCAATCTTGATAACGTACCGATATGTCGTGCCAAGTGAGGAAATGTCGAGGAACTCCATGTCATACTGGATGTACTTGTGTACACAACAATGGTACTTGAGCACCAAATGTCACTCGGTATCCTTGATACTTGCTTCATGCGAAGGGTATGGAAAATATTTGTGAACTCTGGCACATCTTTGTCCCTTTCCTGCCGTAGCGTGGTCCACTTTATGTATTTGTCTTCATAGCTCCTGACAGGGTAATATTGTTCCTTGATGGCATCTCAGAAATAATTCCAAGTGGGTGCAGCTAAAAATAGCGAGGGTTCACTCTTGTCCTTTTGTTCACAGTAGGTTTCCCACCAGTCATTGACGTGTGGGGCGAATTTGAGAAGTGAAAAAGTAATCTTTTCTTGATTGGAAAAGTCATGAACTGAAAAATATATTTCCAACATAATTAACCATTTATCCACAGCATGTGCATCTATCAGGCCTTCGAATATGGGAATATCGAAGTTAACTTGTACCCTAAAAGGAGTTGTGCCTTGAGAGTCGCTGCTTGATGAAGATGTGTCGCCTGCGGGCAACCGTCGAAGAATCTGGGAAAATTTATATATCATTGCATCCCTCTATCGCTCAAGGGCTTCCTTGAGCAATATTTTGAAAGGATCTCCTACCCCCTCATCTTTATTTTCTGCCACCATGGGAGGTCGTCGAGTTTTGCGAGGCTGATCTTGTAATGGTTCAACCAAATCAAGTCCTAACACCTTATACCCTGACCTCATTGGGGACATGTAAAGAAAAATAGAGAAAGAGAAGACCACTCTGATACCATTGATCTAAACTTAAACAGGAATGCAACAACTTACAAATATAATCATAAACATAGAGATGCAGTAGAAAAACACTTCATTTCATTAATAGAAAAATACTGAACTATGCTTACAAACATAATGGAAATAAGATAGCTTCGGCGATGGTAGCTTATCTCTAAGAAGAGATGTGGAGGCTACATGCCTCTGAAATGTGTTATAATGAGGCTTAAGGGCCTATTTATTATTGGGAAACATGAGAAAACAGTAAACAACCAAAACCCTAACCCTAGGAGATGTAACACCAAGAGTTTGTGGGCGCCATTGGGGTTAGTTGGGTAGCCAACTTCCCAGGGTTGTAATGTGGTCATATTATCTCTGCTTGGTGTGTGTGATGCCTTGTTGTAAAGTTCTCGTCGAGTACTACAAGTTTTTCCATAGGCCCCTACCTATGGCTATGGGCCTATTGTGGACCCCAAAAAATGCCGTTTAGGGGGTCAAAACTGCTCCGAAAGTTCAGGACCCGAAAAACTACTAAAAATAGTAAATGTTAAAATGAACAAGGAAGTAGATGAGACTAACTGGGGGGTCTAGTTTGAATAGGCTGGTGGCCACCAATATCCACCTAGATCATAGGAGGTGCAACATTCTCCTTGTTATCTATACCCTGTGGCCTTGCTTGCTTTTTATCCCATTTTCCCTTGTTCTTTTCATTACCTCTCCAGTATGGCTTAGTCTCAGTTCTGCGCTTTGATTTCTCATAACAATGCTTTAGATTTTAAATGGCATCCTACAATGATCTAGGCTCATCGAATTCAATCCTATCTTTGAATGCAATCGATAGTCCAGTAATGAATCTCTGAATCTTAACCTTCTCCTCCTTGATGCAAGGCACATACTCATCATCTGTCATGGATTCCATCTTTAGTTCATAGAACTCTTTTTCCCTGTCATCGAAGTATCTCTCTGATAGATACTTCATCTTGAATAATCACTTGAATTCACTCCAAGTCAGATCTTCCTCATATATATCTATGAAATTCTTCACTTCTTCCCACTAGATGTCTTCTTTACCTTTAAGACTGAAAGTAGCCACTCTAGCTTTCATGTTCTTTGAGTAGTCATGCAACCTGAATAATTTCTTCATACCAAGAAGCCATGCCTTTGCATCTTGTGATCTCTTTATCTCTCCATCAAAAGTAGGTGGATTTTCCTTCTTAAATTCATCTCGTGAATACCCCATATCACGGCTCCTGTAAGGATGATACTGATGATGATCATAATGCCTATCTGAATCAGAACTAGAATCATACCTATGTCTATCCATTCTCCTCTCCGAAGTGTCCAACAGTCTACCATCTCTAACTGTATCATCTATATCTTATCAACGATGACCATGTGATCTACCACCATATGCCCCATTAGTTTTATCTTCATGATCATGACTGATCTGTAGTGGTCCTTGTCACTGCAAATCCGATAAGATCTGAAGTATTATTGCATTCACCTCTACTAACTTTTCCTGTGACTGTATGATTATGTCATTATCTGTCTTATAACTCCTTATCTTCTACTTTAAAATTCTCAATGTAACTGCCAAGTCAGAGGGGTTCCCAACACCATACTACTCTTCAGATTTGTAGGGAGAGTCTCTATAGTCAACCATCTTGCTAGCCATTTGATATTTCTTCCTGCAAAGCATAATATTTCAAATAAACCAAATCACAATAAACAAACATAGCTTAGTATAGCTCTGGGAGGATACTTGGTTGCAAGATTACACAATCAATGTCGTACATGTATAACATAATCATAACAACATATAGACATACGTGAGTAAATGTATCAACTCATAAACATTACTCTAACTAGGATCCAGTCATCAATGCAAAGCCATATCAACAATGCATGCTATGAACTCATGCATGAAAACAACCATTACTCCATTGTACACATTACCACATGCAACCAACAGTATGCATAAGCAATGCCAAACCAACTACAAATATGCATAACCGCATGTAGTCGAACATAATCGATCAGTTCTTGTAATCACCGTACAAGACTGATGCATGTAATCAAAATATTCACAAATGTAACCTAACATACAAGGATTTAATTAGATACCATAAAATCAACATGTAAGTGACATACATTCCATACACATTCATTCACATACTCATTTCAAATACGTTTCATGAAATCAATAACAAATTCTCCATGATAACCATACTACAACCCTAATGAATTATCAAGAAAATATAACAAGCATATAAGTGTAAGAGACACACATGCAACTGACATGCATGCATGACCAACACATAGCCCATCCACTCTGAGGGGTGAACCATGCTCTGATACCACTCTGTAACACCCTCCTCCCACATCTACCCAGGCAACTCGCCAGTCGAGGTAAACATGCGACTAGAGGCTACTATGATATGATTCGACCTCCTAAGTCACCTTAAGGAAGTGGAACCAATGGAAACACACCATACAAACATCCAACATCATCAACAGAACCCTCAGAGCACAAGTCAACCACTCAAATAGCCTGTCCCTAGGTCCCATTACTATTTTAGGTCTCTTGGGCCATAGTCGCTCGCATCCTATGGGCAAGGGAGTGACCAACAACTTAAAATCTCTCTCAAAGGACTACCTGTTAGCAACTCTAGGCAAAAATTGTCACTATTGTGCCAACGAACTCGAGATTTAAGCCACATTTTTCGAGCTCAGAGCCCAGGACACTGCCCAGAACTAATCCATCTCTTCAAATCAATAAAGTATCATGGAAATGAAAGTACTAAAGAAAATACTTGTTCAAGACCTTACTTGGATCCCTACTAGAAATGACAGACGTTTCATCAAACATATCATCGACATGTAACCTACAGGTGTAAACAACAAAATTAAGTGTAGGGATCTTATACTTATCTGAGAATCGCTATGAACCATTGTTCCCTTATGTCATTTTATGCATTATCATCTATTAGGTCATAGACACATTATCCATTCACATACGAGTAAAAACATGCTGAGAGCCATACATAACTTTTGTCATAAAAAGTGCATATAACCAGCATAATAGGAACATAAATACAATAAACATAACAACCATCAAATCCATAAATACATCAGTACCTTTACACATGGAAATAAAGGGAAAGGATTTTTCATTAATGAATGCAATGAACCAACCGGAGATGGGACTACCAAATTCCACCCAACCATAGAATGACTAAGCCAAATCTCTCTTCATCCATTCACCCCCATGCCATATTCCAAGCATGAATGTGGGATCTCATAGAACACATCAATCAAACTCATACATGGCTTCCAGAGGCCATCCACATCAACCCATCAAACAATGATTCCACCTCATGGTTAGACGTCACAAAACCATCATCAGATTGGTCTCCATCCAAGCCTTCCAAGGCTTCCAGAGCATTTGTTCCAACCAAGGCTTCCAGAACTAGTAACTCAACCCACAGTTGCCGCCGGGCTTCCAGAGTGTTTCTCCAACCAAGACTTTGAGGACTAGTAAATCAACCCACCAAGGGCTTCTAGAGCATTTTTCCAACCAAAACAAAATAATGAAAGTAACCCCACAATAACCATGGATATCCAAGAAATGGCAAGGCTAGACAATCCATTGATGATCTAGGCCATCCTGCATGCCAATGACAGATCACAACCAAGAAACCACATGCATGTCCCATGCATGCCAAAAATAGTGAATAAATCATACATACAACTTGGTACCTACAAGCAAATCTAATGTAGTTGCTGATGTCAATACCTTCTTGCACTTTCTTTCTCAAAGAATCCAAGTATGCCACACCCTCCAAGAGTGCTCCAAGAAAACTCTAAGTATTTGAGAGAGAGAGAGAAATATGAGAGCTCCAACACTGAATTGACAAAATGTTACCAATTGATCCTCAGAAGCCTTTTTATGGATGATGCCTCTATTTTCTTCATTTTCCTCCTCACATCCAACATGTGACCTTTCACTACCTTTTTCTCCTAATTTCCATTATTTTCATAAATAAATGTGCCAAAATGCCTTTTAATACCCTAGCCATTTCCTTTGCCAATTTTCTTAGCCATAAACAACCAAATGAACACTCCATAGGATGTATTGCCCAACATTAAGCTTGGAATAAGTGTCCCAGTCATCCATGGTTATTGTTTTTAACATTTATTACATGGAATTTTCACCAGGGCTGTTACAGTCCTTTTCAAAAGCTGAAGTTGTGTTCCAAGCGAGGTTGAGAGGGAAGCTATTGAAATAAATAACCCTTTCAATTAAAGTCTTAATGGTGGAAGAAGGCTTGATTGTATTCCAAATTCCAAGAATGGCAGCGTAAACACATAGTATTAGGGGAAGGATCTAATGGGAGGGATGCTTCCAAGTATGGGATCATGAGGCTATTAAAGGATGGACATAGAGAATTCATAGAGGGCAAGAGAAGTGAGAGAGAAAAGGAGAGCACGGATAGCGATGAAATGGTAGAAAAGGGACATGTAGATGATTAAAAGGAATCCAAAGGAACTATACTAAGCAGGAGCAGTGTTGAGGGGCCTGGAAGAGGAGGGTGGAATGGAGGAGAGCTCGGAAAAAGGGATAGAGATGGCTAGAACAACTGGAAGCTCAGAGGGTGATAGAAGCCATCCCCACCAATCGCGTGAGAGGGGTTGAATGGAATTGGTCATGTTGGCTTAGAGAAGGCTTAGAGAATGATATGTACTTTGTTATGTGGAGACTGTTCATGAAAGATGATGCGTCCGAACGAATCAAGGATCTAACCCCCTGAGGCTTAGGTAGTGTCTCCCCCAACCTTCCCCTGGTACTTTACAACAATCTTGATAAATTTCTTTCTAAATTTCTTAAGACGATAAAAGTGCATAGTGTGCATGTTAACTATAAGGTGGGTACTATTAGCGATGGAAATAGTAGTATTAGTTTGGGTTTACAAGTATCTCTACAGCCGGTATCACAAGGCTTTGTGCTTTTAGCATGAACACAGTCCATAATGGCAAGGTCATTTACAAGATATCCAGAATTCTCTGACAGAGGGAATGAAGACGTAGAGCAACATTGGTACCTATGTGAGGCTATCTGGAGGGCTCGGTAGATGCCTGACAATGTGAAGCTGATATAATTCCAGACCGCTCTTAGGGAAAGGGCCTTGAGGTGGTTCATAAAATTGTTAGAGTTACATCATAACCTGACTCTGGATGAGATTAAAAGAGAGTTTGTACAGGAATTCAAAATTCCCCAGACGGATCAGTAAGGGTTGTCGGAGCCGTGGGAAATCAAGCATCGGGAGGGAGAAACTGACTAGGAACTAATGAAAAGGTTTAAGGACACAATAGGTAAGCTCATTTATACTATAGACCTGAATCACCAGAGGGATTGGTTCATCAAAGCATTGTTACCCCTCACCCAGACGTCGTTGACACAACAGAAGATTGAGACATTGCAGGATGCCCTAGAGAAAGCAACCCAAATAGAGGCTATGGTAGGGAATCTACACAAGTATCAGGGGGAGCCACTTCACACGACCCCTCTATATTGGGTCTTCAACACCAAATTGCAAGTCTAATAGAGAAGCTAAAAGATCTACAACCATCTCATCCCATGAAACCAAATGTGTGGTGCACCAACTGCCTAGTGGAAGGTCATGTTGTCATGGAATTCCTGAGGTTGAGGGGCACATGTGCCATGTCAGCTCCAGGGGGACCACCGGGGCCTCCACCTACATCAAGAGTCATGGTGGTAGGATCGTTAGGGGCATAGCCTGGCTGCAACCAACCGGAGTACTGTGAGGTATATAGGGGGAATGGACACCCTCCTCTCATGTGCCCGATATTGAAAAATTATTCTAATGTCCCAAATAACAATTACTATGATTTTTGTGCATCCACAATGCACCACATTGACCAATGCAGAGTGTTGGATGTGCTAGTGGATAGGTTAGACCGCTCAACCTTTCAAGTTAATGAGACTACTCAAGGCGGCCGAGGAGGAGGAATGAGGGGAGGAAGGGCAAGGGGTAGGGGCCTTGTTCACTGTTACAACTGTGACCAGGAGGGACATGTGCTCTTAGTGCAGGGTCAATGCCCATGCAACGGAAGATTGTATGAAGCAGATCACAAGATGGGAGGAGCGGAACATACAAAGGGGGGCGAATTTGATCAATGCAGATCCAAGGATCACAGAGGCATCCCCACTATCCAACATTAACATAGTTACATGTGGTGAAAAAAATATTGGGGTTGATCAGGGCACTCCATACCAAACCATGATCATCAGAGTAGCCTCCCCAAAATGGCCATATAACCCCGAGTAGCAGAAAAAGTATTACAAGGAGGCAACAAAATTATTCATACATATTGAGGAATGGTTCAAGTTATTCTTGCAGATTGTCAATGATGATCAGATGTTGGGGAAACTACAGAGAAACCTAAAGATAGCCATATAGGAGGAAGAAGCCGAAGAGGGGACAATCTCTACCAACTTGCCAGAAAGGCACACTAGAAGAGTAAGGAGAAATAAGACGAGAACATGCAGAGAATTCAGAATTGATGCTCATATTCCAGGATTTCATATCAAGGACACTATGTTAGATCTAGGCTCTAATATCAATATCCTAACAAAAAGGACATGGGAAGCACTAGGGCAACCTTGTTGGGACAGGTCCCCTAGGGTCAATTTTGGGGTTAAAAGCCCAAGTTTTGTATGTAAAGTGTAAATTCTCCGCAATTTGTGGTAGCGGAGTGCGTAGATGTAAAAGTGTCATAAAGGGTTTCCCCCCTTCCATTTATGTAAGTTGTGTCGGCTTTAGAATTGTATAAAAAGGAGAGTCTTAGAACAATCTAAGGCAGTTAGTTTTGATGAAGTAATTGATGGGTCAATAAGATCTAAGAGTGAAGAGTCTTAGAGTAGAAAGAGAGGCTCTGCAGCTGTGTGCGCAGAGGGCTAGGGTAGAAGTTTGCAGTTGAGTGCATGGACCCTTGTAGCTGTGTGTGCAGGGTAGTTAGAGTCTGTAAAGAATATCTGAAGCATTAATAAAGAAGATTACTCTGGAATTATTTGTGTTGATCTATTTTACTTATGTTATGAATGAATGCGATTATGTTATGATGAATATTGGGTTTATTATTTAATGCTATATTAATGCGCGAATATATATGTTTTACATGGTTGACTGAACGCAAGTAATAACATCTAATTATGTGAGGAACATCTTAATGCATGTTGAAGTTATTAGATACTTAAATAGATCTAAGTAAATACAAATGTAGAAGTAACCACAGAAGCGTGTAAGGGGTTGATTCACCTATTTAGGGTACGTAAAGGACGATCGTAGACCTTCGCGAAGGTCTAGAGGCCGAATAAGAGAATTATATCGATAAGCCCTAATGGCTTATTGATTTCCGTGAAGGTGGAATTAGGGTATAAAACGACATCACTACCATCTCTAGGTGCGGAAACTTGGTTCCTGCATCCCCCCATACTGCTTCAGGTGAGACTTTAGTCTGCGCTTCACGGATTGATGCCGAAAGGGCTAGTAGTGTAGGGATTTGTTGGATCAGGGCCCACCAAGCCAACAAATGGTTCCGTTGCTGGGACAGGGTTCTGTTCCTTCCCGGTCAAGTTATATGAGTGGATCACTAAATTGGTAGATGACCAAGGAAGGTGGAGGCTTGACGGTCTAATAGTGTGGACCTCGAAGTTAGTGCAGAGATTGGAAGCCTTTGAAGATAAGATCATACGCGTTGTCGATCACTAGCTTGATCGTATCATAGGAGGATTTGTGACAAAGTTCACAGTCGATACTTCGGTAAGCTACAATGAAGCAGAGTGCCGCTTCTTCAAGTTATCGCGAGGTAAGTATTTAAGGTATTTAAATACTTGGATTAAGATTCTCTTGTGTGAAAAGTGGGTTATGTAGTTACCTTGATGTTTGGAGCTACGCGAAGTGGAAAGATCTTCCAGGACAGAGGAAAAACAGGCCCTGAATATAGCCCGTTGATTGGACCTCCTCTAAGTGACGATGAGGAAACATCTCAGGCTTCACCGCAGAGCGCTATTCAGTTAATAAGACGAGGATTCCTGTGAATACCCCCTCCACCCACACTACCTCCATCTTCACCTCCATCGCATACACCTTCACCCACACCGCTGCCACCTCTGCCACCGTTCAATATGGCGAATTCAGTAAAATTGCCTGTAGTCAAGGGCTTGGGAAATGAGGACCCAGACCAGTTTTGGTTTGTCTCGAAGGCTGTATGTGAGGCTCAGGGTATTACAGATGATCAGATGAAGAAAGCAACATTGGTTACTGCTTTACAGGAGCGTGTGCTAACATGGTACATTAAGCACTGCATTGATAACTTGATGGCTACGTTGGTAGATATTCAGACCATGCTGCATAAGGAATTCAACAGGCCCAAATCTGAAGTGCAATCAATCATTGGATTCAAGGAGATCATGATGAAGTCTGGTGAGACACCTTGGGATCTGGATCAGAGATTGAATTTCACAATCCGTGAAGCTAACATGAACCTTACGGATGGACAACACGCGAATGGTTTGTGGCTTCGCTCTTGCCTCATACGAGGGTTCCTTTATCACAACATAAGATTGGGACCCAGGGGGAAGCCCTGGAGATTGCGATGAGATTACATGAGACAACAATTCAAGATGCTAATTTGGGAGTTTAGTAGATTCACATGCAGTTGCAGAACCTCTGCCTAGAGTTTCAAAGTCTGAAGAAGGATAGAGCAGTTCGGCCAGAGGTACGCGAAGAAGTTTGGTGCTTGAAATGCAAGAGTCAGGGGCATGACAAATATCATTGTCCAGTCTTCGTGAATTATGTTGCATCAGGAGGGCCGATGCCTCTGAGACTGGAAGCTCAAGCAGGCCAAGTACAAGGCTCGTGTTGTGGTGTGCTATCTATTAGGTAGCTGGAAAACATGTGATAGACAATTGTCACTTGCTGCAGAAATTTGTACAGACATCGTAACAACTCTTCTGCAAATTCTGTAAATTAGTGGGTCATGAGGAGCATAACTGTCCAGGAAGAAACTCAGCCTCTAGACCAAGGCGTTGGGGGAGCGCGAGGAGGATATCAAGGGCGTGGACGAGGCCGAGGTGGAGGAGGACTTGGTAGGGGTCGGGGACAGGTTATTTTCTACAACCGTGGGGGACTAGGACATTACGCATGAGAATGCATGAACCCGATGCACCTATCATGGCGATACTGTATTCAATTTGACCATGGAATTGAAGATTTCCCTGTATTACTAGCTAAGATACGAGAGAAGGGGGCACAACCTTAGTAGCCAAATCAGAACCTGCAGATGATGAGGGCTGAGCCTCGCGAAGAGGATCCTAATGTGAACATCGTACTGCGAAGTGGAATAATGACTGGAGAAGATAATGGAAAGAAGCCTGAGGAAAGTGAGTGGGTCCGCAAAGCCCTAGAAAAGGCGACTGGGTTTGATCTGGAGCATGTGAGGGAAACATTTATGGAAGAAAATAAAAGCTTCACTGAGGCCTCTACCTCAAGAAGCCAGGACAAATTAGCTGAAGAAATAGATCCCTCTATGCTTACTACATTCTTGGAGACATGTATGAAGCTATTGCGTGATAGCAAGGCTATAGAAGGATTACAAGAGCTGATAAACAAGTGTGCCAGGAAAGAAAAAATGCTTGGTGGACTGAACGTAGTCAGGAAGATTGGTAAGCATAAAGCAAGGATAGGGCGTGAGATGAGGCTCACTGCGCAGATCTGAGAGTACGAAATGGACCAATTTATTCTAGATCTAGGGTCAGATGCAAATGTTTTGCCTAAACAGATGTGGGAAAGAATGGGGAGACCTGTGCTACAGTGGTCTCCGATTCAGTTAAGGATGGAAAATCAACAGAAGATCATCCCCATGGGGAGATTACATGGAGTAACAGTGGATATTGAAGGTGTGAGTGCGTTGGATGATTTTGAAGTGATAGAGATTGTGGATGACACCAATCCCTACCTTGTGCTCCTTGGGATCAATTGGGCCACTGACATGAATGGGGTAATCAATTTGAAGAAGTGGAAGATGATATTTGAGAAGAAATCTCTCTAAGTAGTAATACCCCTGGACCCTGCAGAAGTGTTGGGTTGTGTTATATTCTTTCGAAGACTAGCTTGGGCGGACCTACCTATGGTTTTGTGCATGGTTTTCGCACATGGTTTTGGACGCGATGGTTTTTGGTCCATGGTTTTGGATGTAATGGTTTTTGGTCCATGGTTTTGGATGTAATGGTTTTTGGTCCATGGTATTGGATGCTTCGGCATGTATAAATATGCATTTTAACATTGAAAGGAACATAATGAAAAATCAATCTGGTAGTCCCAGTTTTGGGATCTAGGGGGGAATCTTTGTGCATATGTGTTTCATTTGTTATGCTCTCACATTTTTTATTTTCTATGTTTTAGAATTCGTATGCAGGTAATTTCTGTACAGGGTTAAAACCTACATTTGGTATCAGAGTTATTTTGGCTTCAATGGGACGCCTTTGTTGTTGAGGGGTTTCACTCGGGCCTGTGGTAGGCCCTGTTCAGTGGGAGATCTGCGGGATCGATTCTGGTGGTGAAAGAAGATGGTGAGCAGTGGAAAGATAGAGATCAAGAAATTTAATGGTCAGAGTTTTGAGTTATGGAAACTCAAAATGGAGGACCTGTTGGTGGATAAATATTAGTGGATTGCATTAGATCCATGTACTAAGCCAATGGGAGTGTCCAATGAAGAATGGAAGAAGTTGGATCAGAAGGCAAAGAGCACAATACGATTATGTGTTTCAGATTCAGTATTGCTGAATGTATCAAGGGAAGCTACGACAAAGGCTTTGTGGGACAAGTTAGGGACTTTGTACCAATCTAAGTCTCTGGTGAATAAACTTTTCCTACGAAAAAAGTTGTGTAACCTAAGGATGAAAGATGAAGACTTGGTGACAGAGCATTTGAATGCATTTAATACTATGGTAAGTCAGTTATTGTTTGTTGATATTAAAATTTCAAATGAAGATAAGTGCATTAGTTTTTTGTGTTCTCTACCAGATTCGTGGGATAGTTTGGTTATTTCAATAGGTAGCAACACAACTGCCTTGCAGTTTGATGAAATAGTCTCATCCTTGCTGATAGAGGAGATGAGACAGAAAAATATGGAGAGCCAGAATGGTGATGCCTTGTATTTACGAGGACAGTCCCATAACAGAAACAAAAATAAGTCATCAAGTGGGAGATCTAAATCTCAAGGAAAACCTGTAAAGGTGGTTTGCTGGAAATGCAGAAAGGAAGGGCACTACAAAAGGGACTGTAAATCTAAAGCTCCTAACAAAGGAAAGGGATATGATGATGCTCCTTCTATAGAGGCAAAAACCACCTCAGGCGAAGTTGGGGATGTGTACTTGGCTTCTTCAAGTACACATGTAGATCATGAGGCATGGTTGATTGACTCAGGTGCATCCTTTCACTTCACTCCATATAGAGAGTGGTTCTGCGATTATGAGAAATATGATGGTGGTGATGTCTTCTTAGGGGATGATAAGAAGGCTAGAATCGTTGGTCGCAGAAAAGTAAAGTTGAAGTTGCAAGGTGGAAGGGTTAGAACACTTCCGAGTGTTCTGCATATTCCTGCATTAGCTAGAAATCTGATTTCTGTAAGTAAGCTGGATGATGGAGTTGTAAAAATAGTGTTCGAGAAAGATACCTACAAGATGGTTCGGGGAGCACTAGTATTGATGTGGGGAGTTCGGATTGGAACTCTATACAAGCTGCAAGGTAGCACTGTTATTGATGGGTAAAACAGTTTTGTGGTTCCTGAAAGTGGAGTAGAAAATCTAGTGGTTTTTGGAGAAAAGACCATGTCTATGGCATCAAAGGCTTAGGCATATTGGAGAGAAGGGCCTTTGAATACTTCATGGTAAAGGTATGGTAGAAGGTATGACTAATAGCTCTCTGGATTTTGATTTCTATGAAAATTGTGTATATGGGAAGTAGAATCGGGTGAGTTTCCCCTCTGGTGGTAAGAGGGTGAAATAGATATTAGAACTTCTGCATAGTGATGTGTTTGGACCTGTGAAGATTCCATCACTGGGTAAGTCTGTGTACTATGTATCATTTATAGATGACTTCTCAAGGAATACATGGATATATTTCCTCAAGAAGAAATCTAAAGTCTTTGATAGGTTTATAGAATTTAAGGCTCTGGTGGAAAACCAGATAGAGAAGAGCATAAAAGTGCTAAGGACAGATAATGGTGGAGAGTTTTGCAGTAAGGAATTTGAAGAATTCTATAAGAAGTGTGGTATAGCATGGCAGAAGACTACTCCATATACACCTGAGAAAAATGGAGTTGCAGAAAGAATGAACAAGACGTTGATGGAAAGGGCAAGAAGCATGCTCAGTGGTGCCGGGCTAGGACAGGAATTCTGGGCAAAGGTGGTGGAGACTGCATGTTACCTGGTCAATAGGTCACCTTCATCAGCGTTGGAGGATAAGACTCCACAAGAGGTATGGACTGGTAAGAAACCCTCTCTTTCACATATGAGGGTATTTGGATGTGATGCATATGTACATGTTCCAAAGGAGAAAAGAACAAAATTGGATGGTAAATTTGAAAAGTGCATCTTTATTGGGTATAAGGATGGTTTAAAGGGTTATAAGCTTTGGAACCCAGTAACAAGGAAGGTTGTGTACAGCCAAGATGTGGTGTTCAGAGAGGTTAAAGATGTTATTAAACATGAAGTAAAACCAAAGGAACCTGAGAAGATAGAGTTTTAGCTAAAGGAGGAAGAATCAGACCCTACAGTAGAAGAGGAATCAGAAGATGAAGAGCCACAAACTCCAGGTGTGAGAAGATCAGTTCGAGAAAGAAGGCAGCCAGAAAGGTACAATCCATCTGCTTTCTATTCAAATTTTTCTTTATCTATTACTGATGATGATGCTAGAACTGTGAAGGAAGCAGTAGATTCAGAGGATGGCAAACTATGAAAAGAGGTCATGGTTGATGAAATGGCATCTTTGCACAAAAATGAGGCATGGGATCTAGTGGAGTTGCTGGCTAGAAGGAAACCCGTTGGCAACAAATGGGTGTTGCAGAAGAAGACAAATGCAAAAGGAAAGAAGGAGAAATACAAAGCTTGGTTGGTGGCAAAAGGTTATTCCCAGGTGCCGGGAATTGATTTTGGTGATATTTTTTCTCCTGTTGCCAAGGTAGCTTCTATTAGATTACTTTTATCTGTTGTTGTTGCTTTTGATTTTGAGGTAGAACAGGTGGATGTGAAGACAAAATTTCTTCACGACGATCTGGAAGAGGAGATCTACATGAAGCAACCTGAAGGCTTTGTGGTGAAGGGTAAGAAAGAATTGGTATGCAAGTTAAAGAAGTCTTTGTATGGGTTAAAACAATCACCAAGGATGTGGTATCAGAAATTTGATACATTTATATGGGGACTTGGCTTCACCAGAAGCAAAGTAGATCACTGTGTGTATTTTAAATTAATTTGTGACCATGTTATTTATCTGGTCTTGTATGTGGATGATATGTTGCTGGTTGCAAATGACAAAGAAATTATCCAGGATTTGAAGACCCAATTGTCCTCAAAATTCGACATGAAAGATCTTGGTGCTGCAAACTATATTTTGGGCATGGAAATTAAAAGAGCTCAAGCAAAGAGGAAGCTTTGGTTAAACCAGAGGAAGAATGTCGAGACAATATTGCATAGGTTTAATATGCAGGATAGTAAACCGGTGAAGGTTCCTATTCCTGTAGGTGTAAAGTTATCTACTGAAAAGTGTCCCAAGACACAAGAAGAGGAAGAGGACATGTCCCGTGTTCCATATGCAAGTGCAGTTAGTAGTATGATGTATGTGATGGTCTGTACTAGACCAGACATTGCACATGCAGTGGGAGTATTGAACAGGTTTATGTCAAGACCAGGAAAGCAACATTGGACAACACTGAAGCGGGTTTTCAAGTATTTGCATGGCACTAGTGATTATGATTTGTGCTACCAAGGAAGACCAGGATTGGATAGAGTTTTGGGTATCCATGGCTTTATTGATGCAGAATGGGATGGAGATCTAGATCAGAGAAGATCTACAAGTGGGAATGTGTTTAACCTCTTTGGAGGTGTAGTCAGTTGGATGAGTAAGAAACAATCTGTAGTGGCATTATCAACTACAGAGGCAGAATACATGGCAACTACTCATGCAAGAAAGGGAGTAGTTTGGTTGCAGAGATTGTGTTCAAGTATGGGGTTAGTATAGGGAGCTACAAGGATAGACTACGATAGCCAAAGTGCAATTTTCTTGGCAAATAACCCTACCTACCATTCAAAGACAAAGCACATTGATGTTCAGTATCACTTTGTGAGGGATATGATAGAAGACAAAAATGTGTTGCTGATATAGGTGGACACTTTAAAGAATACTGTAGATGCATTAACAAAATATGTGAGCTCTGAGAAGTTCTCTTGGTGTAGAGAAACGATGGGCATTGCAGGGATGGATAAATGACTAAGCTCTCTTGTGGCCCCCTATGGAAAGAAAACAACAAGTGGGAGAATGTTGGGTTGTGTTATATTCCTTCCACGACTAACTCCCCTAGTTAACCGGGGGCGTTAGAGGGGGGATGGATCCCCCCCTTCGTTGCACTGATTGTGTAGCGGGGGGTCATAGGAGGTTTGAGGGGGGCAGGTAGCCCCCTCTACGGGGTCCAGGGCAGTGCCCCGGGGAAATTTGTTTTGGACCCTATATTAGGTAGGCAGACCTACCTATGGTTTTGTGCATGGTTTTAGCACATGGTTTTGGGTGCGATGGTTTTTGGTCCATGGTATTGGATGCTTCAACATGTATAAATATGTATTGTAACATTGAAAGGAAAATAATGAAAAATCAAGCTAGTAGTCCCAGTTTTGGGATTCAGGGCAAAATCTCTATGTATATGTGTTTTATGTGTTATGCTCTCACATTGTTTATTTTCTGTGTTTTAGAATTTGTATGCAAGTAATTTCTGTACGGGGTCAAAACCTGCAGGATAGAGCAGTTCGGCCAGAGGTATGCGAAAAAGTTTGGTGCTTGAAATGTAAGAGTCAGGGGCATGACAAAGATCACTGTCCAATCTTTGCGAATTATACTGTAGCAGGAGGGTTGATGCCTCTGAGACTGGAAGCTCAATCAGGTCCAAGTATAGGGCCCGTGTTGTGGTGTGCTATCTGTCAGGTAGCTGGAAAACATGTGACAAACAATTGTCACTTGCTGCAGAAATTTGTAAAGACACCACAACAAATCTTCTGCAAATTCTGTAAATCGGTGGGTCATGAGGAGCATAACTGCCATAGCTATGAGATAATGATGGATAGAATGCCGACATATCAAATACAGGCAGAAACTCAGCCTCTAGACCAAGGTGCTAGGGAGCACGAGGAGGATATCAGGGGCGCGGACGAGGTCGAGATGGAGGAGGACCTGGTAGGGGTCGAGGACAAGTTATTTTCTACAACTATGGGGGACCAGTACTCTACGCATGAGAATGCATGAACTCGACATGCTTATCATGGCGATACTGTACTCAGTTTGACCACACAACCGAAGATTGCCATGTATTACTAGCTAAACTATGAGAGAAGGGGGTGCAGCCTCAACAACCGACTCAGAACTTGCAGATGATGAGGGCTGAGCCTCACGAAGAGGATCCTAATGTGAACATTATGCTGCGAAGTGGAATAATGACTGGTGAAGATAATGGAAAGAAGCCTGAGGAAAGTGAGTGGGTCTGCAAAGCCCCAGAAAAGGCGACTGGGTTTGATCTGGAGTGTGCGAGGGAAACATTTATGGAAGCAAAGAAAAGCTTCGCTGAGGCCTCTACCTCAGGAAGTTAGGACAAATTAGCTGAAGAAATGGATCCCTCTATGATTACTACATTATTGGAAACCTGTATGAAGCTGCTTCGCGATAGCAAGGTTATAAAAGGATTACAGGAGCTGATAAACAAGTGTGCCAGGAAAGGAAATGCTCCTGGTGGACAACGCGTAGTCAGGAAGATTAGTAAGAATAAAGCAAGGATAGGGCGTGAGATGAGGGTCACTGCACAAATAGGAGAGTACGAAATGGACCAAGTTATTCTAGATCTAGGGTCAGATGCAAATGTTTTTCCTAAACAGGCATGGGAAAGAATGGGGAGACCTATGCTATAGTGGTCTCCGATTCAGTTAAGGATGGAAAATCAACAGAAGATCATCCCCATGGGGAGATTGCAGGGAGTAACAGTGGATATTGAAGGTGTGAGTGCGTTGGCTGATTTTGAAGTGATAGAGATTGTGGATGACAACAATCCCTACCTTGCACTCCTTGGGATCGATTGGGCCACTGACATGAATGGGGTAATCAATTTGAAGAAGGGGAACATGACATTTCAGAAGAAATATCTCCGCGTAGTAATACCTCTAGACCCAGCAGAAGGACTACACTATACCGAACCAGTTCGCGATTATGAAAGCGATGATGATTTGGACCATATTTATAAGATAACAGCACGAGATTAGGATTGGGTAAACCCGACAGTAGATGGATGTATTTCCTAGGACCTCGAAAGTTCCTGCACATCAAATTCGGATGAGGAATTGGAACACTGGCATAATCGATTGCATGAAGTGTCTACGCTGTGTTGCAATATGATGACCAATTCACTGTGATGTGTATCATCGGAGGTAAGAAGCCTGCCTTAGTTCGATTGTTTTGTTGGAGATACTAAGAGGGGGTGAATCAATATTCCTTTTTGATTGTTATTTTTACCAGTTAAATCATTTATATTTAGAACACAAAATGAACAATAGGAATAAATGATTTTATTAATATAGTCTTTACAATAAATCAGGTACAATATATATAAGGCTCCAACCTGTTGCCAAGCACCAACTTGGTCTTATGTGAGGCTCCAACCTCTAGGGCACCAACCCTATCTTCTCAAGGCACCAACCTTGTGTTTAGGAGTAGCAACTCCAAGGATACCAATCCTTCCAATTCTGAGGCACCAACCCCAAGGGCTCTGAACCTATCTTGTCAAGGTACCAACCTTGGATTCAGGAGCCCAACTCTAAGGACACCAATCCTTCCAATTCTGAGCCACCAACCCCAAGGGATCCAACCCTATCTTGTCAAGAAATGTTTTGATTGTATTAAACTTCTCTCAAAATCTTCTTCATTGTGTTCTGTTAATCTACAACTTCACTGCTACATCAATGACAACCTGTCTTCATATGAAGGAGTCTTCACAATTCTTCATATTGCCCAAATAGAGTCTGCAAAGTTACCTCATGATGATTTCAAATAGCCATCATGATCTAAAAGAGTCTTCACACAACTTCAATGTGTCTACAATGAACTGTACAAAGCTCTGCACAAAAAACAACTCTCTATTTCAAGCTTCTATTCTCACTGTCACGGTAAATGCTTCAGGAGTGACTGCTTCAGGAGTGACTTCTTTAGAGGAGTGACTGTCGCGGTTTCATATGTGCGTTCAATTAAAAACAACCCTATTCATACTAAGATAATATTCTTAGATCTGCAGAGCGTCCTTTTGAACTATTATCTGAATCACTATCAAACATAGGTCTGAGCTTTTCAATAAATAACCCAGTCAATAGAATGTTCGACCTTCGGCTTCCTTCTTCTTCCGCTGGACCTTTCGGCTTCCTTCTTCGCTCGCTCGACCTTCGGCTTCCACTTTCGTTTTCTCAACCTTTGGCTTCCTTTTTCTTTTGCTGGACCTTTCTGCTTCCTTCTTCAGTCGCTCGACCTTCGGCTTCCACTTTCGTTCGCTCAACCTTTGGCTTCGTTTTTTGCTCACTCGACCTTCGGTATTCTTTCTACCGATCCTTCAGCTTCCTCTGTCTTTTCAAGTTCATGAGTTGTGAACTTCTTTATGCTCTATTTTTATGCGCGAGATAGATACTCAGAACTGAAGCGTTTTAACTCGTTTTTATACGAGTTTCACCAATGACTAAAGGACACGTCTATTGGAGGGAGGCCGACTTGTATATTAAAAATATTTATCGGAGAGTATTTTATCCATAGACTTGATTATTTACAGAAACCATATAAGAGTTGTTATACCCACATGGAGGTCCCACATGCCACGTCATCACCTTTAATCCCGCAATTGCAATTTCAGGAGAATCGGAGTCATTCCTTTAATCCGCAATCGTAACTTCATAAAAATCGGAGGTTTTACAAGTGTGCACATGCTCTCTCTTCCGATGGAGTGGATGCGATATTCAATGAGCTGTTTTTAATGAATCCATCGGGTCCACAATATTATCGCAATCAGAGGTTTTACACGTCATCCCGTTGAAACTTACAATTCAACGGATGTGATATTACATTAATTTATGTTATAGTGTTGTAGTGGGGTCCGCAATAATATCGCAATCGCATTTTTTTATGTGACATCCCTTTATAACTTGCAATATGCAAGTTCTGATAGGCGGATGTGATATTACATTAGGGTTGTTACCATACACTGATCGGGTCCGCATATTATATTGCAATCTATGGTTTGTGGGACTTCGACTGGCACATGGATTAAAATGGCCTTAACCCCTATAGTTGACTGTGATCTAAGAGTTGAATATGAGATTGACAGCTAGGATTGAGTGCGGGACTTCAGCCATGATCAAGGAAATCCATACTTTCCTACCCCCAAAGTTGCTAATCATCACCGATCTAACAGATTTGTCGATTTGACCATCCAGATTTATTCCTCCGCCATTCTTCTTCTGCAAGCGCTTGGGTTTGATCTCCGTCTTTCATTTCTTGACTCCATTATATTGCAATCGGGGGTTTGAGCAGTGTTTACATAACTTAATATAATAGAAAATGCCGATATTATATACTGCTGATACGATTTCTCCGATAACTTTGTTTATGCTCCTCCGATGTTTTCTTCCTATCGGTTCTTCTTGGGCATATATTACATGTGATACTTCCGATATGGATCCTCCGATGTTTTCTTCTTTATTCCTCTGATATCACTGTTGCTCTTTGTTCTTCCGATAACGCTTACCCTTGGGCATATGCGATAACCAACTTCCTTGATGGCTTCTGATGAAATATTCCTCTTATTCTTTGGCTTCATGGCTTCTTCTCTTTACTCTTTCTCTTTCTCTTATGATGGCTTCCGATATCTTTCCTCCTCAGTTCCATTGTTTCTATTATGTCTGTATTCAATCCTTGGATCCTCCATGAGTAGTATTATGATCAATGGGCATAAATGGGAAACCACACGTCACAAGAATTTTCCATCACAAACACTGCCATATTGACATCAATGACAACCTAGATTAACAATATCCCCCTTTGTCATTGATGGAAATATTCTTCTTCTCTCCCCCTTTGACATCAATGGCAAAGGAGTGCACAAGGACTCCCCCTGTCGAACTACTCCCCCCGTCAAACTGCTTCTGTTCTTTATGAATAGTATATTTTTATGGGTATGTTACTCCCCCTATCATGGTGCTCTTCTTTTTACTCAAGATAGAAGGATTGCTGCCTCATCATGAACTAACACATTATCCCCTCTTCATGTCTTAGAACTTCTTCATAATGATTTCAACAATGCTTAAATATGCTCCACTTCAATGCTTCAAAAATAGACTCCAAATAGTCATACACCAAATGTCCAAGTCCAATTTTTTTTATGCTTCTACACCGTACTCTGTTGTCTCCACAATCAGAATTAAGAGGCCTTCATAGTCCAAATCAAGAGAAAATGCCACTGAAATTGTCATTCTCGTCATCTTTCTTCAAATCAAGATTCCTTTGTATCTTTGTGCTTCTCCTTAAGTTGCTGAGCTATATTTGACAGCACAACATTCTCCTCTTTTTTAATATCTAATCCTTGAATGTCTTTTAAATTCTTTCTATTGGTTGACAACTTTTTGCAATGCTTCAATTATGCTAGATTCTTCCAACTGCTCTTGCTTCAAGCTCCATTCCCAGATGTGTTTGTTTGTTTGAAGGTTGCCTCTATTACTGTCCTTGATTTACCTGTTCTCACATCATATCCCTGAGTCGAGACATTCAACTTTTGTAATACCAACAACATAGTTATTTTCCCTATTTCTCTAGCATTGGATGGCCTTCTCTGCTGCTCCAATTTATCCTTAGTGATCAAGTGGAAAAACATCTTCAATAACAGTCCAAAGAATGGTTACAAGATCATGTTCTTCAATGTAGTGCTCCTGAGAAATTATCTTTATCAAAGAATGATTGTTAATATAGCTCATCAAGGAATTCATAAGGACCCTTTCACGAATAGCTTCTGCAATAATGATCCAGAACCATAGGCTCCCCCTAACTATATGCATCATCTCTTTTGGTAGAGTCTTCCCATCAAATGCTTAGATTGTTGAAGATCAGGTCAATAACATGTGTTGTTGGCTGGAGAGTTCAAGGGACTTTCGGATTGCATTTTCTTCCTTCTCCATACTTGTGTAAATTTCTTATCTGGCATAGTTCTAGCTTGAGAAGGTGCCCAAATCAAGTTACAATTTCGTGCCATATGACCAATGTTATGACACTTGAAGCATTCTATGTTGTTCATGAATAAGAATTCATGACTTCTTCTTGCGAAATTGCTTCTCGAAGATTGACGGGGATCATTATAAGCCCTACAATATTTTGCCATGTGTCCAAAGTTTGTACAAGAATAACAATAACCAAGAAATAAACTTTGGTACCTGGGAGATGGAGATTTCCTTGATGTACTTCTGAAGCCTTTCTGCCTTGGGATTCCTTGATAATATTCATCGCCTTTTGTATTCTTGACATCATCTGCAAGTCTTCTTGGAGTGGGATTTCTTCCATTGTTGCCTTGACTCTTCTCCTTGCCTTTGTTGGAACTGGGAGCATTATTATTTCCATCAGGCTTCCTCATGTCCTTGTTGTTTGAAGTATGGTCACCCTTGCTTGAGGATTCACCTTCATAGCCAAGACCTGATTTATCAAATGGAGATCTTTGATGGCTGAGCATGTCATCCAAGGCTTGAGAGCTCTTCAAGATTTTGTCCATCCCTTCAACCTTTTTCCTGAGGGAAACAATCTCTTCTTCCAATATTTCGCAATCATTATTCTTGTTAGCAAGTTGTTTCTCAATCTCTTCATTAATATGTATTGCTTCATTTGCTTCTAATTTAAGGGAGATGATATTTGACTTCATTTTAAAGATTTCTTCATTTTCCTTTGCTAGACTTATCTCCATTTCTTCCTTGATTCTTGTAGCTTTACATGTTTCAGCCTTGAGATGGTTGAGGTTAGATTTTAGTTTGAATATCTCTTCATCCTTTGCTTTTAGTTGGTATATCATGGTGTTTCTCTCCTTTTCTGCTTCATCAACCTGTCCTTCTATGATTACCAATGCTTCCATTGTCTTCTCAGCTCTTTGTGCTAACTTTCTTGCTTCTTGTAGTTGAGATTTGAGAGAGGATACCTCTATCTTGTACTGACCAATCTCTTCTTCAAGTTTGTTCAAGCTCTTGCGCCTTTGTTCAAACTGACTTGACAAGATATCTTCCCATTTCTTTGCCTTATACAATTGATTTTTCATGGATATGGCTTCTTCATGATGCTTTCTTTTGCTTTGATGAAATTCCTTCTTAAGCTTGGCAAGCTCTTCATCCCTTTCTTGTACTTGAAGCTTGACAAGGTCAACTTTCTTCCTTATTTGGTCTTGGTCACCAGCTAATGCTTTCTTATTAAGTTCCTCATTTTCCTTTTTCAGATTGATAATCTCTTCCATGGCAGCCATAAGTTTAGTGAGGAGATCTTCTTCAAAATCTTTTTCATTCTCTTCATCTTCCAGGTCTTCTTTAGCCTTGATGTCATGATTCTCATTTTCAGCTTCGATGATGCATTCTAGAGTTCCTTCTTGGTTTCCATCATCTTCTTGACTAGTGGTCATGGTCAATGATCCTTTTGAGTGAAGGTCATGAAGTTTTTCCCATATACCCTTCGCAGACGAACATTTTTCTAAATTTTTCTTTATAGAATCTGGTAGCCCATTCAAGATTTCCTTCATTGCTCTTGTATTATGTTCCTTGGATTCTCCATCCATCATGCTATCAACAATCACTGATTTCCAGACTTCAATGCCTTGAGTCTTTAAGAAATTCCTCATTCTTGCTTCCCATATATCAAAGTTTCCATTGAACCATGGAGCCTTCACAAATTGTTTGACTTCTATTTCAGTGGTAGAGGGAGACACATCTTTAGGAGGATTGGAGAATTTCTTCCTTGGATTCACCATTTGTGTTCTAATGATCAACCTTCAAGCTGTTAGGCTTTGAGTGAAGGTACTGGCTCTGATACCAATTGTTGGAAATACTGAGAGGGGGGTTGAATCAGTGTTCCTTTTCAATTGTTATTTTTACCAGTTAAATAATTTATATTTAGAACACAAAATGAACAATAGGAATAAATGCTTTTATTAATATAATATTTAACAATAAATCAAGTACAATATATATAAGGCTCCAACTTGTTTCCAAGAACCAACTTGGTATTTTGTGAGGCTCCAACCTCTAGGGCACCAACCTTGTGTTTAGGAGCACCAACTCCAAGGATACCAATCCTTCCAATTCTGAGGCACCAACCCTAAGGCCTCTGACCCTATCTTATCAAGGCACCAACCTTGGATTTAGAAGCACCAACTCCAAGGACATCAATCCTTCCAATTATGAGGCACCAACCACAAGGGCTCCGACCCTATCTTGTCAAGAAATGTTTTGATTGTATTACACTGCTCTCAAAATCTTCTTCATTGTGTTCTGTCAATCTACATCTTCACTGCTACATCAATGAGAACCTGTCTTCATATGAAGGAGTCTTCACAATTCTTCATATAGCCCAAACATAGTCTACAAAGTTACCTCATGATGATTTCAAATAGCCATCATGATCTACAAGCGTCTTCACACAACTTCAATTTGTCCACAATGAACTACACTAAGCTTTGCACAAAAAAACAACTCTCTGTTTCAAGCCTTTGTTCTCACTATCACGGTAAATGCTTCAGGAGTGACTGCTTTAGGATTAACTGCTTCAGGAGTGACTTCTCTAGAGGAGTGACTGTAACGGTTTCGTATGTGTGTTCAATTAAAAACAACCCTGTTCATACTAAGATAATCTTCTTAGATCTGTAGAGCATCCTTTTGAACTGTTATCTGAATCACTATCAAACACAGGTCCGAGCTTTTCAATAAATAACCCAGTCAACAGAATGTTCAACCTTCGGCTTCCTTCTTCTTCTACTGGACCTTTCGGTTTCCTTCTTCACTCACTTGACCTTCAGCTTCCACTTTCGTTCACTTGACCTTTGGCTTCCTTTTTCTTCCGCTGGACCTTTCAGCTTCCTTCTTCGCTCGCTCGACCTTCGGCTTCCACTTTCGTTCGCTCAACCTTTGGCTTCCTTTTTCACTCACTCGACCTTCAGCTTTCTTTCTACTGATCCTTCGGCTTCCTCTGTCTCTTCAAGTTCAGGAGTTGTGAACTTCTTTATGCTCTGTTTTTATGCCCGAGATAGATACTCAGAACTGGAGCATTTTAACTTGTTTTTATACAAGTTTCACCAATGACTAAAGAACACGTCTATTGGAGGGAGGCCGACTTGTATATTAAAAATATATATATCAGAGAGTCTTTTATCCATAGACTTGATTATTCACAGAAACCATATAAGAGCTACTATACCCACATGGAGGTCCCACATGCCACATCATCACCTTTAATCCCACAATTGCAATTTCATGAGAATCAGAGTCATTCCTTTAATCCCGCGATCGCAACTTCATAAAAATCAGAGGTTTTACAAGTGTGCACATGCTCTGTCTTCTGATGGAGCGGATGAGATATTCAATGAACTGTTTTTAATGAATCCAACGGGTCCACAATATTATCGCAATTAGAAGTTTTACACGTCATCCCTTTGAAACTTGCGATTCAATGGAGGTGATATTACATTAAGTTATGCTATAGTGTTGTAGTCGGATCCGCAATAATATCACAATCACAGTTTTTAATGTGACATCCCTTTATAACTTGCGATATGAAAGTTCGATAGGTGGATGCGATATTACATTAGGGCTGTTATCATACACTGATTGGGCTCGCATATTATATCGCAATCTATGGTTTGCGGGACTTCGACTGGCACACAGATTAAAACAAACTTAACCCCCGCAGTTGACTGTGACCTAAGAGTTGAATATGAGATCGATGACTAGGATTGAGTGTGAGACTTCAGCCACGATCAAGGAAATATGTACTTTCCTACCTCCGCAGTTGCTAATCACCGCCGATCTAATAGATTTGTCGATCTCATGATCCAGATCTATTCCTCCGCCATTCTTCTTCCACAAGCACTTGGGTTTGATCTCCTCCGTTCATTTCTTGACTCCATTATATTGCAATTGAGGGTTTGAGCAGTGTTTACATAACTTAATATAATAGAAAATGCTGATATTATATACTGCTGATACGATTTCTCCGATAACTCTGTTTATACTCCTCCACTGTTTTCTTCCTATCAGTTCTTCTTGGGCATATATTACATGCGATACTTCCGATATGGATCCTCCGATTTTTTCTTATTTACTCCTCTGATATCGTTGTTGCTCTTTGTTCTTCCAATAACACTTACCCTTGGGCATATGTGATAACCTGCTTCATTGATGGCTTCTGATGAACTCTTCCTCTTATTCTTTGGCTTCATGGCTTCTCCTCTTTACTCTTTCTCGTTCTCTTCTGATGGCTTCTGATATCTTTCCTCCTTGGTTCCACTGTTTCTATTATGTTTGTATTCAATCCCTGGATCCTCCATGAGCAGTATTATGATCAATGGGAAACCACACATGTCACAAGAATTTTCCATCACAAACACTGCCATATTGACATCAATAACAACCTAGATTAACATGTTTAATTGATGTTGATAAATTTTTGGATGCATTTGAAGGGGAAGTTCCAGAGAAGCATCGCTTCTAGGCCTTGGGTCTAGCGCTACGCGCTACGCCTCCAAGGTGGTGGGGTATGCACAAAGACAATTTTGATGATTGGCGTGTGTAAAGAAAGATGATGAGATTGCAGTTTGGTCACCCAAAAGTTTGGCTAACAGAGAAATATGATGGAAGGAATGAGTCACGCGATCACCTGGCCAAATGGACTGAAGTTTATGGAGTGGAGCCTAAACCTGAGTGGGTGCATTTGTTCTGTCATACTTTGGATGTCATACCGATGAACTGGTACTTGGAGACAGAGCTCTGCCATGGCACCGAAGAATGGGACGTTTTGCGATAGGGATTCTTGATGACGTTTAGCTTTGAAGATGGATTTGAATGTATTGATGAGGTGTTGCAGGAGGTCAAGGTAGCGATATTCATAATACCGGAGGATCCCTTGGACTTGATTCAACCAGATTGGACCACCCAGCTATGCCATGCGCTGGAGTGCTACAATGTGACTGCTGAAGAAGAGGACGAGGATTCGAGAAATATTAATATCCCGGAAACAGAAGGACACCGCGAAGTCGAGGGGCCAAAAATAGTGAATCTAGATATCACCATGCCGTTGAAAACAAGACAAGTGAACATTGGGACAGAAGCAGAGCCGAAGTTTGCGAAGATAGGGGACTACTGGGATGATGCTACGGTAGATAAGGTCATTGAGTTGCTCTGCGAATATGAGGACTTGTTCCCTATGAAGTTCTCAGACTTAAAAGGGATAACAGGGGACCTGGGATTTATGAAAATTACATTGAAACCGGACGCAAAGCCGATCAAGCAAAGGCCTTACCACATTAATCCAAAGTATAAAGAAAAGGTCCGCTTAGATTTGGATAAAATGCTTGCAGCAGGTATTATTGAACCAGTGGAAGAATCTGATTGGGTGAGCCCAATAGTAGTTCATGAAAATAAGCATAAGGACAAAATAAGGATATGCGTAGATCTCAAGAAGTTGAATGACACCTGCGTACATGATCGCTTTCCAACTCCATTCACCGACGAAGTGCTGGATAATGTAGGAGGATAGGAAGCATATTCCTTCACCGATGGGTTCTCTGGGTACCATCAGATCAAGATCACGTCTGAAGATAGAAGTAAGACGATCTTTGCGACTGAATGGGGATGCTTTTAGTATACTGTAATGCCTTTTGGACTAAAGAGCGCTACGACGATCTTTTCGCGCGTAGTCATTGCGGCGTTCAAAGACTTCATTCACAAGTTTCTGTAAATATATTTTGATGATTGGACAGTGTTTGGGCTGGTGAAGTGCCATGTAGCTAGTCTACACTTGATGCTGGATACCTTTTGAAGGTATCAGATTATGCTAAATTTGAAGAAATGTTTGTTTAGTGTCCCCTTCATAATCTTGTTGGGTCATGTAGTGTGCAAACAAGGCTTAATGGTAGACCCTGTTAAGATCGTGGTTATAATCAATTGGGAAGCACCAAGAAGTGTGAAACAGCTGCGCGCAACATTGGGGCATATGGGATATTATAGAAAGTTCATCAAGAGTTATGCCCAGATTACCGCGCTAATGGAGAAGCTGCTAAAGAAGGATGCTATATTCTGTTTGAATCAGGAGTGTCAATGGAGCCTGGATGTGTTAAAGGCAAAGATGGTCACCACGCCGATCCTAGTCTTCCCGGATTGGAAGAAGGAATTTCATGTGCACGTGAACGCATCATGTATTGTGCTCAGAGCAGTACTAACACATGCCGGTGAGGGAGAGTTAGATCACCCTATAGTGTTTGCAAGTAGAAAGTTGTCTAAAGCTGAGAAGAACTATTCAACCACAGAGCGCGAAGGGTTGGCTATGGTGTACGTGCTCCAGAAGCTCATACATTACTTGCTAGGTGGACACTTTAAGATGTATAAAGACCATTTTGCATTGAAGTATCTGGTTAACAAGCCTATGTTGGGGGGGGGGGAATATGCAGATGGTTGTTGCTATTTTAGGAATATGATTTCGAAGTCATTGTGAATCCAGGACGATTGAATGTAGGACCAGATCATATGTTGCACATTGAAACAGGAGAGGAGCCTACTAATTTGGAGGAAGGACTACCTAATGCATAACTCTTCGTAGTAAGTGTCACAGACAATCACTTTGCAGATATCATACATTTCGTGACAACGGGAACGGATCCAGAAGGGTATACTAGTCAACAAAAGAAGGAATTGGTGGTGCACGCGACAGACTTTTCTGTCATTGTAGGACATTTGTATAAAATGGGCTCAGATGAAGTTCTGTGATTTTATGTGCCTGAGTTCAAGCAAAACAACATCCTCACTGAAGCTCATGGAGTATCCGCGGAAGGACATTATGCAGGAAAAGAAACAAATCAAAAGATTTTACTTGCTGGGTTGTGGTGGTCGACGCTGCGTAAGGATTCCAAGGCTTATTGTAAGGCATGTGATGCATGTCAGAGGATGGGCATGCCATCGCAGAGGGATAAGCTACCTCTGAATCCACAACTATTGTTACAACCATTTGAGAAGTGGGTGATTGATTTTGTAGGACCAATTTAGCCACCAGGAAAGGTGCACGATATATCATCACCACGGCGGAGTATTTGACCAGATGGGAGGAGGCGCAACCCGTGAACGATTGTACAGGGGAAACATCAGCAAAGTTCCTCTTTGAATATGTGCTGAATAGGTTTGGTTTCCCGAAGATTTTTATGAGTGATCGCGGTACACATTTCCTTAATGAAACGATCATCGTGCTGATGGAGGAATTCCAAGTCTATCATCAAAAGAGTACGCCATATCATCCATAGGCTAATGGGACAGTTGAATCATTTAATAAAATATTAGAGAACGTGCCGATGAAGGTTTACAATGCATAAAGGAATGATTGGGATGTGCACGTACCCGCGGTGCTATGGGCTTACAGAAATACTTGCAAGAAGCTGACTGGACAGACGCCTTTCAGGCTGGTATATGGCGTAGAAGCTGTGATGCCGATGGAGTACATTGTGCCTAGTCTACGCATAGCAACATTCATAGGAATGGAGGATTGTGAAAACCTGGAAGAGAGGCTCGCGCAACTAACATAACTCGAAGAAGACAGAATTTTGGCTGGATTCCATCAGCAAGTTCAGAAGGAGCGCAAAAATGCATGACACGATCGACACATCAAAATGCGCACCTTCAAGGTAAATGATTTTGTTTTATTATATGACATCAAGTTTGATAAATTTCCAGGAAAATTTCAGATGCATTGGCTAGGGCCATATGTCATCAAGGAGATTACCGATGGTGGAGCAGTTCAGCTGGTGAAATTGAATGGAGATCCATTTTCGGGGAAGGTAAATGGTAGCTGATTGAAGCCATACACCGAGGATCTAGCTAGATGACTATATGGTCGAAGCATAGTCTTAGCACTCCAGGTAGCTGAAAGGAGGCACGGGACTATAAACTACATTGCATGGGTTGTAGAGTTGCACGACTGGGGGACTATGCGGAAGGGAAGAATGTCACAGCATCAGCAGAAGCGCAAGGGGATCTACACTATAAAAGGATGGACCATGCAGGGCAGCCAGAAAGTGACCGTTATGGTCACTGTTCATGATTTGACAGTGAGAAAATGGCTAAGAGGACCGGGGGGGGGGGGGGCATTTAAGGCTGAAATTAAGAGCGAGATCTTTGAAAATCTGCCGCCAATCTAGCATTTATGAGCGGATTTTGGGGGGAATGGTTAGATTTGAATTCAAATTTTCCTATAAATTACAGATGGCCGCCCAACAAAAAACTCTTTGCATCTTGAGAGTTGAGGTGTCGAGCTATCGGTTGCGCATGAACCCTTCGAGTTTTGAGGCTTTGATGGCCAGTTCAATGTTTGAAAGCTTGCCTAAGGAAACCCAGGAGCTCCTTAATAGCCTCATGTCGGTGCCCATGGAAACTACAAGTGCTAGAGGATCAATGGCCTTTGAGGGAGCTACCCATGAGGTCATAAGTGTGGAAGTTCCCACAGATGTACCAAAATCGCCGAGGTCGCCCAGGCCTAGGCCTACGCTGACAAAAGAGGGTCCTAAGACGAAGAAAGACAAACAAAAAGTGACACAGTCAGTGCGTGAGTCGCCAAGGAAACATCAGAAGAAAGAGAAGTCAACCACATAGGAGAAAGTCAAGGTGGTGAACCTAGAGTTCGACGAGGGTGCAGAGGACATTGACATTGAGGGAGTAGATCCTATCTCAAAACTTCCAGAATACATCCCTCCACTTCAGGGTAAGGTGAAAGTCCTGAAGGACCCGAATGAGGGTAAATTTATTCTTAATACACCTCTCCTACCAGAGAATATCACGTTTGAAGGAATGCGCTTGGCGCGTGTCCCCCATGTAAAGATTGAATATTGGGACTTGGCAGACATGGAGTGGTTCCCCCACCTGGCTACTGATAATTTCATGCAGAGAGTATTCTATGAGGACTCGGGTGTCATCGCGCTAGAGTCGGTGAAGTGGATTCATGGGGTGGAAAAGGCAGGATTCCTGAATCTGCTATGGGTGCCACATTACCACCGCGCTCCCATAAATTTGATAGTTATCAAACAATTGCTATGCCTGGTACATGACGGATGCCAATGGTTGGAGAAGCCAATCCATATAACTGATATGTTGATCCACAGGATCACCCTACTACCACATTCAAGGTTCAATCCCTCCAAGGCCTTTGGCAGAAAGACAGGCGAGCGCGACCTCGCTGAGAGAATGAAGGAAAAGTTTAAGCTTGTCAAAAAGCCGCGAGGATATTCTATTTCCAGCATAACCGACCCCGCGGTGAAGGTGGCCACTCAGATCTTGTCTTGGAAGGCAATGAGGAAGTGTCATACAGATGACGTACTGACACCAATTGTGTCACTAGCGGCCTAGTGTGCGAAGCGCGTACAATTCAACTGGGCGCGCTACCTGTGCAACAAGTTCCTCGCGAACTGTAGGGAGGCAGAGGACCAGAGTAAGACATTTCATTACTCCTGGCTATTGTTATTGATTGTGTTGGTTGTGTGGAAGTTGCTGGAGGACAGTCAGTTTCCTCCAATCGCGTCAGACTTACCAAAAGCAGTGAAGTTCGCTTCACTATGGGCCATGAAGGACGTTGAGCAGGTTCACGAGAGCAAAGTGTTCTAGGTACTGATGGAGATGAGCATCAATATGGCCATAAACCACAAGCCATGACTATCGCCAACTTTCTTTCAGTAGTTGTCGGGATACGCGGAGTTCAAAGAGGACTTCCATTGTATCTCCATCCGGGCACGGAAGGACCCAGAACAGAAGTGGTATGACCTCCTATACCTTGCGACAGATGATGCTATAGAAGTGGTCCTTGATCGTTGGCCAGTAGAGTGGCGCACAACCTCAAATTTGTCTATTGGGTCCATTAAGTCCACAGGAAAGAAGAAGGAAGAGGCCCGTCGAAAATTCAGCAGTTGGTTGAAAAGAGAAAGAAGGAGGTTGTGGAGAAGGAATGAGTGGAAGCGGAGCACGCTGCTAAGGAACAAGAGGAAGAAGGCGATTCTGACAGAAGTCAGAAATCCCCTTCACCACAGACAGAAGAAGAAGAACATTCAAAGTAGGGTGGTGTATACCTGGAAAGCACTCCCTTACAGGTGAAGCAGAACAAGGAGCAGGAGAAGGAAGGGCCGCAGAAAAAGTCCAAGGCCACCGAGTCGTCCCTAGACCCGATCACATTGACAGAGGGTGACCTGGATGACATCGGGGATAACGTAAGGGACGAAATGGTGGAACTGCTGTAGCAATTCGAGTAGCAGCAAAAGCAAGCCTTGGTTTCCATTCAGACAGGTCTCCACGAGTTACAGATCCAGACTACTCAACTGCAGGCAGGGGTAGGGCAGAGCAACGCAACATCGACTAGTTTGGCATCGAGGACCACTGGAGCAGTAGAGATGGTTCGCTCTTTGGATCCTCGGGTCGTCACACTCCTTAACGGAGCACTTCATGCGAAGATAGATGTTGACAAGGTTGCGTTAAGGAACATTGGTCTCAACTTGGTCATGCTCACAAGTGAATTCCTTCACATGCTGCAAGCAGGTGTGATCGTAGAACTGAGGGCCTGAGAGCAGCGCGTGCTAAGTGTGATCAACGAGTAGAAGGTTAACAACGAACAATTGTTCATTAAGAAAACCACAGCAATAGACACATGGAAGAAGGTCTAGGAGAAGAATGAGCACACTGCAGTGGTGGTAGTAGAAGCATGCAGAACCGTTCCAGAACTACACGTCCCCGAAGAGGCACCTATGGAGGCCAAGATTCAGAAGTTGGCTGTAGGTGTGCACGATGCACGAACAGAGATGGCCAAGGTTCAGCTTGAGCTGAAACGAAATATTACAGAGCTCGAGTTGAGGATACAACCTTCAACTCCACCAGAGGTCAAAGAACAGCGCGGTGCAACTGTCAAGGATGCAGTCGCTGTAGTAGATGTCACAGTGACAGAGTGCACTGCGCTCTTCAAGCAATCACTCGAAGTGCTCATGAGTTTGCAAGAAGATCCAAACCTGCAAAGGTTGAATACTGAGGCTAGGGAATTGCAACAGTAGTATGATGAAGCAAGAGCGACGATGTCCACCGTCGCCATCACGTAATGATTGGCAAAGTTGCAGGAGGCAAAGGAACTGAAAGAACAGGTAGAAGCAGCACATCGAAGAGAGTTTGTACTCAAGGCTAGATTGGGGCCTTGGCTAGATGAGGATGTACCTCATTTTGCGTCATTATGCTGGGGGCATGCGAACTTATAACAAGCATAGTTTTTCGTTTCAAGCTTGCGTAAACATGAAACCGAATCCGAGCATAGTTCTTTTCCTGTGTCAAGCTCGTTAAAAAATGAAACAAATCCTCCTCTAATTGAGTCGAGAGTTTGACTAGATCTCATAAATGTTAAGTTGTATATTTAGGTTAGTTATTTTAGTTTTTGCATAATTTTCTTACAGTTTTAGGTCAAGTCTTTCAAATGATCTCGTAACTCAACCTTCATTTCATCCAACTGGTTGAATGAAATGAAGCTGGGGGGGACATGCGCTCTAGCAGTTATGCTTAGGGGGCATCAAGCACAGTTTTCTCTTTGTTTCAAGCTTGTGTAAAAATGAAACTACTCTGAAGCATAGTTTTTCTCTGTTTCAAGCTTTTGTAAAAATGAAACCTATCTCGAGTCAATTTCAGTTATTTTCAAGACTCGTTAAACTCATGAAAATCCCGAGATTATTTTACTATCTTTCATTCTCATAAAACAAATGAAAATGCCGAGTTCTTTCCGTCTTTTCCTGCTCGTAAATTAAATTGAAAGTCGGCCATATGAGTACATTTTTATCCCTTTTTCGAACTCATTAAAATTTACGAAAAAGTGAAAACCATGAGTACATTTTTATCATTTTTTCGAACTCGTTAAAACTTACGAAAAAATGAAACCTTAGAGTCATCTTTAAGCCCTTTTCTGACTCCTAAAACATGAAAAGATTGCCGAGCGTTTCTTTTACACTCGTTAAAACGGAATTAAAAGACGGTCCACTTACAGCTCTTTTCCGACCGTAAAAACATGAAAAGATTGCCGGATTTTTGTCGTTTCAAATTCGATATTGGAAATAAAACGACGTGTCCTTGATCGCTTTCTACTTTTCAGATCAGAGACACTAATTATGAAAGCACTCCTTGGTCGTAAAAGATCAAGCGGTTCTCTCAAGTATTATTTTATACTTTTTCGGGTTTGGGAGACACAAATTTATGAAAAAGTTCAACCCTGGAGTCTTCTTAAGTTTTTTCAGACTCTCTAAAATTGAAAAACGCCGAGTTTCTCCTATACTGGACTCGTTAAAATTTCACAGTAAAGGACATGTTCAATTACAAACAGGAACGGACCACTCCTTCTTAGGGTTCGAATCTAAACTAAGTTGGACTCATCCGAAGGATGAGCTTATAATCAAGCATATGTTATCCTCCTCAAGCTTGTAAAAAATAAAGAGGTACTTGCCAGAAATGGTGGGGGAAAAGAGAGAAAAATGAGCCTATTTGTTATCCTTTGTCTCAAAAGAAACCTTATCACCACTCTTGAACACGACACTTTTCATTCACCTGGGTTGGGAAATCCTTTGCCTAATAGTTGATCAATCCACATTGAAAGTCTTCAGCCGGTTTCTGGGTATTAACTTTGGGTCAATTGTCACCAAGCCATCTGTTGTGTCATTATGTGTTCAAGAGGTCACTGCAAATAAACCATTCATCTGCAAAATACCTGTCATCCATCTTGACCATCCCTGAGTCAGTCCTTACAGCTACATTTCTTCAACTTGATCTATGATTTCGTGTTGTGGGCTTGCCTGCAACGGGTCGCTTTCTATCGACATCAGCATAGTATCTAGAAAGATGACCTAGAAATCGTCAGTACCTTGAAATCTGCATGCATCAATGGCAGGTATCTCGCCTTTGACGACGGTTTACATCATTGACTTTCGATTGAAGGATTCCGTGATATGTTCGACATCAACACATTCATTCACATCTCATGGATTGTACTGGGTACTTTGAGAACCATTGACATCACTGGTGGTCTCTCTCACACTTGTTAACAGTTTACATCATCGACTGGTAATCAAGTGGTTTCTGCCATGTTCAACATCAACTCATTTATTCGCATGGATAGAATCGTACCATTTCGGGAAGTAGAAATGAAGACCTTGGATCTAGTTTCCACCATCCAGGCTGCGAGGAGTTTTATATTCATTATACAGTAGACTAATCATAAGCAGATGGCTGCGTCCATACTGTGTCTACATGAGTCTATGATTGTGATGTACTGCGAAATCATTCCTGTATCAGAGCAGTAGTTAGATTGTTAGTTAAAGTTTTCAATCTGAGTATGGGAATGCCTACCTCGGCGATGATATGATCTTATATATGTATTTTGTGTTGAATATTTGCAGGTTCTGACTGGGCTCTCCACAAGATAATCCTTGAAATGATAAAGTGCTTCACCCTTCCTAGATGATATGAAACCCTAATCTACTACAGGCTTCGCACTTTAGGGGGCAATCTGTTACACTAAAATTTGTCACCATGACTATTTGCAGTCAATATGGCTCCATCAATAACCATACTGTCCTCCTTGGCAAGTCTTATACCTCTGATCCTCATGTCAAACTCCAAAAAAAGGAGAGAAAGTCTTTAAAAGTCAATATAACTCTGGTTACGCAGTTTCTCTTACTCTTACCTGCGTGTACGCACCTCAAGTACATAATACCTGCGTACTTGTACGCTCTGTCTGTAAAGCGGTGGGTGCGTACTCCTGTAAAGGTCAAAAGGCGCGAGTTTTACTTCAAAAAAGTTACTTGTGGTCGATTCTAGAGCATTCTAGAAGATGGTTTGACGTGTATTGAGCGCCTCCAGATGGTTCATGCATCCCAAAGAAAGAGGAACTTATCCCATCAAGAGGGGAGCTATCCCATTGAAAGAGGGGCTTATCCCATTGATGGTGGACCTGATTAACTTCCTCACTACCACCATTGAAGGAAAGTTGGCTAGCCTATAGATTGTACAACAGAAGATCCAGGCAGATAGCGCAGGACCAACAATGGAGCAGCTGGCAGAGCAGGTCCAGCAGGCGACGACGCAATGTACCGCTGAAGTTGCAGTGGTGTAAGTAGAATTGGGAGGTCTTCATAGCAATATCTTCACATAAACAGAGTAACTTAGGGGTGAGTCACGATATTTGTGTTGGGGTCTTATTGGGACAAGGTCCCCTAGGGTCAATTTTCGGGTTAAAAGCCCAAGTTTTGGGGCAGAAAGCCCAAGTTTTGTATGTAAAGTGTAAAGTCTCTGCAATTTGTGGTAGCAGAGCACCTAGATGAAAAAGTGTCATAAAGGTTTTCTGCCCTTCCATTTATGTAAGTTGTGTCGGCTTTAGAAGATCCACCCATGGTCTGCGGACTATGGGATTGTATAAAAAGGAGAGTCTTTGAAGAGTCTAAGGCAGTTAGTTTTGATGAAGTCATTGATGGGTCAGTAAGAGCTGAGAGTGAAGAGTCTTAGAGTAGAAAGAGAGGCTTTGCAGCTATGTGCGTAGAGGCCTAGGGTAGAAGTCCGCAGTTGAGTGCACAGACCCCTGCAACTGTGTGTGCAAGGTAGTTAGAGTCTGTAAAGATCTGAAGCATTAATAGAGAAGATTACTCTGGAATTATCCGTGTTGATCTATTTTACTTCTGTTATGAATGACTGCGATTATGTTATGATGAATATTGGGTTTATTATTTAATGCTATATTAATGCACAAATATATATCTTTTATATGGTTGACTGAACACAAGTAATAATATCTGTTTACATGAGGAACATCTTAATGCATGTTGAAGTTATCAGATACTTAAATCGATCTGGGTAAATATAGAGGTGGAAGTAACCACAGAGGCACGTAAGGGGTTGATTCACCTATTTAGGGTATGTGAAGGACGATCATAGACCTTCACGAAGGTATAGAGGCCGAATAAGAGAAGTATATTGATAAGCCCTAAAGGCTTATCAATCTATGCAAAGGTAGAGTTAGGGTATAAAATGACATCACTACCATCTCTGGGTGTGGAAAATTGGTTCCTGCATCCCCCCATACTACTTCGAGTGAGACTTCAGTCTACACTTCGTAGATTGATGCCGAAAGGGCTAGTAGTGTAGGGATTTGTTTGGCTAAATTAATGCTGAACCTGGGTCAAGGCGCACGAAGCTAACAAACCGTAGTTGACATTCTCACCAATCTAGTTGTGGATGGCGAATCAGTACTGTATACTTCCAATTAGGAGAATGGAGGATGTGGAGGTAGATGTAGCAAGAGTAAAGACATGCATATTTCGAAGTGATCGATATTATGGGAGACAAGGATCCTTACCTGGCACTGCTAGGAATAGACTGGGCCTATGCAAATTATGCCATCATAGATCTGAAGAAGGAACTAATTATATTTGAAATAGGAGTAAGAGTGATTCAGCTGCTAGACCCATATTAGGGGTCAAGATTCACAGAACCAGTAGATGACAGAGAAGAGCCAGGGATGTTATATCATCTCTACATGTTAATGACGGGTAAGAGAGAAGATTACATAAACCCAGTAGCTGAAAGATCGGTTAGCTGGAGGAGTATCCAGAGCTCTAATGTTGGTTTATAAGCCACATGGGATGATTGGAAGCAAGGTGGATATGAAGTCAACACCAGACGTTGGCTATAGTATGCCCAATAAATTGGATTGGAATGGAGGCAAGAGACTTTCCCATCTTTAATGGTATAGACTCAAAAATTTTATTCCTCAAAAAGATTGATGTAATTGTGAGGGAAGAACATAAAATACCATTATCAAACATTGCATTGCAAGTGACCCCAACATGATGTTGGGGGGTCCACCGCAACTATCTCCAGGACTATGCAAGAATCATGAGAGCAATGAAAGAAAGATTCAAACAAGCGGGGGAAATACCCACAGGAGTTTTCAAAGTACAGAGGGGATTATGATCCCCAAAAACACTTGGAAAGATGTCAGGGCATATGGAACTGAGAGGGGTTTCTGAAATAACTCTGGGTGCATGGGTTCATACATACATTGGGTACACTTCCTAAAGCTTGGTATGCCTAAGAAGAGATAAGGAGGCAGATGGGAGATTGGGATAATATGGCCAAACAATTTTTTAGCAGTTTCTCTTTCAGGGACAATGATAGAAGGATGACCGAGCCATTGCACGCTATCAAGTGGATTCTACTCATATTAGGCCAGTTATGGGATGGATGCATAGACCAGAGAAATTTACAGTACTTCTATGAGTCAGGGTATCTGGAGGCAATGGCCTATGGGAAGGTGGACAAAGAACTAGATAAGGATGACCTGGAGGGGTTACGACACTTGACATTCCATGATACCGAAATGGAGAGAGAAATATAAGAGGGAACTATAATTGATGATCCACACTTACTCCCAATGAAGTTGAGGAAGCACAAACCTAAGATGGCATTGGTTGGAGACTATTGGGATGAATAAACGACAAAAGAAATTTTTTATCTCCTAATAAAGTCTGAGGATGTATTTCCCTCATCAGTGGCACAGCTAAAAGGGATTAAGGGAGACATAGGAGAAATGAAAATTGTACTGAAACCTGATGCAAAGGTGGTGAAGCACAGGCCATACAGGTTGAACCCAAGAGTCAAAGAGAAGGTGAAGAAAGAGATAGACAAGATGCTAGAGGCGAGACTTATTTTTCTGGTGGATGAGGTGGAATGGGTCAATTTGATAGTGATACATAACAAAAATGATGCTACAGAGATAAGGCTTTGCGTGGACTATCGTAGCCTTAACAATGCTTGTGTACATGACCCATTTCCAACACCATTTAATGATGAGGTCCTAGACAACGTAGTGGGGAACGAAGCATATTCCTTCACAGATGGGTTCTCGGGCTACCACCAAGTTAGAATCACTGAAGAATATAAGAATAAGACCCCCTTCACTACAGAATGGTGATCATATGCCTACCATGTGATGCCATTCAACCTTAATAATGTGCTTGTAGTATTTTAGAAAATTTTGATTGCAGCCTTTAGGGATTACATCCACAGGTTCTTAGAGGTATACATGGATGACTCGATAGTATACAACCTACTAAAGAAACATTCAAGTCTACTTAGGATAATGTTTGATCGTTGTAGACAATTACAAATATCCTTGAACTTAAAGAAATTCCTATTTGCGGTCCCATTTGGAACACGTTTGGAACACATTTTGTGCAAAGATGGGGTAAGCGTAGATCCTGCCAAGGTTGCAGAAATAGTCAACATGGACCCACCTTCCAATGTTAAGCAACTCATATCAACATTGGGGCACAGCGGCAACGATTCATTTAAAACTACGCCTCCATCACTGCACCAGTGGAGAGGCTGCTAAGGAAGGAGGAAGCATTTACGTGGTCAGAGGAGTGTCAATCTATGCTAAACATATTGAAGAGATCTTGGTAAGTGCATCGATTCTATTCTATCCCAACTGGAATTAGAAATTCCATGTCCATATTGATGCATCTAGTATTTCTCTAGGGGAAGTGTTGGCTCAGTCAGGGGAAGGGAGTCTAGACCATCCGATCTACTTTGCCAGCAGGAAGTTATCTACTGTAGAAAATAATTACACCACGACTGAGAGGGAGGCACTAGCTATGGTCTACTCTCTTAAAAAATTTAGACACTACATGCTTGGGGGTCCGTTTAAGTTTTTTACTGACCACTCTGCATTGAAATACTTGGTAAACAAGCTTGTGCTCAAGGGGAGAATTTGCAGATGGTTGCTACTATTTTAGGAATTTACTTTCAAGGTAAACATCAAGTCGAGCCGATTGAATGTGGGACCTGATCACCTTTCAAGGTTGGAGTCAGGAGAAAGTGGAGGATCCCTAGATGACTAGTTGCCCAATCCATATTTGTTTAGAGTAGAAGCAATATTGGATTAACTAGAAGAAATGACAGCTTTCCTATCTATAGGGAAATGTCCGGATGAATACACAGATACACAATATGACACATGGTCGTGTGAGCAACCGATTATCAACTAAACATAAGGCATATATACAAACTGGGCTTGGATCAGGTGTTGCGGCGTGTGCCCTTCACCATGAATGACATGATGTGTTATGGGAGTGTGATTCACTACAACAAAACCAGCGATTAGCGTCCCTTTTTACTTCTTTTTTTGCATCTAGAGCCCATTTTTGGTGCTATTTGCATCCATTTATCAAATATGGTGCAAAACTTGACACAAAATTTGCATCAAGTTTTGCACCAAATCTTACACCAAGTTTAGCACCAGGTATTGCAATAGGTTTTGCACCACGTTTTGCACCAAATTTTATGCCAAGTTTTGTGTCATCCTTTACACCAGGTTTTGTTCCAGGTTTTGCATCAAGTTTGGCACCTAATTTTGTTTGACATACTTTTGCATCCTCATTTGCATCCACTTTTTGCACCTACACTTGCATCAACTTTTGCATCGACTTTTGCATCCTTTTTTAAATCATTTTTTGCATCCAGTTTTTCATCCATTTGTGCATCCCTTTTGAGCCAAGTTTTACATCGTGTTTTGTGTCTAGTTTTGCATAAAATTTTGCATCTACTTTTGTTGCATCCACTTTTCCCTCTTGTTTGGCATCCATATTTACATCCTCTTTTGCATCTATTATTGTACCCACTATTGCATCTAATATTTTTGTGCCACAATTAGCGCCTAGTTTGCCACCTCCTTTTGCACCCACTTTTGATTATAATTTTGCATCCACGTTTGCATCCTCATTTGCGTCTAGGTTTTCATCAACTACTACATCTATTTTTGCATCCCTTTTTGTATCCAATTTTTGACCGGGATTTGCATCGGGTTTTGTGTCTCGTTTTGCATCTACTTTTGCATTGACTTCTATTGCATCCACTTTTGCACACAATTTTGCATCCACTGTTGCACCCATTTTAAATTTCACTTTTTGCATCCCTTTTTACATCTTCATTTGCATCATACTTTGATTCTTTTTTTGCATCTATCATTACATCCACTTTTGTTATGCCACAATTTGCACCATGTTTTGCACTCACTGTTGTATCCACGTTTGCTTCCAATTTTGCATCCATGTTCACATCCTCTTTTGCATCAAATATTGCATCTATTTTTGCATCCACTTTTATGTCAGGTTTATGCATTGGGTTTTGCATCTCGTTTTGTATCTACTTTTGCATCTACTTACATTATATCCATTTTTTGCATCCAATTTTGTTTTGCCTGTTGCATCAATGTTTGCTTCCACTTTTACATCCATTTTTGCATCTTATTTTGCATATTTTTTGTCTATTGTTACATCCACTTTTGTTGCACCATATCTTGCGCCTACCATTGCAACCACATTTGCTTCCACGTTTGCATCCCCTATTGCATCCACTTTTGTTTCATCCATTTTTGCATATAATTTTGTTTCCGTTGTTGCATCCACATTTGTTTCACCACAATTTGTGCCAAGTTTTACACCTACCATTGGACCCATGTTTGCTTCCACTTTTGCCTTCATGTTTGCATCCAAGTTTGCATTGACAACTGCATCTACTTTTGCATCCACTTTTGTGTCAGGTTTTTCATGTTTTTGTGCATCTACTTATGTTGTATCCACTTTTCATCCAATTTTACTTCTATTGTTGCCCCCATTTCTATGTTCGCTTTTGCATCCCTTTTCCAACACTCATCATATTTTCTGCATTGATGATATTCCTTATGGCATTGACAATTATGAACAATTGATGACAATGTCAATAATATTGACAATGATGAAAATGAAGATGATGGCGAGGACATGAATTGTGATTATGATGATAAAGACGATAGTGGTTACAATGACAATGATGATGATGGCAATGATTATGATGATGACGATGCTAATGACGTTGGCGAATCTTCCCAATTTTAGATGTTGTCATTGTCATAATCATAAGCATTATCTTTGGTGTCATGATCATCATTTTCATCTAGGTCATCATCAAAAACAATAATGGCATGAATGATGATGATGCATGATTACAACAATGTCGATAGAAATTACATTAATGATGATGATGGGGATGATAAAAATGACAATGACGATGATAATGGTGGTGATGATGATCATCATTGATCATCTGTCAAAAATAGAGTTGTTATTTCTCTTACGTATATCAATGTGTCCTAAACAACCCTTTTCTAGCACTGATCACATTTTTTGGGTTGATGATATATCTTACAACATCTACAATTATGAACAATTGCAAACAATGTCCATAATGATGATGATGATGGCATGAATGGTGATTATGATGATAATGTAATGATGGCAATAACAATGACAAGGATGATGGTGATGATGATGACAATGATTATGATAATGAGAATGACCTTACAATCTTATGGATTCATGAACAATTACTAGTTTCAATACCATCTTCTGGATATGTATTACTATCATACTTTTTAAATTTTCTGTCTCTCTTGAGGTATCTTACTATAATGGTGTTGTCAACACTAGAAAGATATCTTGTTGTAATGGTGGTTCTAATGTTAGCACTAGCAAAGTTTAGTAGGGAGGATGCTACTACAAGAGGAACTCCTTCTAAGTGACTATGGCATTCAAAATGAGGCTTTATGGGCTGCTTGTTAACACATGTTCTCATGCTCATATAAAATTAATGTGGAAAGTTGCTTTAATTGGTTCCCATGCATAATTGATATTGATAATGGGGTGGTATAAAATTGTAATGGGCATATCCGTTAGTTAGTTATGATGGGTCAACAACATTGAAACCATCCAAGTGACATTTCACCTTGGAACAATCGTCGCTCGTGCGAAAACACGAAGTTTATGTAAATGAAAGTTGTGATTGTAGTGGAATTAAAACCATCGATAAATATCAAAGAAGACGCTGCCTACCAGTTTTGAAAGACACCCAAGGCATTGAACAACTATTTGCGTTAGGATGTAGTGAGGGAATCGAAGGAAATTTGGCAGCCCTAAGTTTCCATTACTATTGCCAATTACACATTCAATAGTAACCATAAAAGGTAGCCACATATAAACAGAGCCTCGAGGTGTTGACAGTCAAAATCTATTGTAATAGCTTTGACGTATAGTCACTCTAGCTCTCCATTTTCCTGTAACTTCATACCTCTCAATCCTTTCTTCTCCCTCACAAGCAATTATGTTCACTGTGTTGAACTCGAATGAGGCATCCTCTCAAGAGGGGTTATTGGCCCACATAACAAAGGCACACACAGCAAGAGGGTTATTGAGCCTACACAATGAGGGCATACAACACAAGAAGGTTATTGAACCTATATATCAAGTTTTCCTAGGTTGGAATTAACCACAAACCGCTCTCATTCCCTCCAGCTCCTCGCTTTATTGTAGCATAGCCTCACACACTAATGTGACCTTCCTTTTTAATGCTAGAAGGTTGGCTTGAAACTAGTGACATTGTCATGGGCATCTATCACTTGTAAACTCGGTCACAACTCCAGATACCTCAACAACTATTGGCATCTCGTCCATGGGTGGCTCCTCCTCAACAGATGGCTCTATGTGTGTAGGCTCTATCTTCTCCATCAAGGTGTCACTTGGGGCTATCAAAGAGGTCTCTAATAAAAGTGACTCACGTGCCACATCAGGTATATCAATGTGCTCCTCACCATCCCGTGGGCTCTCAGCATCATGCTCAACCTCCTCCTCTAGCTCTTGATATATGAATCTAGGTCTCCACCAACAAAAGTGCCCCCTGGTCTCACCCTCTAATTGTCTCTGTCCTCTCTGCTCCCTTGTAGGAGATCTGGTACCCTGATCGCTTTCCCCACATGATGTAGATGGTTGCACCCCCATGGTCTGCACACCCCTCACGTCTCTGCTGTAAGGGTGAGGATGGGTTTGGTCTGTCACCCTCCTCAACTGGGACAACCTCTCATCGTTCCAATGAATTCTACCCCAGAATTTCTGCATACTGGGTTTCCATTGAGCCATGGGTTTGTCTCCGATTTCCCTCGTCATTGTGCACTCATACCCAAAGCTTCCATGATCTTCTAGCTAGTTTCTCATAGCTGGGCTAGGATCATGCTCTGATACCACTGTAATGTTCCAAACTTAAATAAACAGTGATATGCAAAGCAAAAACGATTTACAACACAAAATTTTAAACAATCAACAAATGCTCATAAAAACTCCAGAAGTAAGAACTAGCTTTGCCATTTTATTAATCAATGGAGCAAATACAATAGTATGGAGAAATGAACCTAGGCTTGCCTCAATGGCAAGTGTGACAGAACCCAGGTGATAATATTGTTGAAAATAGCAACAAGAAATGATAAAAATAGAATCCATAATATTTGAATTTTAATTTGTCCTTGAATTAAAATTGTGAATTAAATTCGAATTTAGTCTCACCAGCTGCTTGGAAATAATTAATTAATTGATTATGGATTAATTAGTTAGAGAAATTCAAGTTAGAAGTTTTTCTGCAGTCATGCAATAGTTAATCCTTAAATTAAGGAGATTATCCATTAATTAAGGAGATAAGATTGAGTTATATTTGAGTTGTAATTAGTTAGCTCAGTTTACTGAGTTAAGTCCAGTTAAATTAGTTCCAAACTATTTGAGGAACTAATTGTGAGTTCAGTCAGTTAATGCATGCATCCAACTAGTGTACTCCAAATAATTGAAGATTCTCTCATCAAAAACTCATGCATGTCTATTCTGAGAAAGACCCAGTTGAGCTAAATGTCAAGGACACATTACTATCAGTTGCATGAGTTTTCCTGTAAAGGAAACTCATCCATGCAGAAGGAATAAGGTTCCTTGAGGATTGCACAGTTTTACAAGGTGTGAGATCAGTGTGAGTGATCAATGTTACACTTGGTAACAATAGGATCAACTAGGAGAAACAACGCAAGAAAATAGGAGGCTTGGAGGGTAGAGGAGAAAGTTTGTGAGAAGCCTTGTTTGCCTGTGAGCATCCATGAGGATTGTACTGAGAGCTAGCTAGCAGTGGGAGCTAAGGCTTTGTGTAATTCTGAGATATTTCCACCTTGTATGATAATACAGATAGTGGGGTTTTTAGCTGAGGCTTTCCCCTGAGTATTCTTATGTGTTTCATGTGCATTAATTCTTCTTCTGGTTATATGTGTTCCGCTTGATCTTGCTCAAATCTATTAAGCTTCCGCAAGTTTGATTATAGAAGTAGATTAAAGTATTTTGCGTTAGTTATATTGCATTATTAGGTTGATCTACAGTCAAAATTTCTACAAATACAATGATCGCAAATGTTGGAAACGACTGCTCCTCTAATTCTCTGCGATACTAAGAAAACTACACTACTTGCTGGAAAGTGACTGTAAGAAACTCCACCTACAATGCTTAGAAAATGCTGCAAATTTAACCTCAAGCTCCTTGAACAAAACCCACAAAAAGCAAAAAAGGGTTGGACCTATCTCCGAGCCAAAGTTAAACCCACAAAATGGTGTGAATTCCCCAGTTAACTGGTAATTCACCCTATTATAAGAATTAGGATTTCAGGCCCTAATAACATCTGGAAAATTCTGAAATTTTAACCATGGACTCCTGTCAAGAAACCCAAAAAAACCCACGAAGGAATTTCACTGGTTTATACTTCTGAAATTCGACCCCCTTGGAGCCCAGCTTCAGCAGCAACTGCAAAACTCGGCCTGTAAATCCTCTCGGAAATGGACCCAAAGTGTTGGACTAACCTCTGTTATGAATCCTTTGACTTCCCAGATGGGCTTTCGGCCTATGGCATCTGCTCCTTAGATCCAAGAAATCGCTGGATTGACCCTCTACGTTGTCCCCAAGCCCAGTAATTCAAATTGCTGGGATATTGGCTCTGCTGGCTCCAAAAATCATAAGAAATGTTGGCCCTTTGCTTCTCTCCCAATTCTCTAACTCTCCCGAAAAATGCTTGATCACTGATAGCTCCAAACTCCCCCTGCGTATTCTCTAGCTAGCCAGAAATATGCACTCCCTGTTGTGGCTGAATGGTAGTGCTATAACACATTCTCAAACTCCTGAAATACTTATGGAACTGCCTCTCTAGGGTGGGCACGAACGGTCCCTCGAAGTAGAGGTTGAATCTCTTGCTTGAGAGATTCATGGCTAAACAACCGGTTGACTCAACTAAATGGCAGGGCGAACAATCAAGTAATTTTGATTGCCAGGTGTAAGAATGAAACCAAATGAGAGCTCCCTCCTCCTTTTATCCTTGTGGGTCTTGCTTGTCTCATGTGGGCCCCTCCATCCAACACTTCGAATTCCCTCTAAGACATTTGAATGGCCTAGTTCAAATTCTCATGTGGGTGGCCCCCACCTGCCACTAGCAACCAAATTAAGTCAAATTTCCTCCTAAGTCCCTAAGTTGAAAATGCTGGGTTCTTTCCCTTAGCCAAAATTGTGCAAAAATGCGTGGAAACACCCTGTTACAAATTTGCTTGAGAAGGGACATGACAATTTTTATCATTAGAGTTCTCATTTTGACGTCATAATTTTAGTTAAGTCGATGACTATGTTTTCACCTACCAACCAATAAGAGAATAAATAAAACCTACTTTAAAAAACAACATTTTAATACTAAATTTCTCAAACTATATCAATATAAGGTAATCTAAAGTATACAACTTTGAATGACACCCTCTATATTAACCACTCAATCATTGAAAACAATCCCTATATATGTCCCATAAGAATATAATAATGTATCTTTCAAATGGGTTTAGGTGGTTTCAAGATGGTTGGAAGGTATGTTAATAATGTATCTTTCAAACAAACCATCCCTATATGTGTCCCATAAGAACATAATAATGTATCTTTCAAATGGGTTTAGGTGGTTTCAAGATGGTTGGAAGGTATGTTAATAATGTATCTTTCAAATGGGTTTAGATGGTTTGACAAGATGGTTGTAAGGTATGCTTTTGCATTCTCCCTACCTAAGTTCAAATTCTCGATTAGACTCTAGTTCATTATGAAAATGCTATCGAAGTAGATGCCCCTTGTGAGTGAAACCTCCTTTATGAATACATCTTTAAACATATCAAACGTTGCTAAGTCATACATTTCTTGCTAAACACCTCGCATCACTTCAGTGGGAAATATGATGGTGGAAAAGAACTGAATAAGCTTGGGAAGAACGGGTGTGTACATTTTGCACGTCTGGGGTAGTGGAATCAGAAAAACATTTCATTTTGGAATGTGATGCATTCAAAGACATGAGAGAAAGTTATGGGAATATGTTAACATTGGTTTATTGGCACTGTCTTTTCAACGATGGGATTGTTCGACGGTTGAGCAAGCTCATCATCAATTTGAATAAAAAAATGGAATTGCAAAAAACGAAAAACAAAATACTAATAGCCCCATAAATTATTTTTAGTCGATAAATATTAAAATATCATTTCATTTCCTTTCTCAAACCAAGTCATAATTTTCTTTCAAAATGTTGTCACTAAAATAAATCTATAATTACCTTAGTATCTACCCATTATTGATTCCTCGATTTAAAAAAAATAAAAATGTTTCAAACAAATATACCGTTAAAGGGGCTTGAAGTGTGAATTTCCTCCCTACAATTGTATTAAATGTAATTGATATGCCCTAACGCATCCGGTACGAGGGTTTTAATCCGCTTCACCTATTTTATTTCGAGTAAAACGCCGTGGCGGGAGGTCGCGATACAACTCAACTCGAAAGGAATTGGATTTAGGATTTGTTCACTCTGCGGAGAAACAGTGAAATCGCCGTGGCGGGAGGTCACGATACAACTCAACTCGAAAGGAATTGGATTTAGGATTTGTTCACTCTGCGGAGAAACAGTGAAATCGCCGTGGCGGGAGGTCGCGATACAACTCAACTCGAAAGGAATTGGATTTAGGATTTGTTCACTCTGCGGAGAAACAGTGAAATTGCAAGGCAGGCTGGTATGGATGACAGAGGGAACGCCGCTCTAGCTGTGCAAGAAGGCGGTTATAGGGTCATTGTGAGAAACAATGAAATTATAATAGAGAGAGGGAACGCCGCTCCAGCTGTGCAAATCAAGCATGAAGGCGGTCTCAGCGTCTTTTTGAGAGACAACGAAACTATAATAGAGAGAGGGAACGCCGCTCCAGCTGTGCAAGAGGATCGGATCCGTTTGATGGTCAGAGGCCAGGTATTTGAATTATAACCTTGATAAAAATAAAAAGAGGCCGACGATGCTTTTTTGGGCGAGGAAAGCTTTTTAATGGTATTCTCAGGGTTTTTTTTTGGGTCTAAGGTTCTGAGAAGCTTTTCATAGGTTGCCAAAGCTATAAATTTGTCTGCTAACCTTTTGCCCGTACAAATTTCTGTTTTAATATAGTATCTAAGTTCTGGTTATTAATTCTACCGGCTTAATATCTTAAAAAAAGGGTTTCTACCTTGCTTATATAACCATCATGAATGCTTCTGGTGATTTAGCTTTTCTGTTTTGCTCGCATAAATTCAAAGCTTGATCTCATATTTTGGTGACTTTCCCTTTTATTTTGGTATTCTTCGAGACTTGTGTTACATATTGTTTTTCTATTTGTTCAGGTTCCACCCAATTGTTAGCTTATTTTGATGCTTCCTATTATCACTCTGTCTCAAGCATGTCTTCCCTATTCTAGGAATACTAAAATGTAGTGTAGACTGCTTTCAACACTCGTGGAGAATCCCTTGGCTTAAGAAGCTGTGGATGGTGGGTATTTATTCCGACAGTCATCAAAGACTCGCACCTGATCCCAACTGCTTGAAACGGAGCATTGAATGGTGAAATTGCCCATGAGGGTAAAACATGTCTCAGAGGGATTTGAACCTCCGTGGGTGTATGAAACACCCCTCTTTACGGGAACCAAGCTCCTATTGATTATTGTTAACTAATTGCTAAATTTTTGTCTAATTGTTGCTTTTTGTGGACTTCTGTCGAGTAATTTTACTATGATGAATCAACTAATATTACTTGCTACATTTTATTTTGCTTTTGATCGATATTTGGATGCCATGGAATATCTTTTTTATTTTTCATCTGCTAACAGTTATGTGGTTAAACAATAATTTTATTTATCAGTAATCATCTGGAGATCCAATTCCTCAGTTTTTCTTTTCTTTGTTTCTTATTGGACCTAGATCTTGCCCTTCTAGGAGATATTTCTATAGAAGGCCAAGCAAATAATTTTAGATAAGATAATTGATATATATGGGATATGAAGGGCATGCTGCTACCCTCTTGAGCCTCGCAACGAGCTTTTTTAAATTTAAGGAAATAATTTGGATTTTCATGAATTTTAAGTGGGATAGATGTTAAATGGAAACTTTGTTCTCTTTTTTGTATTAAATGCTTGCTTCTAAGTTGCATAAATGTGTAAACATCTGAAAGTTTCTGAAACGCCTGAAAATGTGACCCCTTCAAAATGGAAATGTGGGGGAAACCCCATATTTTTTTTTTTTAACTAGAACGAGAACATTTGTATCAATGAAAATCTGCTTTGTGAATGCAGCAGTTACATCAAAGGAGGAACTATTTCCATTTGTTAATTCACAATCCTATCCATCTTTGGAATGCCCACTATGTCAAAATTTTGAGTTCCTTTATGTCAAAACTATTATTCCTATATGTATATACTATATAGGCACCAAAAGAACATACAAAATTTGAAAGCATTTACAGACCAACATGCTAATTCTCGGGAGGAGGGGTGACATCGCCGGGTCCAAATCCCCTCTTCTGAGGGGACACTGTTACATCTAGATCAGGAGAATCTTGAGCTACATTGCTAATGACATTGCTTGAGAAAGTGGATTCGGAGGTCTGCTTGTCGAGTGGAGTTTGTAGGCCTTCAATTTGTTGACGAAGACTAGAGAGTTCATCCTCAATTCTGTGCATCAAAGTTCGATGTTCAACCAATAACTCCATAGCAGTGGCCATACTAGATGAGGCACAAGGCAAAGAAAGTATTCTTGGGTTAAGGGTTTCTAGATAGTGGATAGCTAGAGGAGGCAAGTCACGTATGTGCATTTCAATATCCAAATTTTGTTTAATTGAACAACTACATAGGTTTATGGTAAGCCATTTGTGGCCATAAACCAAATTATTCCTCTTGAATGTTTTGGCCTTGGTACAATTCCAACCCTTCCACAAGGTGACAGGGGATTGCAGACCTGACTTGATAAGGAGGGATTAAGGATGAGTTTATTATGATTGGTAAGCCTGAGCCAAAATTATTAGAACTAAAATTGAAATTGAGACTAGATCAAAAATCAGTAAAAAAACAATAATGAAGAACTATTCAATCTGTCATGGGACTGTGCAGGTGGGTTTAGGTTCATCGAACATTGGTCTGGATTGGACTCAGTTGAAAAGGTGTTGAACTACTCGGTTGTGAATTGATTTAGGACCCTTCACTTGATAATTGCTTCAAATTGGTTGAACTTGATCCAATCTAAGTGGTTTTGATAACCTTGGTTTGAACTTTGAATGACTCTTTTTAGCACAAGGCGAGTGACCTAGTCTTCAATTTGTGAGTAAAAATGCTTTTGTTTGTGTTAATGCCTCTTGAAAAATTGAAATATGTTTATCCTTAGCTTTTCTAGTTCAAGAATAGCTTGATAGCCTTCTAGGCTCTTCACATGCTTTGATATGGATAGGGATCAAAGGCCCTTTGATAGGGATAATGATAGGTTTTGCCTTTGGGCAAAAGGATAGGGATCACTATAAGGAGTATTCATCAAAAGACAAACCAAAATTGAACCTTTGGCCTCTCTATTTCAAGAATAGCTTGATAGTCGTCTAGGCCCTTCATATGCTTTGAGTGACAAAGGCCTTTTTTATGTTAACCATGGTTGAGATGATAACATGAGTTTGTAGTTTTAAGTCATACCATGAATTCATGCCGATAGGACAATTTTACACAAGAACCTTCGAGGCCTCATTTCTCTAAGCCACTAATAATTCAATTTTTGCACAAGGCCTAAGCTTGGGTATGCGTTTTGATAATCCCCATGGTCCCTAATCATTGGAATGCAATAAAGTCCTGATTTTTCTGTAAAAGCTCTTACTACCCTCCATTTTTACTCGTAGCCACAAATTGTTTTCTCCACTGATTGAGCGGAATTGGCAAGAGGAAGAATATATATGAATTGTAGTAAGGATTTTAGTAGAGATTTGGGATTTGGTAGCTAGGGTTAATGGCTTGGTGAATCATTTTCAATTTTCTTTTGAACTCTTTGGATGACCATCTTGTATAATTATTTGAGGGACCTTTGAAAGTTGCTTAGGATGCCCAGAAACTTAAATATTTGACTTGAATGTATTTGAATCCCTTACTGATCTGTCATTCAAATAGAAATGTTGTCTTTGTCTAAAACATTTGGTTTTGGTCCACTAAATTATAGTTCTAGAGGCTAAGCCAAATATTTGAAGACAATTTATCATGTAGGTTATTGATTTCTATTCCCCTACAAGATCTTGAGAAAAAAATCATCGACAAAGTCCCCATTGACTGGTTGCCCAATTCACTATTCAGGAGACTGATACCTTTAGTTAATCCTTGGCCCTTGTGAGAGATGAAATAACACAAGGCCCCAACTTCCATCTCACTTAGACTATAGGAGCTGATGAGTATCCTTGTTGGAAAAATTGAAAGAGTGCAACTTGTTCAAATTTACTACTGTTCATTGAGAGACATTCTTTCCTTTCAGAAAATAGTTCCCATGACACTAGGGAAGTTGGGGCCAACATTGAGATCCTCGAGCATAGCCAGGATGAAATGCTGCTCAACCCTGTTATATGCTTTTTGAAAGTTAATTTTGATGAATAAAGCGTTGAGGCTTGAGAATCTGAATCACTTGAATCTTTCCCATATGGCTATAATATTGCCCAGAATAAATCATTCCCCAATGAAGGCTATTTGTTCTAGATGTATGATCTTAGTAAAATGTGCTTGACATGCATGGTTAGGCCTTGGCTAGAATCTTGTAAGAGACATTGAGGTGGGTGATCAATCTCCAACTTGTGATAAGGTCCCTAGACTTGGGGATGAACCAAATGACACCTTTGTTTACATTGTTCCCTTAATGATTGTTATATAGGAGTTTTTCTACACTTGAAGCAAGTTTGGCATGATAATGTCCTAGGATGCCTTATAAAATTCACACAAAATTATCCAATCTAGATGTGTGTGACTGCAAAAAATGTTGCAAGTGAGCAGTTTTTAGGTGATAATAGATGATTTATCCTCTGCCATATTTGGCAAGGTAGTTTTCAAAAAATTTCAGATCAATGACTACTCAAACATCCTTTTTTGGTTTCAGGAACCCTGTGAGCTATATCCATACAAAATCTACATGACTACCTTTGTTCCTCAATAAGGCCTAGAGATTGAAATTCCATGTTGTAGTAAGAGACAAATTGTTGTTGATATCCTCCTATTTGTTGGGCTTTCCATTTGGAATACTGATTGTAGATATCTTCTTTGTAATCAATTTTGATGTTGAACACTTTCAAAACTGAATAAAGAGATGAGAATTGTTGTTGAGGAGGAAGAAGACAGGAAAATACAAGAGGTATAAGTCTTTTAAGATAGCAGAGATTGAATAATATTATTAGTAAAGAAGTAGCTAAGAAATCAGGTTAAAGGAAACACAATATAATACTCAACGATAGGAAGAAAAAGGTAAAAGAGAGTATTATTAAACATTGAAAAATAATCATAAAGACAAGAAGATTAAAAAGTTTTAACTAAAATAAAATTAAAATTGAATTGATGTGGAAGGTGAGAACGAGTAAACAAGAAAATGTAACTAAAAATAATATTCTAATTAACAAAGTTTGACATTGATAATGAATGAAAACGTGAATGGAATAAATAAACCAAAAGTGTTAATCAACAAGTAAATGAGAAACACGTGGGAAAGTAGAAGGGTAATAAAACATAAAGAAGTACCTAAATAACTTGAAAAAAATATGTAATGAAAATAACTAGGAAGAAGGGGTCAAATAATAAGAAGATAGGTAGATACTGAAAAGAGGGAGAAAGGATAGAATTGTAAAGAAAAGGGAAATAGATTAAACAAAAGATAGGAGAAGACATAATGGTTATGGAGAAATAAGAATGAGGAAAAGGATGAAGCAAAGAGATTGAAAAAATAATAAATCTATTGAAGGGATAAGGAAAGTGGGAGAGGGAGGAGTGAGGAACAAAGGCAAGGGAACAAAGTATGTGAGATCTTTATGGGCAGAAATGTGATAGATGGTGGGCTGCTAAGGTTGAATGAGCTTGAAGCCATCTTCACGATTCAGGTTATTGGGATTTCTTTTGTTCTTATAGTTTGTTAGTGTGATGGTTAATTTTGGCTAAATGTGTTGGTTAAGCCTAGTTTTATTTGCATTACCAGTATGGTAATGTCTTTTAGACCATGGTAAACAAATTGTTCACTCACTATAATTGTAAAAGTCCTAAGTAACTTCAACACCAAATGGAAAAACCTTATCAAAACATCAATCTTTGAATCCTACAATCTACAAACGTATACTGCAGAAAAATAAAAACAATGAGTACACATATCTCAACTCTCAATCACATCTATCTTCTATGGAATATGGAAAGAAGAAAATACATCATAACAACTGAAAACCAAAAAATCGCTAACCAACACAGTGGCGTGCTGTGTGTTTTCTTTATAGAATAGGAAGGCAAAGGAAGATACAATATATCTGGTCACATGCATGAAGTGCTCAAGGTAACTCAAACAAACCCTAACCCCCATCCAATCACCTAGTGTGCCCAGCTGCATGGATCCATGTGACAGTTAAGTATACCTCAACTGGATGATGAACTGGAACATGCAAGCGTGGATCCATGTGACAGTTAAGTATACCTCAGTTGGATGATGAACTGGAACATGCAAGCATGGATCCCTTTCCTTATGAACTGCACCCTTGCTCAACGTAATTCAAACAAACCCTAACCCTCATCCAATCACCTAGTGTGCCCAGCTGCATGGATCTGTGACAGTTAAGTATACCTCAACTGGATGATGAACTGGAACATGCAAGCATGAATCCCTTTCCTTATGAACTGCACCCTTGCTCAAGGTAACTGAAACAAACCGTAACCCTCATCCAATCACCTAGTGTGCCCAGCTGCATGGATCTGTGTGACAGTTAAGTATACCTCAACTGGATGATGAACTGGAACATGCAAGCATGGATCCCTTTCATTACGAATTGCACCCTCTACCCAAACTGGAGTTTTACCCATGCAGGTATTTGTGCCCTACCTAAGAATAGACATCTGAAAATTCATTAACAGTGAACAATGGACAAGAATAAGAGAAAAATTGTAGACCAAGTACTCAAGATTTTTCATTAGTATCAGACTGTTTGGTAATTACAGTCAAACCTGAGATTCAATCTCAGGGGCTCCAACCACATTTCACTGAAGTTTTTACACTATTGAATTCTGTCTCCTTGAAAAATGCTCCCTAGGCCTGAGCATGCATGTACATGCTATCCACAATAGGATAGAAATGAGGTGTAACTCCTTCAATATGCCCCACGCTGTCCACAATAGGATAGAAATGAGGTGTAACTCTTTCAATGTGCCCCGCATAAGAAAATGCATATTATCCATAATCGAAGGTGTCACCATTACCATGGCTGCTTGCCGTCATCATTATCTTATAATAACCTCTGCAAGTTGTTGTTTCCCATTGAATGAATTAAGAATACACACTCTTTCAAATGCATGTGTCTTTTCCACCAGATTGCCCTGAGATTCACTGTTCACTCGCTGCTTGAGGAATCTGATCTGAGGTGTCATCATTACCATGGTTGCTTGCCCTCATCAATCTCCCATAATAACCTCTACAAGTTGTTGTTTTCCATTGAATGAATTAAGTATGTGCGCTCTTTCAAAAGCATGGGTCTCTTCCATCAGATTGCCCTGAGATTCCCTGTTCACTCACTGCATGTGGGATCTGATCCTGCATTGGTGTACACTTCCACATTCCTAGCTCTTGAAAATTTGCAAAAGGAGGTTTGAAAGAAGTGTTTATACTCTTGACCAAAATAGCAGACTCTCCGATCCCTAGCTGATGCAAACTTTAGCTGAATTGAGATCCCCTGCAATTCATGCAAAATATAGTTTCCTAGTTTCCTTGCAAGCTTTGTTTAAGGAATGAAAAACTGATTTAGAAGAAGAAATCATCTGTGCATGTGTATGCTAAATTTTAATATATTTTTCTGCTATTTACTGTTTTAGAGCTAGTGTGTAATGGTAGCTGCATTCAGAATTTATATTTCTCTGTTAATTAAATTCTGCAATTGATTTATTTGATTGAAGAACACAAGGACAGCGTCACTGAGGGGAGGAAAATTTATAATAACTTGTGATTATTAGGCATGGTGCATTGTTGTCATGGCTTGGGAGGTTTGCATCTGTCAAACAACTCTCAATTCAAATAGCCCTTGCAACCATGGCAACAAAGAGTCATTAGAATCAGTTTTGCAACCATGGTACTTTAAGATAGATTAACTGGATTTTTTGAAGCACCTACCACTTGAAGGGATGTGAGGAGGCATCTGGTGGACTTAGAGGGGTCCTAAAAGAATCCTTTGGTATGCAGGAGAAGTAACCCATACCTCGTTCAGATTTTACATTTTAGGTTTATTTTGCTTGAGCAATTTCTTTTTGTTAGCTCCACTGGTGGAGCCTTAATAATAAATATTAAGGATGTGGGTCCAAAGTTTGAACTGTAGTCACTGCTGTGATGATTCTGGTTCTGTTTCTTGGAGAATTAATGCTATTCTCAACCAAAAATAATTATGGTCACTATTCTCCCAAGGATATAGGTAACCTACCGGTGCCAAGAGGGCTGAAATCAGGAAAAGTGACAATACATCTTACCTAGATTATCATATTGATATTTACTGTGACTAGATTGATTCATTATCCTTTTGGCTGTACTTACCCATGGGTTTTATTTTGCTCTTATTACATTCCTGAAAGATTTGCGGAAGATCTCAAAGCGCTCTTCTTTGTTTAATCTGTTTGTAATGATTGTTTTCCAAAATATGCTTGATCTCGCAATTGACTTTTGCCCCCACATTCAGCAGAGTGGAGATGATATTATCAAAAGTTCATTAGATAAGAAAGCAGAGCATCCTCATTCGGGTGCCTCACATAGTATATCATACAATTGGATCCTTTCATGAGCTTGACAATTCCAACAATGAGCCAATAGCTTGCCCCCCCCGCCCCTCCTCATCAGGGTTAGAGGACATTGACATCATCCCATCACTCTCTTTTGCTTAGCACCAAGCTTTCCAGATTACCAGTATAGACTCTCCAATTGTATCTCTATGTTTATGCTACTTTTAGATTTCCAGTGCATTATATATATATATAATCAGTTAAACTGTGTTTAGGTTGAGATCAGCTCCAATGGTTGATGGAAGAATGATTTGTCTAATTGTAGGATGTTGTCAATAGGTTTGTGCAAGGCTCTGTCTCACTAAGTGCCTTACGGAATAATTTTTACCCTTCACAAGTGGCTCCCACTCTCAACCCCTCTCCATTAAATCGACCCCTCTCCATTAAATTTGAACATGACATTTCATGAGTTAAATCCAACACAAACTACTTGATCCACACTAGATAGGTTTATTCTATTGTTAAATTTGAAAATGACATTTTATGGGCTAAATCCGACACAAACTGCTTGATCCACACTTGATAGGTTTATTCTATTGATATATATATATATATATATATATATATTTGTTTTGGTTACACTTAAACTACACAATTGTCATTGTTATATTTTTTCAACTTTATTTTTTCTCACTTTAGGAGTTACTTTTAAAACAATGCATTTTATTTATTCTATTGTTGTATATATATTTTTGTTTTGGTTACACTTTAACTACACAATTGTCATTGTTATATTTTTAAACTTTATTTTTCTCACTTTAGGAGTTACTTTTAAAAAAACGCATTTTATTTATATTGGATATATTTTTTAATTCCATTGATTTGTTTGTATCATCATTGGTTGAAGATCAGCGAAAGTAATGTGGTGTCCGTGGCAGAAGATGAGCTAATGCACATTCTCATATTGATGCGAAACTTTGTGCCTGGATATAAGCAAATTGTTGAGGGTGATTGGAAAGTGGCAGCAATTTCTTATAGGTCATATGATCTAGAAGGGAAAACTATTGGTTCTATTGGTGCAGGGCGTATTGGCAAAGAACTACTTAAGCGTTTGAAGGTATTCATTCTTAGGATCTAGTACTACTTCATGATGTTGCAAACTTCTTTTCAAAAATCAGTGCTCCATAATTCTTACGCATGCATGTTGTTTGTTTCAAAATTTCAATCTAATAATAATAAACATTACATGATGTTGAATTGAATTGTGTTCCTTTGTACATCCCTTCAATTGTAAGCTTCTTTACCATGACCGTCTTTCTATTGGACCCGAATTGGAAAAGGAAACTGGAGCAACATTGGAGACAAATCTTGACGAAATGCTACCTAAATGTGATGTACTTGTCATTAATATGCATCTTTCTGACAAAACTAGGTGCGCCTTATCACAATTTCATAAATAATCTCTCCCATTATTCACTCAAACATCAATAGCACCTATATATTTTGTACAACTTGTGAACAAAAACCTAATTATTGTTTCTCTTGCCCTTTCCTTTTGGTTACAGTAGGGGAATGTTAAACAAGGAAGGTGTTCTCTACCAAGCCTAGCTTTTCTCTCAGAATCTTAACATCCCCTTTGCAAAGGGTTTCATTAGAATGACAACAACCCGCATTTAAAGCATTTCTCCACCCATCCTAATTAGAAATACAATTTTGGGTTCTCTACTAATTTTCTCCACACCCATTTAATCTAACAATGGACATAGAGCATGTATATTTATACTTGTGTGTTGGAAATACCATTTTATACTTTAATGTTTATTATTTTTGTTTTATTATTATTACTTGAATTTCTTCTTAACAAGTGGTTGTGTTTCTTTTGGTTTTAGTGAAAGTATGGGCTCCAATGTTGGCTCTCTTATTATGGAGTATAATTCATCTTTGAGAATTTTTCAATTATTAAAGTAGGTTAGTCAATTGCTTAAAATATTAAATTTATTTCAAAAAGTTTTTGTTACTTTATAGGTTAGACACTGGCTTGAAATATTAAACTTATTTCAAAATGTTTTTGTTACTTTATAGATAAGGCGTAGATTTCTTGGCTCTATGATGAAAATAATGAAGGGAAAATACATGTTAATATGTTACTTGTGCTCTTTTACTGAAAAATACACGGTGAGAGAAAAATGTATATTATGCTAATTGAGGAATGTTTTTCACTTGTCGAACTTATAGTATTGAATTTAACACACTAACACTTTACAACAATGAACTAACAATATTCATGATGAAAATAGCAATATGGAAGATTTATCTGCATAATGAAAAAGGCAATATGGAAGATTCCGATCACGTTCCAAGGCATTTCTTAAAATGTGGATGTGACAAAAGGTTGTTGTGGAAGTTGTTGTTTGTATATGGAAAATTTCTTGATCATTGTGTATAATCCTAATGTTGATAGATATGTCTAGTAAATGCTTCCAGTTAATGGGGCATTGATTTGAGCATTCAATATATTTTTATTCTTTATCAAAGTATTCTTTTGTTGTATTTGTATTTTTCAATTTATGCCTTACGGCGTTTCCTTTGCAACATCTGGTGCAAATGCTAGTATATCTTACCTCATTTTATGGTTAACATTGTATAACAAAAACATGCGTTGTGTTATGTAATTAATACTAACATGTAATATTGATTTTTTTTGTCAGAATGCTATAGGTAATGATTGCCAAGATGATGATCCAAATTATGTTCAACATATATTAGGAGATGATGAGGATGAGGATGAGGATGATGGTGGTGAAGGAGGAGATGATGATGATAGTTGCGGTGTTGGTGATGATGTGGATCAGAGTAATGAGGATGGTCAAGATGATCATGAGGATGATCTTGGTGGTGGTAGCTAGGCATGCACATGCATTGTTTTTTATGAAGAAATTATTGTGTAGAATGACATTGTTATGTTTAGATGGGTGTTGTGAATTTACCCTATATCAATGAGACATTTTGATTTTGTAATCATACGATGAGTTTGATTTATGTATGTTGTTAATTTATCGTAGAATAACGATATTCATGAAATATTTTGATTTGTTAATCATATTTGAATTTTACTTGTTTTGATTAAAAATAATACTGATTTTATTAGTATTATGTTGCTATTTTATACATGTTTTGAAAATTGTTAATGACACATTGTTATTTTTTGGATGGATGTTGTCAATTTTTCTTAAATTTCTTTACAAATGATTTTGAATTGTGATATCTGCTTTAATGATATTTAGAAACTATCATATATTTCACTATGAATCTATAAAGGGGGTCATATATGTAAAGAAAAATATACTCTATATAAGAAGTCAAATGCGGATGTAACCATGGATGCAAAATTGAAAGTAAAATTGGATGTTAAACTAGGAATTAATACAAAATGCAAACAATTGACATACAAAGTGTTTTAAATTAGAAGTGAAAAATTGTGCAATAGTTGACACAAAGAAGGGAACAAAACATGGCATACAAAAGGATATCAAATTGGGCAAAAACAAGGACACATAAATGGGCACCAAATTAGATGCAAAAAAAGACAACAACTAGATGTAAAATAAGATGCAAAGTTGAGCGTTAAAAAGAAGCAAAAAACGTTACAAATTAATATGCCAAATGATGATGCAAATAATGGTGTAAATTTGGGATGCAAACTTTGGTGCAAAAAAGGAAAAAAAAAAAAGATGTAAGAAAAGACATAAAACAAGATGCAAAATGGGGCTGAAAAAAGGTGAAACCAAGGATGCCATATTGGATGTAAAAAATGATTCCTAATCACATGCAAATTTAGGCTCGAACTCAGACACAAAATTATATGCAAATGTGGACACAAAATGAGGCAAAAAAAGATGCAAATTTGGATGGTGAAAACGATGTAAAACTAGACACCAAAAGAATGCAAAATTGGATGAAAAAGTCGGTGTAAATAATGGTGCAACATTGGACACAAGTAGACACAAAAAAATGGTGCAAAAAGGGGCATAAAATAGCTTAAAATTGGATGAAAAACTTGGTGCAAAAACAAATACAAAAGTAGACGTAAAAAATGGCTCTAAATTGAATGTACCATTAGACACAAAATAATATGCAAAGGTGGACACAACACATGACTCAACATAAGATGCAAATATAAATGCAAATTTGGATGCTCAAAATGATGTAACATTAGATGCAAGAGATGGTGTTAAAAATGATGCAAAATTGGATGAAACAAATGACGCAAAATATGGTGCAAAATGAGATGGGAAAAATGGAGACAAATCAAACGTAAATGTGGATGTAAAAAATGGTCCAAAAAAAGATGCAAAAATGGGCACAAAAATGGATGCAAAATTTGGTGCTAAATCAAATTCAACACATGGTGCAAAGATAGGCACCAAAGCTGGTGCAAAAATAGAAGCAAAAACTAGTGTAAGACTAGATACAAAACCTGGCGTAAGACTAGATGCAAAAACTGACACAAAATGGATGCATAAAAAGACGTTAAATTGGATTCAAAATACAGTGTAAACTTGATGCAAATGATGGTGCAAAAATGGAAGCAAAGTATGACACAAAATAGGAAGCAAAAGAGAATGAAAAATAGATGCAAAAAATGACACAAAACTAGAAGCAAAACCTGTCATAAAATAAGATGCAAATCTTGGTTCAAAATTTGACGCAAAAAATGATGCATAGTTTGGTGTAAAAAATGATGCAAAATCTAGCGTGAAAAAGGATGCAAAATCAGGTGCAAAAAAGGACGCTTTAAAAATTGTACAATAGAGCCAGATTTAGCGCCAGGTTGCTCATCACAATTACAAAAAAAATGCACTAAAATCTGGCGCTAAATCTGGCGCAAATCGCTGGTTTTGTTGTAGTGATTTAGGAGTTGTGGGTGGCCACGTAGGAGGGAAAGCCACTGCGCAGTAGGTGTTGCAGGCAAGGTTATGGTGGCCAATGGTCTATAAAGATGCCAAAGAATACACAAAAGGATGTGATGTGTGCCAAAGGGTTGGAAAGCCATCACATCATGACAAAATCCCATTACAATCGGTACATGCCTTACAAATATTTGAAAAATGGGCAGTCAATTTCATAGTGTCAATCAATTTGCCGACACATCACACTCAGGCTAGGAACATAATCACAGTGACATAATATCTCACCAGATGGGCCGAAGAAACACCGGTGAAGGAATACACAACAAATACAACCACAAGGTTCATATTTGAGAATATCATCTCACGGTTCAGGTGCCCTAGGATCCTGACCAGTGACCAAGGAACTAATTTCATCAATGAAACAATTGCTTCTCTACTGCAAAACTTCATCATACAACATCACAAGATCAATCCATATCACCCAAAGGCTAATGGAACTATTGAAGCATTCACCAAAATATTGGAAAAAGGGTTAACTAAGGTATGCTTGGCCAAGAGAGATGATTTGGATGAGAGGGTGCCAACAACACTATGGGCATACTGCACAATGGTGAAGATACTACACAAACAAACACCCTTCCAACTGGCATATGGATGAGAACCATAATAGAAGCCATGGTGTTGACTGAGTTTGCCATTCCAAGCATATTTATCGCCCAGGCCACTAAAATTATAGAGGAGGCATCACTCCAGAAGCGACTAGATGAACTATTGGAACTCGATGAAGAAAGCTTCCTAGCCAATTTTCACCAATTGATCGAGCAAAGAAAGCAGAAAGCATGGCATGATGTATACATCAATAAGAAGGAATTTACAGTTTGGGGGCATGTTCTATTATATGACAATAATTTCCAAAAGTTTCTGGACAAGCTACATATGTGCTGGTTAGGCCCGTTCATAGTTGCAGAAATCAGGGAGTCTGGAGCTGTCAAGCTTGCACAACTAGATGGAGTACTGTTACCAGGTTGGGTGAATGGCACATGCTTGAAACCCTTCCACACATCAAATATTTCTATTCACAATCTATTGGGTCTCTGAAAGGGGATCATTGGTAGGATAAGGAGAAGTCAGTAGGAGTCAGTTAGTCGCATCATCATTTATTGTGTTGAGTATTTAATTTCATTTCTTTCTTAGTCTTTAACCTGCAATGATCAGTTAATTGTTAAAATATTTCCAATAAGGACCTAGGACGTCAGTTCAGTTGTGGTTTCAATTTCAATACACCGCAAATGTTTGTGGTAGAGGGCGATAAGTCACACATGCTAGGATTTTTTTTTGTAATAATTAGACAATAATTTTGGTGTCAACCCGAATTTCGATCAAACCTTTCCCATTATAGAAAAAAATAATTCCTAAACATCTTCCATTACGATAGCATAATTAGTCATCAACTCCACCTTTACTTTTTCAGAAGTGCGTCAGCCAAGTCAACATTAGCTTAGCCGACGACACATTAACACGTTTGAGTTTGCATAGGGAAAGTTGTCATAGTAATTAGTTAGCGAGTCTCATCATAAATGTCGTGTCAAGGTGGTCTACTTATTTTGCATGGAAATGCTGAATTTCTCAGAGTCTGAAGCTAAGGTGATAGAGTCGCTCAAGTTACAGTCCATTTCTCAATGCTGTCATCCTAGAATTTGCTATCGGCCACCGATGATTCCAGTCTATCAATGACGTTCTAGCATGAAAAAGGAATTTTCCATTCTTGAGGTTAGGTTGGATGCAATAATTTTAGTTACAAATCTTCTCTATGGCAAATACGATAATCCATGCTCATCGACAATGATTTGTCTAATTCTTTTCAATTCCTAGCCCTGAAGTGGGAAATATATATAGAGACAGTCACCAAGGAGGACAACACAACAACAATCAAGGTCAAGAATGAATACAGGGGATTTCAACGGTCCACACTGATACATTTGAGGAGTTTTCCTGTGTTTGGCACAACCCTTGCAATAGTGAAATGCACTAAATTGTTGATCAGTAGGATGCACGACAAGTCGCTATGGCTAGACAATGAGTATTTAATTCACGTAGTCGATATTCAGACACTTACTAGTCTATCAACAACAGTGGATGCGGTTTCGACAATGTTCCATACAAATTTGAAAAGAGCAAGGAAAGAGGGAGATGCCGACTACTATTCCAAGTACAACACCAAGAGAGGGGGGAATGGAGCACGCATCAACCTCATCAACAAGGAGAAAATTAAGTTTTCTTGCTACATCATTGCAGGGAAGTTGATGCGCCATTTATTAAAGAACGAGTGCACGTTGGAGATGATATCATTCGCGAAACATTTTACAGAGGGCGCCCAACTGAACTGTTGCACTTTTCTCCTTAATGAGTTGTTTGAAGACTGTGAAGACGTTTACAAGTGGGTGACTAACTTCATTTATGGCTATTTGGTAGTGACTCTAGAAATGTGTAAGTGGTGCACACCAGAGGGAAGGGACTTAGCGTCAATTTTAGAGGACCAACCCTTGGCTCTCCGGTATTTTCCATGGAGGACTTCGGGAGACCCGAGCAACAAGGAAATCAATGAGGCTTCATTTGGAGGTTGGTATGTCAAAATGTTCGAGGTGATCAGAGTCACCGAAAGAATCCCCAGGTCGCTACTAGATGAATACTCAACATCAATTTGGTTTGAGGCTACTCATGAGAACACCTTCGTAAGGCCGCATTGCGTTCACTCGTAAACCTTTCCGATGCAGGCCCATAAATTGATGCTATTAGCTGAAGCTTTTCATGAAGACGTTAGGTTGTTATCGAGGGTCAGAGGGGAAATTACAGAAGGGAAGTGCCAGTACTTCTTTGAAGGGATGGTACCACCACCGTTACTAGGAGAAATAGTTGTGGACACCATGAAGTGGATCGCTGAACATGATTTGCACCTTATCTTCACTCAAATGAAGAAGCAAATGATCTCTCTCAAGGAGACCATCATGAACATTGCCATTTCATTAGGTTTGGTTCCAAACTCAACTAAATCATAAGGTTTTACTCAGAAGAACCCTCTATTCACTACCCCCCTTGTTTTTTCCATACCATTTGTAGGGCCTCATTCACAGTCTAAGTTGACCATTCCCAAACCCCAGAAAACAAAAAGCACCAAGCCCACAAACATAGCTAATAAGAAAAAATCAAAACCTGTAGTGTAAATCGTCAACGTCACCATTGAGGGAACCTAGCCTACCACGACCTCACCTATCATAAAAAAACTCCCACTGTCTACCTCCATATTTTCTTTGAACTTGCACGACCCATCCTCGAACACCGCATCCACCTCCACAACCCTGTCAAATACCATTCCTTCTGGAAATTGTTGGGAATAGAAGACATGGAGGTTGATTCCACTATTCATTCCTCCATGATAGTCCCCAGTGGAGAAAATGTCACAACCTCCATGTTATCATTACTATTAGACTCGAACCCACTACTGAACACAAGGCATGTCATCTCACAATCACTTGTTATCATTGTCAAGCCCTTTGTGCTCCCCTTTCGTTCAAATCCCCCTTTTGCACCAAATCCTATTTCTATACCAACAATGCCCCAATTTGCAAATCCTTCATAGCAGGCCACATTGGCCCACGGACATTCAGGAAAGTCTGTCGCTAGTGGGAAACCCCTGTAGAGACGATTCCCAAATCCATCCATCATGCATCAGAATGACCTCCAGAGCTAGTCATCAGCTCATTTGTTCAGTTTTATATAGCAAGTCACATATAAGACTGCACAAATTCACAATGACCTGGCCACCAACCACGAGAAACAAAAATAACAAATTGTTTCCCTTACAACTAAACAGGACTAGCTCTGACAGGACAATCAACAATTGCATGAACAAGTTGATCAAATCACTTCACGCTTCCAGATGCTTTGTCTTGCCATCTCTGATGTAGCCATTGAGGCTCCAGAAGACTTCTCCTCTTACACCTTCATCGAATGTTGTGACCACATCCAAGCTACATGCAACAGGGTTATCTCCTCTAGTAGAGAACTCAAGTAGAACCTAGACGTTGCGAGGAATGCACTGCCAAACCCTTCCACAACTTATGCTGATGAGATTGAGTAGAAGATCACCACTACAGCCACTCTGAAAGCCTCCATGCTCGAGGCTCCGAATGATGGGTACACATTGCTGCAGAAGGTTCATGACTAGTCTGACAACCTAGCAAAGAAGAATAAACTAGTCTACCTGCTTTGCCAGTGAATTAATCATCTCCTCTCAGACATTAGGAACTCTACAGAAAAGGATCAACGGAAGTAGTTCCAAGAAGAAGTCACCTCTCTAGAAGTCTGCGTCTAGCAGATCGAGGATGAATTAGCCAAGACAAAATAGAAGCTTCGCGATCTCCAACCCCCGGTCTGAACTCATGCGAACGATTTGCAAGAACTCAGTGAATATATGGAAGAAAAGTGGGCTTCTTTACTGGTGAATCAGCCAACCCAACCAACCTATAGAATGGTGACAAAGTTCATAAAGAAAGCAGTGACAATCATCAAACCCTGGCTAGCAACACTCGACAACTACACTCAACTCCGCCATGGGACAGCTGTATTTGTGCCGGAGTTGGGGACTTAATTTGGAGAAGAAGGCCAACAAGAAGTGGTAGTAGCACAACAAGAAGTAGTAGTAGCAGTAGTGCCGGGGGAAGCACTCGCAACAATAATAGAAGAGGCACCGACAGAAATTTCAGCAACACTGACATCACCATGGGAAGTTTGACTTGGGGACGAGTCAATGGACTATGGTTGGGGCTTGTTGGGGCCTTCATTTTGAGATTTTGCGGAAAAATAATTAGATGAAAAGTGGCAGAGATGACTGTTGGGGAGTTGTTGAGTTGATAACCGAGGGAAGGTTGGAAACTGAAGGATGGCTGGCAGTCGCGGAGGAGTGGTGGGAAGAAGCAGGGACAATCGAGCGAGGAAAGAGTAGAGGTAGCCAAGAATGAATGCAACTGAGGAAAAGGAAAGTAGAACTGGCAGTCTGGGTAGATGGAAGGAGATAACAAGCAGAAGAAAGAGCGAAGGAGGGGTTTGTTTCTAGTCAGTATAGAAAGTCTGTAATAGTTCTAGCCTTTCTATGTTGCGAAGTAATGTGAAAGACTCCATGATCCTGTCTATATAAGTTTATGTTGGCTATGTGATTTCTACTATTAATGATAAGGCCTGAAGCCTTATGTACTAAATTATGTTATCTTAATGGAGAATATTATTTCGAAATTACCTTGTGTCCTCGATTATTGTGTTAACTATTTAATTTTTTTATGAATGTGTCTTCTTAGATAGTTTCTTGATATAACATGAGTAGATCGTTGCGATAAAGTTAGCTTGTATGTTAAGCTACCATATTTTACTCTCTTTAGGTTGATATCATTCCCATGGTACCTAACTCCACCCTCATTTAACTTCAGTTGTGGCACACCTCGAGTGAGACTCCTTACCCTCCCCGGGTAAGGTGAAAATGTTGACGTTGCTCTTGACTACAATGAAGGCTCGTTGGCCCCTTGTACATGAACCCAAGGTCTCAACCCTGGTGTCATTTTCATGCCAATATTTTAAAATGAATAATCAATGAATATATGACCTAATATATGATAATGCAATTATTGTGATAAGACATTAATGATTCTTTGTGAATCTTAGATAAGTATGAGACCCCTATGCTCAGATATGTTGTTATGACTTGTAGATTGCATATTTGTGATATGTTTGAGGAAATGCTTGTCATGGCTAGTAGGGGTCCAGTTAGGTCATTGATCAAGTGTTTTCATTAGTACCTTTTTTCCAATGTTGTTTATCATTTTTGAAAGTTTCATGAAGTTACAGGTAATGTCCCGAGTCTTAGCGCTAAAAACGTGGCACATAATCTGGGGTCGGCGGCTCAGAATTACTTGGAAAAGTCCACAGTCGTTGGCATGCCCTTGTTGTGGGAGTGACTGGAAGGCCTCAACCACATGCATGCCCTTTGATGGGAGCGAATGGGGTTCCATGTCAGTGAAATGTCAAGTTGTCCAAGGGTCGATCATCTGGAAAGGTTTGTTTGCCCCTGGAGGTTCTGTAGCATGTGTGGAAGGTTATAATGGTTTGTCTTGGTAAGTTCCACTTCCTTAATTATACATGGTGATTTGAATCACACCATAGTAGCCTTGCGTCACATGTTTACCCCAGCAGACTGATTAACTTGGGTAAATGTGGGAGGAGGGTGTTACAGACTAGTTAACAAGACATAAAAATGTTTCTCCTCCTCTACAATCAAACACTCTCCATCTCCTCCTTCCACCTCTTGGGTTACTATACAAAAATAGAGTATTCAAATCAATCTTATTACAAATCACATTTATAAATCATTCCTCTATTGTTTAATTAAATAATGAATATGATAGGAAGACTTTGAAGGAATAAACACACACTCTTTCTAAATAGGAAATGTATGGGACCTAGTTCTTGTACCAACCCTAACCTTCTAGGTTCGAACTTGTCAAGACCTACATATTCCATGGTATCACAACAATATGAAAGAAGGACAAATAAAGTATTTGAATCGTGTAAATAGTTCAGTTTCATAGGTATTCATGTTAACAATCCATCACATAACCATACGAGTACAAAGAACCTGGAAAGGCTACTCCATAATGAAAGAATCAAACTAAAGAAAATATGGAATTAATATTATATTTTCAATATTTCAAATCAAGGACTCACAACAAGAAGAAGGCATAAGACAAGCATTCAATATCTGTTTTCAAAATGATATTATATCCCGTTGTAAGCGCAATAAATTATCATTGCATATATTCAAAAGAGTACACACTTAATCCCCAGATTTGGTCAACCACTTACAATCATAGAGCTTGTTTTCTTGTTACACACACATACATAATGAAATCCACACTCCAATATTCATTCTAACACACATAGGACTACCACTAACAAAGGGTAACGAGCTAGGTTGGTCGGGTCCTGGCCAACTAGCTCATTCCCTTATGGAGAAAAGAAAGAACGATTAAATATTAAAGACACATATATAGCATTCCAAACATAGTGAACTTAAACCTAGCATTATAGCACTATATTTGTAGGAAAAACTCAGTTCTGTACATCAAATGTTCAATGGTCCAGTCGCACAGAGAGATATGATGATACCAACTAAAGTTTAACGGTGTAGAAAAACAAATGGCATTGCTAACCTCATGCTTCCAATAACATACCATACATAGACATATTGCAAATATTCATGGCCATAAACGATCGAGAAAAATAGAAACAATTTGATAGAAAATTACTAACAATGGTTCTTCAAACCAACTGCTTCTTGGCGTTATGATCTGCATTGTCAGGAGGAGTTTCAAACTTCTTCATTTAGATAGGATTTGTGGTCTGTAAGTTGTTGACTGGAAACTAGAAGTGAAAAGTGCACCACAAAAATATCCAACAACTCATTCCATGTCCATGATAATGTTGGTGCAGGAACCCTTTGACCAGTGCAGGAATCTCAAAAAACAAGTAGTTGTCTTCGTTGTCTCAATGAATAACTGCCTCCTAATGTACCATGTTCCTTGAATAACTACCTCCTATTGTACATATGCACTTCATAGCAATAATAATGAAAAATCAAGGAGTAAAAGACTTAGGGAAAACATTAATATGAACATTTTAGTCATTGAAAACTAATCTATGCAATCCTTTTTTAAAGATAAGAAAACTTCCTACCTAAATTAACATAAATGCAATAGAAAGGACTAGAAAATAGATTCATGAAGGTCTTTAGGATTGTAGAACATAGGATAAGGCGATGTTTTATAAGAAACTTATAAGGCAATTATGGAATTTGGCATGCCCCTAATCCAATGATGTTGTGTGTCCTAACACAACTTATTTGACCCCTACACAAAAATAAAACTTTAAGATCTCCCCTCCACTACTGCTGGATTTGGATGTTAATCCCATTATTTGTGATTTTTACCTTCTTTAAATTCCTCTTGAACCTCCTGGTTCGAGTTCTCATGTAAGAAACATGCTTCCTCCACTTATTGACATGTTCCTTCAATTCTGCCACTTCTGTAACTAATTGTTCATTCCTAGTAGTCAATGATGTATTCTAGGACTTGACAACTCAGTCTAGAAATTCTAGCTCTTTAATTATTTGTTTCAACATATACACTTATTTTTCTTCCTTGGACTTCTTTATGAATAATTCAAGAGGAACTGAGTCCTCTTGTTCTTCCAAACTTGGTTCCTGAGTAGTGGCAGTAGTTGTTGCATCCACCAGGAAAGAAAAATTCTTTTTACTGCCTTCATGCTTCTTACCATGAGATGATGTCCTATCAATAACAACTCCTCTATCTCTTTCGATCACAGGCACTTCCTACAAAGTTTCTTGTCATTTAATAGTAGGAGCCTCTTGTGAGGAGTTACGCTCTCCCAATGGGGCACCATCTCCCTTTGGTATAGTTGATTCCCTAACAATTTCCACATCTGAAAAATTTCCTTCCTTTGGTGACTCTTGATGAAGAGGAGCATGCAAATTTTCAACACCCTCTTGTACTCTCTAGGGTGGTTTGGGAACCACTTCTGCAGATGGCCTTGTCCTCTTTAACTTCTTATGTACTGATCCTTTTTTCTTTTTTTCTTGTGATTGAAAACATTTAGGGTCAGATTTAGGTCTTTTAAATTCCTCCGTGTCACCTTTAGGTCGCTTTGGGATGATAACTTGTTTCACATCTCCAAACTAATGTAACTTAATAAAATCCTCCGAGGTAGAACCCTTGTTTTTCAATTCTTGACTAATTAATATTTTTATTAGCCCATAGTGACATAGTTTATAACCTTCTTGGTCCTCAGGGCTCTTCTGAACAATTCGAGCCATCTTACCCAACCTATTCAACAAGAAATAAGGAAAATCGATAGAGTGACAAGACTAAAAAGTGCATCAGAAGAAGAACATGATACAAAAGAGTTACCGAATACGTTCCCTCACATGGAAGGAACCTCTGGAGTATATACAACATATTTCTCCATTTCTCAACAATATGATGCCTAGGGACGCCTCTTTTCCAGTATACTTGATATTTTGCATCAATTATGTTGGGTGTGTTATGTTCTTTCCATGACTAATCGCACACGTGGGGGGGTCACTGGGGGGGCACGAGCCCCCCTTGTCGAGAAGTTTATAGGGGGCGATAACCCCCCTGCGCGGGCCCTGGGCAACACCTTGGAATTTTTTTTTTTCCTATGTATATGTGGACCCAAGGATGGGGGACATGCCCAAAGATGGTGGGAAGACCCACCCATGGTTTTGTGCATGGTTTTTACACATGGATTTGGGCATGATGGTTTTCTGCCCATGGTATTTTGTAGATTTGGTCAAGGGAACTACGATTATGTTCTAATCCGGGGTTAATGGATTGTGGTTTATGAATGATTCAACATGTATATATATGTATTGTAACATTAAAAGGAACATAATGAAAAATCAATCTAGTAGTCCCGAGTTTTGGATCCAGGGGAAAATCTCTGTGTATAATCCCCATTGTATATTTCTATTTTAAGAATTTGTTTGTAGGTAATTTTTGTACAAGGTTAAAACCTACAAATTAGAAACATTCACCACGCTCCTTTTTCTACCTCTACCTTCTTGAACCATTGTTCTCCAGCACTGGGTAGCTTTGTTGCTTGCACAATGAATTTATTTGTCAGCTCAAATTTCAAAGTCCCAATATTGACAATGTTACCATCAAACCCTCTCCCAAAGGTTTTGGTCATTGCAGAATCAAACCCATTGAATTTATATAGAAATGGAAGCCATCATGCTTCCTGCAAAATAGGTAAACTTGACTCATATTCAAGGGTTCCCTCAATCTCTCTAATTGAAAAGGGTTCCATACTTACATGAGCCATGATGTCTAGGAATAGCTAGAAACATAAACATACAAATTCAACCCTTCAATTCTCGATTTCCTATCGTATAAGGTAAAGAGTGTGGGAAGGGCTCATTTCTTTGCAATGTGTAATGCATGCAGCCAACCTAAGGTATAATATGTTGATCTGGTACTTGCACCACCATTTTTATCCCTCGACACTAATTAACACTTTTGTAATCATAATCCTCTTAATACAAAGTCCGATTCCGGATAGTGGGACTAGGTAAAAATTATGATTCAAGGGAAGGACACAGGATATGCATAGTTACCCAAAAAGTAATGACCCTGTCATATTATCGTAACAACACCTTGGGAATCCAAATAATGATAGGAATATTTAATGCAATAATAACAAAAAATGGGTGGGATTAGACCTTCACGACCATGATCTAGCCTAACTCATTACATAATATGAACTAGGAGAAGCGCTTTATAAATATAAAGGTCACACAAATTAAAAAATAGCATGCCACATATTAAAGTACCACTACATCATTCTACCTCCTTTGATTAATAATAAAGCCAAGTGTCAAGGACCATATTAATTTAGCTTTTAAAAATGATTACTCAAACAAAAATACAATCTTTGTGCCATGAGGAGAAGGATCCACAATTAAGGCCTTTCTTGCACTTCTAGCAGTGTTCCTATACTGTCACTAAAATATTATTTGTATGCCAACATAAGTCAATTAATTTCTGCTGAAAAAGAGAAGAATTATTGGACTGACCAATCTTATTACAAAATTGAGTTTTTTTCTTTCTGTTTATACTCACAGATGCTCAATTCTAGGGGCCAATTTTTCCATAATTCAGTTGTCTGTTCACAATAAAGTAGAGTTATTGGAGAAAAAAAATGATCAGAACTTGGAAATAAAGAGAGGAAAAAAAGAAATGGGATAGGAATACTATGAAAAGAATGGGAGGGATTAATTGTTAGGGACATTAGATTTAAAATAGAGTAATAAATAATAGGGGGAAATAAGAAAAGGGACAAGGGAAAAAATTTCAGGGGAATAGAGGGAAGAACAAAAATGGTAATAAGGAATTATGTAGAAGAAAGGGCTGGGTATATGATATATATTAAGGAATTAATGAAGAATAAAGAGGGAATGTAGAAAAGGGAACTATAAGAATGATAGATTACCCTATTAAGATAATTCCTCTGCCAAAAAATAATGTTGTAACCTCTATAACCATTAAATATAGTGGGAATTTTTTGCCACCTATATAAAATTCTAACATGCCACCTGCCCTGAACTTCGATAAGGGCTATGCCTTTGCTGGTCCTTTTTGCTGCCATGAGGAGTCCCTGTAGAAACCTGTCTCTTCTCAGAAGTAGGTTAGTTATGCTTATAAATTCAAGTGGAATCCCATTTTATTAGAAAATAATATGCTTTCCAACAAGATGGTTTTCAAGCAGATCTTACACAACTGTGCCAACAAGCTAGTTTTCACAGTTATGCATTATTTTTTTGTTTTTTTTTTCATTTTTTTTTTTAGTTTTCTGATTTTTTTTTTTTCTTATTACTATTTGATTATTCTAGGAAAATATAATATTAAAATATACTCATAGCAGACTGGTATTCTCCCCTGCCTACCATTTTCTGATCTAACTGTTGTTGAAATTTCTGCATAAAAACAATACCCTATTCATCAATGGTTTTTATCTCCACTGCTCCATTCTCAAAAACTTTGACCACTTCGTAAGGCCCCAACCAACATGTATGAAGCTTCCCCTTAAAATTTTTGAAATTTGAGTCATAAAGAAGCACCCAATTACCTGGGTGGAGCTATTTTTTCTTTATTAACTTGTCATGCCATTTACTGCATTTCTTCTGCATCAAAACAATTTGTTTTACAACATCCCTTCTTATCTCATCCAATTCACTTAACTGCAAAAGGCGTTGTTGCTGTGCCTCCGAGAAATGTAATCCCAATTGGACTGCAGTCCTAAAATTCTTAATCTAGAATTTGATTGGCAACAATACTTGTTTCCCATACACCAGCTCATAAGGTGTGTGTCCTGTATTGTTTATCCAAGTAGTTATGTATGCTCACAATGCTTCCACTAGTCTGTTTGCACAATAATGTTTATAAAGTTTTACATTTTTCGTAAGGATGGACTCAATCAAATTATTTGTAGATTCTACTTGGCCATTTGTTTGCGGGTGATACGGTGTAGAATTCATGTGCCAAATACTGTATTGATCTACAATTTCTTTTACTAGATTATAAACAACTCCATCTTCTAACCATTTTGTCAGAAAATATGTACAAACCAAGATATGTATTTTGGTTAAAGATGTTGGAGTTATAGGTTCAACAAAGTCAATGGCCCATTTTTCAAAGGGTTCTATCATGACCTGCAGACACAAAGGTATTGACTTGAACATGTTGTCCAATTCTATGAAAAATATCACAACGCCTAACATATTGTTTGGCATCCTTAAACAAGGAAGGTCAAAAGTAGTCGACATGGAGAATTTAATATGTTGTCCTTTTGTCAGAAAAATGCCCTCCACAAGGCTCATCATGGGTGAATCTCAAGATATTAAAAACTTCCTCTTTTCTTACACATCTACGGATAATAATATTAAGCCATGTGTAAAAGAGCTTTCCTTGGATCTAGAAATATGAAGCACTATTCTGAATGATTATCCGCCTTTATCTAGCAGATAGGTGTGGTGGTTTTTTTCCCGTGACAAGATAGTTTTCTATATCATCAAACCAAGGGGAGTTTGTCAAGACAACAAAAAGATGTTCACCAGAAAATGAATCATCTATAGGAATTGCTTGACCATGATTATTCGGTCGAGAAATATAATCGACTACTACATTTTATTTCCCTGACCTATCAATTATAGTAACATTGAATTCCTATAGTAAAATCAACCACCTAGTTATCCTACCACTAGTTAAAGGTTTATTCATGAAATATTTTATGGCAGAGTGATCGGTGTGTATAAATACTTCATAACATGTAATATAGTGTTTGAATTTATTAATAGCAAAAACCACAGCCATAAAATCTTTCTCTGTTGTTGTATAATTAATCTCAAGAGATGAATTCTTTTTACTAATGAAGTAGATGACATAGGATTGCTGATTTTCTTCTTGTCCCAATGTTGCACCAATGGAAGTATCTGAGGCATACGAGGAGATATGGAATGGAAAGGACCAATTTGGTCCCCGCAAGACTGGTGCCTATATTAATTTCTCCTTCAGACCCTCAAAAGCTCATTCAAAAGCCTCGACCCAAGAGAAATCACTATCCTTAACCAAAAAATGAAAAAGGGAGGCGACTATCCTAGAAAAATTATCAATGAATATTTGGTAGTAACCCGCATGACCCATGAACCATCTCACTTCCCTTTGTGTTTTTTGGTACATGTAAGTGTATAATGATATCTATCTTGGCTGGATCTACTTGGATACCCTTATCAGAATAAGATGGCCAAAGGACCACCCCTATGTTGTACATCAATATACATTTCTTGTCACTCAAGGAAAGGCAGGCCCCTTGGAACCTATTTAGTACTTTCTCCAAATTCTAGAGAGCTTCCTGAAAAGAATCACCAAATACTGAAAATTCATTCATATAAACCTTTGCACACTTAAGGTAAGAAAAAATTAGCAAGACTTCCCTTTTAAAAGTGGTTGGAGCATTACAAATTCCAAGGGGAAGCACTTGGTAGGAAAATGTTCCCTAGGGACAAGTAAAGGTAGGCTTGTCTTGATCCTGAGGTCTGATCTGTATTTGGTTGTAACCACAAAATCCATCTAAGAATGAGAAGTAATTTTTACATGCAAGGGTATCTAGTACCCGTTCAATGAAGGGAAGGGGAAAGTAATCCTTGAGAGTGGCCTTATTTAATTCTCTATAATCGATATAAATTTGCCATCTCCCATCTTTTTTTGGGACTAATACCAATGGAGAGACCCACTGGCTATTAGATATAGGATAGATAAAAATGGCATCTAAGAGTTTTTGAAGTTCTTCTTTAGCAACATCTCTTACTGTAGGGTTCATTTTCCTTTGGGGTTGTCAGACATGTTGGGCACCCTCCTGAATATAAATATGATGAGTGTAAGTTTCAAGAGGGATGCCTCTCATGTCCTCATAACTCCATGCAAAGGCATCAAGGTGATTTCGCAACAAGGTCACAAGTTGCTCTTACTGGGATGGGTCTAGGTCTGAACCAATGTGTAAATATTTTCCTGAACTTACCTCAACAAGAGTAGTGTCTGACTCATGAACATTTGTGGTGGATACCAAAATTTGTAATGATGATGATGATTAGGATTGGGGATCACAATTCTCCTAGAAATTTGGACTAAACATTTGATGAAGCAATTCAAAATCCTGCAAAGTGTCTAGGTTGTCCAGAAAATCCTGGATCACACTCTCCTCAGTCGACTCAGTATATTGATGAATCATGGAAAGAGACCAAGTCTCCTCTTCACTACTATCATAATCCAACCATAAGGTATCATGAAGCTCCTGGATAGATCCAACAAGCGGGCACAAGGTGGCCTTCTTCATAACATCCCCATGAGAAATATACATGTCACCAGAGCAACAACCTATATAGGCATTTGTTGTAGAAAGCCATGGTCATCCCACGATCAAAGGGTGTCACCCAATAGGATTCTTTGGTTGTAAGAAAATGAAATATGCGGGGTACTCCCATGAGTCAAGTGAGACAATCACATCATCTAACACACCCTCCGGCTTGATTTTGGATCTATTAGCTAGTTCAAGCATGATGGGGGTAGGATGGATGTGAGTCAGCTGAAGTTGCTCCATGGTTTTCCTATTCATCACATTAATAGCCACTCAAAGGTCTATCAACACATTGCGAATGAGGATATCACCTATTTGAATAGAGACAACTGAGTTTCCAAGATCAATATATTTCTCAACTTGAGCATATCCTGTCATCAACTTAGCTACTCTCCTAACAAAATGGATAGTGTGGGGTTAAACTCTTTTCCTCCCTATATTTTTAAGACAAATTCCCTAACAATTTTGGTACATATAGGAATCTCTTTTATAACTTGTAGTAGAGGAAAATTTATACAAAGTTTTCTCAACTCGGAAGCCAGGTCATACTCAGGGGTGGGGTCAGCTTTCTCTGCAACCAACCTCTCTGGAAAGGGAGGTTGGTTCAAAGAAGAAGGTAAGGACTTTGAGTGTATGGGAACAGGCTAAGAGGCAGTATCATTGTTTGAAATATTAGGAATTTCCTCCTTAGTTTTATCCTTAATGATTACTCTAGCTTGCTTTTTTTCTTCTTCTTTTGAATTATTACCCTTCTCGATCTCAACTAGAGGTCATTGAACCCAACTAGAATTATCTGATAAATACGGAAAGTGAGCAGTCCAATAGAGTGAATCATTTATACCACTTTATTATTTGGGTTACACTCAGGCTATGCTGGCAATTGAGGTGGTCAGAATGGTGGTGGCATAGGTTGCGCCTGCTGAGGTAGAGTAGCTAGTAATGTGGGTTGTGCCATAGGATAAGGTGCATACTATGTAGGATATGACTGTGTAGGCATGGGATAAGAAAAATGAGAGTGTGGTGGTCCTCTCCATCCTTATTGCCAAGGAGGAGGAGGAGACTGCCCATACTGAGAATGGTACCCATTCTACAAGGACCAAGGATAATTCATGTTTTGAAAAGAATATTGTGGTGTATTATAACTAGGAAAATATGGTGCAGGTTCAACAATCATACATATACTTACCTATGGCCATGATTTTCATGCTCCCATAACGCGCTATGGCTCAGGTACTGAATTCTCCCCTTCAAATTCTACTTTCAATCCTGATATTGATGGGAATTCCTTGGTAGGATGCTCACTTGCACATGTCACACAATTATTAGCATTTTTGACATCTACAAGACATTCATGTCAAATATGTTTTTTTCTACATTTTGGACAATAAATGGAAAATGTTTCTTATTCTTCTACTATTTTCTATTGAAATTTTAAAGAATCTATATGCTTACTAATAGTATTCATGATTTCAATTTTCATGTTATCCATTTTATTTTCCAAACCAATAATCATAGCATCCGTAGATCCAAATATGTTGTTCCTAGAATTGCCTCTAATTCCCTTACTAGATCTGGATTGGTTTCGTGAAAATTTCCTGCAAAAGTCACAAATATGATCAAAAGAAAACTGAGCAATGTCCCCATGTCCTAACAGGTTCAAATTATTCCTAGAATCATCTGAAATTCATCATAGAAATAAGGTTCTAACATTTCTCATATCAAACTTATGCTTTGACCTTTAAAGGACATATAAAAATCTCTCCAAATAATCCTCTAGAGTTTCATCATCACCCTGTGTGATATTAAAAATTTTGTCCTGCATTTCTCGTGTTTTACAATATTCCTGATATTTATTCAAGAAAACCCTCTTCATTTTCTCTTAAGAAGTGATAGTTTTTCCTCCCGATCCCAGGAACTAGTGTAAAGTTGTTTCCTTAAGAGTTGAAAGGAAAAGATTTAACTTATGGGTATCTAATGAATAGTCATAACTCCTACAAAGTATATCAAACTCAAAAAGAAAAGAACCCAGATCCTCATGTACCTTACCGTAAAAATGTGGAAGAAAAAAAGGTGGATTATTTTCCATTTGAATGATTGCATTAGGGTCCACAATTGGAAACCCAAAAGTGGACTGCTCTTCCAGTGGCTGATTTGTTGAAGAATCTAGGGCTAATGTAGCTAATGAGATTCTTCTTGCGTAATAACGATTTGTGAGGCATTTTGTCTTTAGATTATTAGCACGCTATTTTTCTTATTATCATTAGTGTGTGTATTTCTTACTGAACAAATAGCTATCAAAGCAAAGATACAAGAGTACAATATATGGCATTCTGCCAGGGCCAAAACCTCTCCCTCTTGGAGAGGAAAACCCGCACAAAAGTCTTCTTATAGAGATTCCTATTGACGAACACCAAGACCACACTCCTTGACCTGCTAGGCCACTCCAAGACCAAGACACCAATCCTCTTCTTGCTGTTGAGATCATCATCATCATTGCTGCTTCATGGAGGTCATCATTGTTGCATCTTCACTGAGATATTAATTCTATGAATGTTTCTCCATTGTTACTGTGATCTTCACTGTTCTGTTACTGAGATCATGTCTTCACTTGAATCAACGCTATAACGATGAGATCTTGCACGAAGATCTTTTTCATAATCAATACTTGTTACTAAGTCTTCGTAAAACATAGACTGAGATTATAACTTCATCTAGAATGTATGATGTGCCATAGCGTATTACTGTGAGTTCTATTCATCGTGAATATACCAAGACTGAGTATGCTTTTGTGAGATCATCGAGATTCTTTTCATCGTAGTTAAGCCGAGGCTCTATTATGTCGAGACAAAGATTATATCAGTGATCAAGGTTATGCGTTGACTCAGAAGTAATGCCGAGATTGTATGTCGTGTCAGAGCGTGTGACTAGATAACATGTTGAGAGTGCACTGTGTGATTATTGAGATCAGAGACTTCGTTTAGTATGCCGAGAGTGAGTGTGTTCTTCTGACTGCACCGAGATCTTCATTATCTTACCCATTCGAAGGACAGAGACCTTCTGAGATTGCGAGGTCTTAGAATTGTCCTCACTCACTTTGATTACCATCGAAAGCTGTAGAGATGTCCGAGACTCTGTTCTGTACCCACGAAGAATTACAGAGAAAATTTGAGATATGTTCTCTCACTTTTGCGAAGACCTTATTGGGTATATATATAGTGGTATGTTCAGTGTGTAAGCTGACTTGAATCGTTGCATCCTTTTATTGAGCCGACATGTCATCTATATATACCTTGAAGCTGATTTGACTATCTTTCACATCTTTTGCTGGCAATGTTCTTCTTTGGATGATGGTGCTTTTCTTGGAGGGCTACATGACACTAGGTTGACCCATATTCATGCTCAAGAAGAGATCTTTAACATGAATTTGATTCTTTTACTTTCCTAGACCTAAGGAATGAGCAAGAAACTCATTCGAATAATTTACAAAAATAATATTTATTTTTCTTGTCAAGTACAAAGAACAAAGTTACACTTACAAATACCGAACCTAGTTACACTTTATTCAACATGATTCTCACCAACCTATTCTCCATTCACTTATTCATGATATTCCATCCTTTCTCCTCCAAAAAACTGACTCCTGCAAACTGTGAGGGTTGACTGTGTTTCAAATTTAGTTTTTCAGTCCCAACAACCTCCTTCTCTACCAATGGTTGTGGTACCCTTGAACTACTCTCTCCAGAATCTAGGTGAAAAGTTCCAACTTGATTAGTATATGTCTGCTTAGAGTTTTTTCCTACAACATAAGGCCCATCGTGAGAATTGTTTTGATTTATCAATATTTCCTCTACCCTTCTTGGGCTTCAGGCCCCTACCTCTCCTAGTCATGCATTTTAAAATAAAATAAAATCAGAAATGAATAAAAAAATGTGAAAAATCTTGCTGGAACAAATCAATTCAAACCAAAATATTGTGGTTATCAAAAAAATGTACCTACAACAATAAAAAAATATCCCTCCAAATACTCCACAACATGAGCACACACCTTCTTAACAAAAACAATGCAGAACTTACCTCTATTGCAGAAAGAAAATCATAATTTAATAAAACTTCTTCAAGTGCCTCCCCGACAATGACGCCAAAATGTTGGTTGTCAAGATGTCCTCTACATTTACTTGTCAAACTAGGAGATCTTATACTTTGAGGCAAATCACAGTCAATGCCAAGAAGGACTAGTAAACTCTATATTACAAAACCCTATCTCCAACCAAACATTAAATCTCTCTAAGTTCTGGAAGAGAAAAAGATCAAGAACCATCCTATTTTGTTTCTACACTAGCTGAATTGGCAATCTCAAGATTACTTTGGTTACTAACCACCCTACTCATGAACCATTCAAACCAACTGAGATCATAAGCAAGAAATGAATCACTTGATTTACCACAAAATCCACTCAACAAACTCCAAAATGAACCAAAGAATCACACAGGAAATCTCACTGTTGTGAAAGGAATCACTACTATGTTTATACTGGCAAGTAACAAAATCCTTTTTACCATGTTCTTTGGAAAGAAAAATATTGTGATAAAAAACCACGAGCATGTGAATATAAGAAATTCACTCTCTCCTTAACCACACAATGAAAATCAATCTTCAGATCTCAGAAGGTAATTAAGCTTCAATAAAAAGAAATGACTCCAACATACACAGTCAAAAGGGAATCAAGTTCAGGTAAAGAAAACAAAACATCAACCTTGCCTATGGAACAATCTCTTCTTCACATTGGCTAATCAAATTATAAAAAGTTCTTCCTTCACACTGATTAACAAGACATAAAATTGTTTCTCCTCCTCAACAATCAAACACTCTCTGTATCCTCCTTCCACCTCTCGGGTTCTATATGAAATCAGAGTATTCAAATTAGTCTTATTGCAAATCACATTTATAATCCATTCCTTTATTGTTTAATTAAACTTTGAATATGATAGGAAGACTTAGAAGGAATATACATGCACTCTTTCTGAATAGGAAATGTATGGGACCTAGTTCCTATACCAACCCTACCCCTCCAAGTTCTAACATGTCAAGACCTTTGTATTCCACGGTATCAAGTATTTGAATCGTGTAAATAGCTCAGTCTCACATGTATTCATGTTAATAATCCATCACACAATGATAAGAGTTTATAGAACCTAGAATGGCTACTCCAAAATGAAAGAATTGAACTAAATAAACTATGACATTAAAATTATATTTTCAATTTTTTAAATCAAGAACTCACAACAAGAAGAAGGAAAAATAAAAGCATTAAATATTTGTTTTCAAAATGATATTATATCCCGTTGTAACTATTTGAAGCAATAAATGATCATTACATAAATCTTCAAAAGAGTACACGCTCAATCCCTAGATCTAGTCGACCACACACAATCACAGAGTTCATGTGTTTCTTACAGACACATAAATAATGAAATCCACACTCCAATATTCATTCCAATGCACACATGATTACCACTAACAAAGGCTAACGAGCTAGGTTGGTTGGGCCCTGGCCAACTAGCTCTTTCCCTTACGGAGAAAAGAAAGAACGATTAAATATTAAATACACATTTATAGCATTACAAACATAGTGAACTTAAACCTGGCATTGAAGAACTATATTAACAGGAAAAAATAGTTCAATACATCAAATGTTCAGTGGTCCAGTCCCACAGCAGATCTGGTGATACCAACTCAAGTTTAACAGGTATAAAAAAACTAATGGCATCGCTAACCTAATGCTTCCTATAACCTAACTTATATAGGAATATTACAAATAATAATGGCCATAAAGGGCCGAGCAAAGTAAAAATAGTTTGACAACATATTACTAAAAATGGGTCTTCAAACCAACTACTTCTTGGTGTTGAAGTCTAAAACTATTTTCTTTTTTACTGTCCTTTTTCCCTCGCCTTTACATTTTTGTGACCATCTTGTTGCAGTTTTAGCCTAATCAAGGCCATCACAAACTCACTTAAGCATATAAAAGGTATTAATCATCCATGTTTTAGAACATATTGTTTCTTTGTGAATTATAATTAAAATATATCTACAACTACAAAATATTTCTCATGCCGCAACTAATATTGAATTCTATAGCCATCTCCATGGTTAGATGAGTTTCAATGCACCAATGAAATGAAAGATAGTTGCAGATGACAAATGTTCCCCGCATGGATGTCCACCTATCGTCATGATTTGGTAGGATATAGAACTTGAAATAACTAGAAGTCAAATTCTAGCTACAACATTTCAGCAATCAAGCGAAGTTTGACAGGAGATCAAGCGAGATAAAGCAAGCGTGGAGAAGACTTGTTCGGTCATGAATAAGTTTTCGAGAAGAATCCATCATTATTTTCTCTTCCAGTAGAAAATCATGAGGAGATAGTCTCTTAATTTAAGTATATTTCTTAGATGGCATATTAGTTTAGTTGCTTATCGGCATAGACTCTTAGATTAGTTCGATGAAGAATTGTATAAAAGTCGTGACGCAAGACCAAAAAAGCAGTTAGTCATTGTTTATTTCAGCATTTGAAATATTTGTTTAAGAAAATTTTGCAGATTAATATAATTCTTTGTTCCTCATTTCCAATGCGTGGTTGAGCAATCATTTGATCAGTGATGAACTTACACTCACGGGAGGGCCCCCTAGAGAGTTGTAAGGGTAGTTAGTTTCTATTTACATTGCAATTTCTCATAGATAGTTTGCATTCAATTCACAATTTCATATAGTTTTTTCTCTCTATCAATAAGAATAGTTACATTTTAGTTATTTTCTAATCACCTGTTGTTTTAATTCCAGAGTGCTCATAAAAAGAAAATACCAAAAATATTTACTTCTAGAATGCATTTCGTTTAAGTAATCTAGTCTTTTAATTTAGTTAAATTTTGTGGATGATGAATAGATGGTTTTCAGAGCTCATTAGTGCACATTAGTAATCACTTGAAGATACATGTTCATTTGAATTACTTTCCTTCTACAAGCAATTATTATTAGTGTTTATTTCTATAACTTAGAGTTAAACTTTGCTTTTCCGAGTTAAGTTTCCTTTTCTGCAAATAGTGTCAAGATTTCCTTTTGTAAAGTATTATGAAACATTCAATTCTGCAAATTAGTATTAGGATCTCTTTTCTGCAATTAACATTAATATTTCCTTTATGCAATTATAAATATACTTTCAATTCTACAATTAGAATAAATTGAGATTTCAGGTTTTAGATTAATTTTCAATACAGTTTGGCATTTAGTTTTGTTGTAGATTTAATGGAAAGAACATGTGAGTGAAAACTCTTTAATCCCATATAATATTTATCCCTAATTAGATCAATTTCATCCAAAAATAAAATTCCTAGCATATATAGTGCACATACACTTCATAAGTACACGCCTTGTTTGATAATTAATGAAATAATTTAAGGTCAATTAAATTACCCAAGGTTTTGGCACCTTTGTCAGAGAGGTGTGTCTAGGATTCCATTCTTAGTTTGCATAAAATTTTAAGTGCATTCAAATTTTATTTTGTAGATGCATAATTAAAGCATGATAAAAATCATTTATGCATAGAGAAAGGGATTCTAGGGGTAGATTTGTATGTAGAGGTAGAAGTTATATTCCAACATCACCACTCACTTTCACTAGACCTCGTAGTTCCACACCATCCACTGACACTCACATCCCATAATTTGCAGGTAGACATAGGCTCCCTGAGGTGCATATGTCTGAAATCCAACCAAGATATTCACCAACTTCTTATACTGAAGTCGTAATTAGAGAATCTACATCCCCTACAAAAGGAATAATCTTTCTCTCTTCGACAGGAGAACAACTTTTAGGACAAGAATTAGAGGTTCCCATCAAAGAAGAAGAGAAAACTTATTTTAATATACCATTATAGAAGAACCAATGGAATAACTAGATAATCCTATTATATAACCTTATATTAGCTCCGAGGAATCTAAAATAACAAGGTAAGGAGAAGGAGAAGTACACAATTTATATGGTGAACTTAGGATTAGAAGTGGAAGAGGCAGAGGATGAGGTGGAGGACGAGGTGATAGAGGAGGTAGAGGAGAATGAGATCCTTAAAAATTTCCTATTTTAGATGAAGGTACCAAAGACACAATGAAAAACATTTCACCCTCTATCCTCCCTAATTTCCATGGTTTAAGAAATGAGGATCCAGAAGAATTTCTTTTTGAGTTTAAAGTTTTATGTAGATCTTATGACTACTTACTTGATCCTCATAAATTGAAATTATTTCCAGCTACTCTTAAAGATGGAGCACTTAAATGGTTCATGGGACTAGGAACACATACTATTAGAACATGGGAAGAAATGAAAAATGTGTTCTTAGAAAAATATAAGGATTATTGCATGCCCCATAACCTTAAGGATTAAGTCCTTAAGACGATGCAAAAATAGGATAAAATTCTTGAAGAACTAGTCGAAAGATTTACCTATAATGTTAAAAGGGCTAGGATACTCTTGGGAGTCTTAGTGAACAACTAGATACTCTTAAGATACAAAGGAAGCAAAAATATAAGAATGTTGGATTATTTATTTTTTGTTCTAGATGTAGAAAAAAGATGCCTTGAGAGAATGTCTCCTTGATAGTATAGAAATTTGTGTCATATGTGCTGAAAATCATAATACAAAGGAATTTCCCTCAATACCTAGTATTAAAGTTGTTTTTCAAGATGAGTCTAGAACAAGCCAAGTTGAATCACTTTGTTTTATTGCTAAAAGGCCATGGCCAAATCAACAAGCAAATAAAACTCAAGGTTTCAATACTCAATCATATTCACAACCACATAATAACTAGACTACAGCTATGCCTTGGCAACCTTGGCCCAACAACCTCAAAATCCATCTTGGGTACAACGCTGGAAAAAACCGTTATGGAAGAAATCCTCAATTCCAACAACCTTATTATTTTCCACTGCAATATTATCGTCCTCAACCAAATGAACTTCCTCAATTTCAAAACCTAAATCAACAAATTTCATTACCATTTCCTCAAATCCAATAAACTACCTGCTCAACCACTCCTAAATCCAAATAATAAGAATCAACAAGCTGTTTATAATGTTGAAGATCATAATTTTCAAGCCTGTATGATAACCCCATTAGGTCTAAATGAAGATAAACTTATATCTAGTAGGGTTTTTCAAAAGAAGTCACCTACAATTTCCATCCAAAAATCTAAAGAGGATGAAGTTCATGAAAAAGATGCAAATCTTGATCAAGAAAATTCTCCTCTAAAGGAAGATATTCCTGTATGATAAAAGGATGTACAACCTGGTTCAAAGGATTATAGAATCAAAGGATCCAAGAATAATTTAGGAGGTCATCCATTGATCCTTGGTATACCTTGGCTAGCTATAGCTGATGCATTTATAAGTTGTAGATATGGTGACATATATATTTTTGATGGAAACTCCACTAAGAAATTCACATTATATCCACCTGCAAAAACAATAACTGAAGTAGAAAGTGAAATTTGTATAGATTATGATAATCAATAGTTTGATGACATGCAATCAATATTTACTCTTTCACAATTAGATGAGGAAGATCAACTGATAAATTTAATGTATAATAATGATCCTTCCTCATATTGTGAACACGTTCAAAGTTTTCAGGAACAATGCAATATTGAATATTTATCATCTCACCAAACGGATTTACATTCTATGGAAAAGTTTGGGAATTCTCAAGTCGAAATTTTTCGAGGAAAAACTTTGAATATTAATAATAACTTGGAAGAATTTCAAAAGAAGAAATTGATAAAGATGTTGCAGAAACACTCTTCTGCTTATGCATGGGAGTATACTAATATGAAAGGGATTGATCCTAAAACTTTTATGCATCATATTTATATCCAATAAAATGCCAAACCAGTTTGAAAATCTGTTGAAGCCTCGAAAATCATTGTTTCAACATGGGGAAAACCACCGGGTCCGGACCATGGTTGGCAGCTCCTTTTCCGTTTGGAGTAGTGGCTCCGACTGGGGATAAGGGGACCAGTTTCCCAATCTATTTAATGATTGTGCTAATGGGGTGATATGCGATGTTTTGGACTAATATCTAAGCTAGAAGTAATTTAATATAAACTAATAACCACATGCATTTTATCCTAATTTAAACACTATCTAATTACAACTATGCCCGGGATTAAATTGATGTATGTGGTCTACAATAATGTCTGAAATCAATTGATAATAAAGATCATTCAATTGCGATGAGAAATGAATTCGTTTTAACAATAATCGTTTCATATAAAAAGTTAGCCGAAATGATTGTGAAAGATATATCGCATAAGGAATTATTCATGTATTCAACATAAAATATAGATCATCATCATACAAAAGTGCAATAATGGCAATCAAGATTCAGAATTTCATACATAAACAATTCGAAAAGAAATCATTGCTTGATACATAAGTAAAAAGGATTACGAGATAAAAGTACCATTTATAATACGTCCTATTCATGTACTTTAGCAATATTGATCTACTTTTAGTCCATTCAACACCATCTAAGAGTACAAAAGTGCAATTTCAGTAGAAGATGCTAAATCAGATAAAAATAAATCTTGTTCCATTAATTTCGCTAGAACTTCCTTAGAGGGACAGAAGTGCATGTTTTGAAGATTGTTTCTGATAAAATTTCTGGACCCCGCTCTAAATGCATGAGAGGGGTTTAAATACTTAAAATATAAAACTAAAAATAGATTATTACAAAAATAGTTGAGGATGTTTAAACGACCTGCCTCAAATTATGAAAAAATAAAATCAAAATCGACATGGAAATGGTGACTAGCTATCCTACATTTGATCCCTCAGATCGCAAATGCCCATCAAGGGCTTGAGCTGTGTTGGTTGGCCGACTTCAATTTTCAACTGTCCAAAAAATATGACATCAGTCAATTTTGCGCCATTTTCTCCGTAGAAGTGGTTAGGAATCGCAGGGTCATCCATTGGCTGTGAGGTTTTAACAAATGTCACCAATATGCTTCCCAGTTTAACCTAGTCGTTTGCCTTATTACTTCTGCTTTTTCTTCTGTTGCCTGTTTTTACTGTAGCTCAAGCTGTTTCACATTAGGAAGAAAACCTGGAATGGATTCTGCCACAAGGTTGGCGCTATGTAAATTTTCATTGACATTTTCTATGACACAGTTTGTTGCTGCTACCACGTCTGTTATTGCCTTTCCTGCCTCTTTAAGCCGAGAATCCCAGTTTGCAAATAAGATTTCTTTATGTGACTCTTCTAGTTTAGGTAACTCGGCTTTCCTCCCATCTTCTATATTCTACCAGGTGATGAAATCGAAGACCTTTTTAAAGATCTCATCATATTCAAGTCTCATCTCCATGACTTGACTTGTTAATTTGTCGCTTGTTTCGCAATAAGAGTTCCATTGTGAAATCTTCTGGAACAATAATTCTTTTTGGTGCATCAACTGGGAGTTAAGACCGAGCGCTTTGGTAATAAACTAATCAATTTTGGGATCATCTTTGTGTAGATCAGTTATTGCCTATATTTGTGCTTCCTTCTCTGCTAAGCTGGTTCAATGTTCTATTTGCATCTGCTCGAATTCCCATTGTAGCTTAGCTAACTGTATCTCTGCCTGCTGGTCAGATTTTGCTTGTTGTAATTGTTGTTCAAGCGACATAATTTTATCTTATTTTTCTTTAAGAAACATTTGCACCTCTGTTGCTTTGTCCATGGTCGTTGTAGTGTAGGCACCTGCAAACTGTGAGAGTCTAGTAAGATTGGCAGACGGGTCGATGGGTGAATCTTTCCAGAGAACATCCATCGGTTCATTTTCAGGGGTAATAGCAACTGTAGAGTCCAACTTCCTTTTCTTCCTTTGTCTTTTAACAACGACCTTATGTTGTGGGCTATAAAACACATCTAGAGGGGGAATCTCCTCTATTCTCAAAACAATTTCAGAGGTGGGGGTAACAGGGATGTGTTCTACCTCTTGAGCATTTATAGTCTCCTCTACTATAATTTCCTGAGTTGTTTTTTGTTGTGGAGTTTGCTTTGGCGTTTATTCCTCTGTGTTGATCCTTTTATTAAAATTCTCCCATTTTTCCTCTAAATCAATTACCAGGGGTTTCATTGGTTGTGTGGAGGCGGCATGGATTTCAGCCTGTTTGCTGGCTAAAGTTTCTTCGGCTATCTTCTATGTAGATTGGGTTGTATCCTTTACCGACTCTCTGCTTCTGCTTTTCCCATTTTGTGATGACTTCTCTGATTCCTTGGTAGATTTCTGTTGGGATTCTGCTCTAGAATTGGTTTTAGAATTTTCTTTGGAGTCACCTTCTATACTTACATTGGAAGTAGGCTCCCTTATTGGTTCAATCAATAATTGGTCCAATGGGAACTTTGGTAACCTGCTTTCTCTATATCTGTAAAAATTTTCAAGATATTCACGTTCAAAAAGTAATTGTGCCAAATGCTTCACCTCTGTGAAGGTGTTTTTCTGCAAAAATATGTCATTAAAGGCATCTTCCTCATTACTGAATACTTTTATTTTCACCAAAGTGGTGAAATCTTTGACAGTGCCGAATGGGTCATATTGCCTTCCCGAGAATTTAGGTAATTGTAGAGATAACATATTCTTTGCTTCTTTAAATGCATGCCCTAGGTCGTGTAATGCAAATGCTCCACACTGTAAAGGGAATGTAGGCCAGATGGCCTTTTTTGATTCCTTTAATGTCTTTCTCATCCCTCCCTCACTAGCTGTTTGATAGGCTATCTCTCTAGCCATCAATTTGTCTGGAACATAGTATGGGAGGACATGGGGGGAGGTGATGCTGCCAAATACCCTGATATACATAAATGTCTCCTCCCCAAACCATCTGGCCACTGGGAGGATATCTACTTCAGCTTCTTGGGAAAACCTGGGGGCATCTTGGTTATAAAGTCGCTTGTGAATAGGGAGCATAACTCCATGACAAATCTTGAAAAAATGTGGTTGAAAGTTGGATTCCCACATGTCCTTATGGTATATGTGAATAGGAAGTGGATTTTGAACAATCCACTTCCATCCCATGATAGGGAATTTTGAACCAAAACAAATTGCATCCATTACATAGGCGCTCATAAAAAATGGAGGGTAAACCCTTGAAGCAACACTTCTTTTCCTTCTATACTCGATTATTGTTCTTGCTAAATTGTCAGACAAAATTTATGCCCAATTCATTACAGTTGCGTTAATGGCTGCATCTATTAACGGAAACCACTCTGGGGAGAATTTAGTACTATCGGGTTTGCCAAATAGTCTACATAGCATGACCACTGCAAAACTATGAGAGGGACAAATAGACGAACTAGTGTACATACTGTTTTTGTCTTTCTTGATTTTGTGCTCATTGTTTGACTAGGTCTGGGTGCAGTCTGCTCAGTCGTCGTTCTCTTTTGCAAACTTCTCGACGAACTGCCTATTGTAGATGACTTGTGGCTCCGGTAGTTTGTACATAAGCCGTAGGTTGTCTGGGGTAAAAGATCCCATAACATCTTAGCTTCTTGTCTTGAATTCTCTGTCTGAGATGTCAGCTTCATCAATAACCCACTTAACCATGTCGGTATAATGGATTATCTTCAGGCACGCGGCTATGTGGTGCAAAAACGAGCATGCTGTCTCTAACATGGAAGAGTTTGAGGAATCACATTCGTTAACTGTAATATTCATTTCCAGAATCCTTGGTTGCTCTTCCTCCAGTATATTATACATGGCCCCCCATGTAGAGGTTCCTCCTTCTCTGTTGCATGTAGTATCTGTAAACAGAGGAGTCATTTTTGACTTCTCAGAGATGATTGCTTTGCCTTTCTTCACCATTTCTTTCAACGATTTGTTTTGTGGATTTTTCCTGAAAGTGAAGAACAACAGTTATCGGATACACAAAGATGATATTGAACATAAAATGAAATAATGCATATAACTTGTAAAGGTGATAAAAGGAGTTTTATTCGAACGCACATAAGAAGATATCATATCACGCTAAATGGCTTTTCACACATAAATGAAGTTATCTCTTACTAAATTCCCACTAATGCTTCGTTATCCCTTAGCTTTAATGCTCATAAATGTTTGCATTGTAAAATGGGAAGAAAGCTTCTAGGGTGGCGAGCCTTTGAACTGCGATGATGGCGATTGTGCGATTTGCGAAGCAATATCGCAGATCACAATATCGCATTATTCCTTTTCACCTTTCTTACCTTCTGTTGTGTTTCTGCAAGATGCGAGATGCGAGCCACTCATTTATCATTTCAAAACGTAGCTACTTGCCAGGTTTTTCTATGTAAAAGACCCTTTTTAATGAGTGGCGGACCTAAAACATTTGCTTATGATACATTTAAGGAGTGGGTCTAAGTCTTGATCGCGTTTCACAATATCAGTTGGTGGTAAGTTTGCGGTGTTCATTTGAATGCCTGAAATGCAATGCGATAAAGATTATAACGCCATCACAAATTCGCATCTCACAAGTGGGTCCTTCATACATGGCGATATGCGATGCGAGACTCAGCTTTTGAAGAAAAAGCTTAAGGACTTAGTTTATGTTAGAATTATGATAGTTTTGAGCATAGAGTCCTTTTTTAATCATTTTAATTGATTTGGAGGGTTAGGAAGATCTTTTGATGATGCTTAACCATGTTGTATGTGGGAAGGTAAGAATTTAGCAGTTCTCTAAAATTAAAGCGGGGGGGGGGGGGTTTGATTGATATCTTGCTTTATTCCAAAAATAAAAGAAATTCCTAAATGCTAAGTTTTGTTTTTTGGATGGATTTTTTAAAGGGTCCCCATTTATTAACGTAATATTAACTACTATCATTAATAAATGGGGGGTTGTTGAATAGCACAACAATTGGCGATTCTCTTGGAAGAACCGGTTATCTTTGAGAGTTTTTTGAAATTTCTAAAACCTCCAAAATAAAGATAGTTTTGAAAATAAAATAAGTTACATGAAATATAAGGTAAGTAATACTGCTCTTTATTAATAAAACAACATCTACTTAACTACTTTTCTTTTGATTATTATTTTCTCAAAAAAAAGTCACTTTGTCTACATCAGTCTTTAATTGGTTTTTAAAGATAAAAGCAAGGAGTTTCTCCTCAGATCAGGTTTTGGTATACTCTGTTGTCGTAGGTAGAGCATGTGCTGCCAACAGGCATTCATAACCTTGACAAGATTACCTCTTAACCAACAATGATTTTGTATCCCACTTAAATCAGAATGCAATTTTAAAGATAAGCTCGTAATTATACTTATTTCTTTTTCCTGAAGTAATTCATTCTTCCTTCAACTCTTCATCTTTTATCTCTTAAAGGACAATGCCTTGGCATGGTGACCAACATTGACAATTCCATTCACTTGATTTGTAACTTAACTGAACAAGCTGGCTCTTGATGAGACCCCTTGTCTTTTGATTAATATAATCTTAAGCCATTACCCTATTTTGATATGCAGTGTTGGTAATGTCAGTTAGTTATAATCTTATGATCATGGTAAGCCAGCTCTTGATGAGACCTCTTATCCTTTAAGTTTAAGTATATTTTAGAATTACACTCTAAAAATGAAAGTTGATTAAGTGGGGAGAATCATTGGCTCCTTAAGAGCTTCTGGACGACAATTGTAGAGTTTTAAAGATGCTTTTCTATAGAGGGACTTTGCTTTGTTATTGATACTTTTCTTGACTGATGTAAAGGAAAAATTTCTTTCTTAAAGCTAAGTTTCATCAAAAAATCAGATAATTTAGGCAGAAAACAGGCAGTTTAAGAGCGATAGAACTTAACTATATATTTCATATGTGAAGATTACTTTCATAACAATCTTTACTTACACAAGCGAAAAGTCAAAATTAAAAAGAGACTATCCTTTGTAAAACCAAAAGTAAATGCTTTTCAATTCATATTATTCTTTCTAAAAGAAAATTTAACTAAAGGCAATAATATATAGTGAACAGAAGAGATCATCTTCTATGGAAAGTATTTCTTTAGAACTTGTCCATTAACAGGTAGAGATTCTCTCTTACCTGATAAATCTTGTAACAAAAAAGTTGATGGGCCTATTTGTTCCACAATCTGAAATGGGCCAAGCCACATTTGTTGGAACTTGGTATGCTTACCTTTCTCTTCGTGGGATTTATCCCATTTCAATACTAGGTCTCTAAGTTGAAAAGACTTTGAAGTTACAGAATTTGAATCAAAGTAGGCTTTGACTAATTGCTGATGATGTGCATGTGTGGTCCTGGCATTTTCTCTTTCCTCTTCAAGCTTAAGAATTTATAATTGTCTAACTTGCATAGATGAGGAAGGGGTTTCTTGAATGAACTGAACTAAGGCTAAGGAGGGAATAGCTACGTTTGTTGGCAAGACTGCTTCTTTCCAATAGACCAAATTAAAAGGAGAAGTGCCAATGGAGGCTTTCTGAGTTATTCGATCTGCCCATAGAGCAAACACTAAATACTTATGTCAGTTCTTTTGGCTTTGGTCAATATTTTGTTTAATAATCCTGATGAGATTTTTGTTTGTACATTCGGCTAACCCATTTCCTTGCGGATAATAATTAGCAGAATACTTAAGATTAAAACCTCTTTTAAGAGAAAACTATGTCATAGCATTTCCTGAAAAATAAGATGCATTATCAAACATCAAGGCAGATGGTAGGCCAGACCTGGTGATGATAAATTGATCTATAAATTCAATAATGTTTTCTGAATTGGCTACCTTGAGTGGAATTGCTTCTACCCATTTGGTGAAATAATCAGTGGTTGTAAGGATATATCTATGCTGCTTAGAAGAGTGAGGAACAATCTCACCTATTACGTCCAATCCCCATTTTTCAAATGGTTGGTCAATTTTGACTGGCTGTAATGGTAACGCGGGTTTCCTCTGTCTTCCAGTAGTTGTTTGACAAATCTTACATTTCCTTACATAACTGTGTGCATCTTTGAATAGCATTGGCCAGTAATAGCCGACATGCAGGATTTTATGTGTTGTGGTATCTCCTTCAAAGTGACCACTAGCTAGTCCATCATGAATTTCCTGCAACACCTTCTCTGCCTCAGATTTTTCAAGACATCGAAGTAAAACAGAATCATAATTTATTCTAAACAACACATCATTGACAATTTGATATTGCCTAGCTTTTAATCTCAAGGCTCTTTTCTTTGTGTAATTTAATTGGGTTGGGGCATATCCATTTCTCAAGTAAAATATGATATCAACATATCTTGATTTAGTGTCGTTAAGGCTTACCTCATATATTTGTACATCATCACCTGAATGCTGCAATTCTGATAGATTCGATGCTCCTGCCAACATCCTGCAAAAACCTTGACCTTTTACAATTTTCGCTGGTTTGATTTCTATGTCATATTCTTGTAGGGCTGTCACCCAATTCACTCTCTTTTCACCTACATCCCTTTGTATTAAAAGATTTCTCACTGCTGAGAATGGCACTATTACTTTAGTGTGGGTTTTGAGGAGAAAACGTCTGAAGTGTTTTATTGATTTGAAAACAACAAAAGCTTGTTTGTCAACATCTGAGTAATTTAATTCAGCTCCCTGTAAATTGGAGCTAAAGAAAGAGATTGGGGCTTCAAATTTTTCTTGATTTACTTGTGTCAATATGACTGCATATGATTTCTCAGAAGCGAAAGTATATAAAATGAAATGATTCGAAAAATTCGGCGTTGCTAAAGATGGGGTATTTATGATTGATTGTTTTGTCAAGCTAAAAGCTTCATGTTCTGAATGTCCCCATTTAAACATATAATTTTTCTTTATCATGGATTGAAGAGGTAAAACAATTCTTGAGAAGTCAGGGAAAAATCTTTTAACAAAATTTATTTGACCTAGGAAAGATTGCATTGATTTTTTGTTATGCGGTAAAGGTATTTCAGAAATTTCTCTAATTCTATCAGGGTCAATATGAATTCCTGCTTTGGACACAATGAATCCAAGGAGCTTTCCTTCACTTAATGTGAAAAAATACTTCTTGGGGTTAAGAGAAATTCCATACCTTTGGCAACGTTCAAAGATTTTCTTTAAATCCCTTAGATGATTACTGCGTTTTTTGGAGTATACCGTTATATCATCCAAGTAGATTACTACTGATTTGTTTACTAAACCTTTGAAGGCTATATCCATAGCTCTCTGGAAAGTGGCACCAACATTAATCAGTCCAAATGGCATCTTCTGATAAGCATAAGTGCCCCATTTTTTTATGAATGTAGTTTTCAGTTGGTCATATGGATGTACTAAGATTTGATTATAACCTGAGAATCCATCTAGGAAAGACATTAGTTCTGAGCCTGCTACTGATTGCAAAATCTATTCCATAGGGGGTAATGGGAAATTGTCCTTTTGGCAAGCTTTATTGAGGTTGCGGAAATCTATACATATCCGAATATCGCTGTTCTTTTTCCTGATTGGGACAAGATTGGAAACCCACCGGGAATGTCTGACAGGAAAAATAATTTTGGCTTTCAGCAGTTTATTCAACTCAGATTTAATTTGAATTTCTAAATTAGGATGGATCTTCCTCAATTTCTGTTGAATAGGTCTTTCGTCAGATATCATGGGAATAGTATGTTGAATAATAGAGGTGTCATATGTCTTAAGATCTTCATAGTTCCATGCGAAGACATTCTTGTATCTTTTCAACAAACCTATAAAGGCTACTTTTTCGTCTGACGTAAGTCTGAGACCTAGATTAATATTTTGAGGTTTTAGATCAGTCCCAAGATTGATCAATTCAAACCTCAGAGTTGAACTCTGAAGTTTTGAATTGGTGGATCGTTTAAATCTGTCTTTGAGGTCATATAAATCTTCCAACTTAACTACAGATTTTGGTATAGCATTAATGACTGTTTCTTGTTTAATTTGGTTATCGTGCTTGTCTTCATCAACTCTCTAGTCATCGTAAGATCCTTCTGAGTTCAGGAAGCTTATGATATCTGGATCGTTATTAAATACTCTCCAGTTGGTGATATTATTAGGAATAGAAGGCCTAAAAATTAATTCAATGGAAAATCGATCTGGGCTATAATCCTTTGGTGGGATAAGCTTGGAAGCGACATTGGCTAGAAGATCGACACTAGCATTCTGGAGTCTTGGAATAGGGGAAATATTAAACGCTGTAAAGTGAAGAGTCAGGTCTTGGACTAATGACTGATAGTGTTTCAAATGTCCTGACAAATAGTGTATAGTATTTCTCACTTGTTTTATGACAATCTCTAAATCTTCGAATACTTGGAGGTATTTGACGTTAAGGCCAATTGCCTTATACAAACCTTGAACTAGTGCTTCATATTCAGCGGTGTTGTTTGTGCAATCAAATTCAAGTCTGCATGCTAACATAGTCTTTTCCCCCTCTGGGCTGACTAAGATGCAACCTGCTCCTGCTCCATCATTGGATTTAGATCCATCAAAAAATAATTTCCAAAATAAAGATCTAACTACAGGTTTATAAAAAAAAATTACACATTTAGAAGTGTTCGTTTGGGAAAAATTTTCAACTTGAGATACAACAAAGTTTTCTAAGAAAGGTGAAGTGTGAGCATTGAAATTCCCTAGAAATGATTCTACATAATAGTTTCCGATGATATTGTTGCTATACGCGACTGGTTCATTTTCTCCTTCTAGTTCTGTTACTATGTACTTTTGATGTTTCTTGCGATCAACCCTTATTTGATTTGGCTTTCCATTATAGGGAAGCCACATGTGAGACTGGTCAATTGAAAAATGACCATGAAGTTTTTCTGGCCAGTCTCTACTAAGGATTAAGCCATAGAACTCAAGAATATCAGCTACAAGTATGTCAATGACTTGGCAAACTTTAGGGTTTGATGAAAGTCTAATGGTTACTTGGTTAAGTTCCCCAACAACTTCGACTTGAGATCGATCTAACTGTACTATTCGTACAACAGATTTCTGAGGTTGAACATTCAACTTTGCACAAACTGTTCTAGGCAAGATGTTAGATGAAGCTCCAGAATCAACTAGACAGTTGTGTAAGTTCTTATTAAAGACTTCAAAAGTAAGGAGAAATGGTGGAGTGTGGGATTTGGATCTTCCCCCTATTAGAGTGATGTTGGTTGGATCAATCTTGTTCAAAGAAGTGCTAGGGGGCCTTCCCATTTCTTGGGCAGCTTGTGAGATCACGGCGGCAGGAAGCGATGCAGTAGGTACTGCTTTGAGTTCTTTAAGAAGTAACTTTTGTTGATGCTTCAATTTATTAAGATCATGAAATGTGATGTTTTCCCTAGTTTTCTTCATATAATCAATAATATTATATTTCATTTCATTAGAAACTATCAAAGTTTTAGATGAAGGTGAAGGATCCAATTGAGTAGGTGTAGTTTGAGTGGATTTTGGTGTAGATTTCTTACCTGTTGCTTTGTCCCTAGGAGGTGGCATTGAAGCCTTCTGTTTTGAATTTGTTTGTGACAATTCAACAAGGTTTTTACTTTGGGTAGCGACAGGTAATGCTTCTTGGGTTTCTTCATTGGGAAGGATAAAATCCCACATTCCTTGTAATTCTGCCACTTCTTCATCGTCCGTTTGTTCTTCGTTTGTTGAAACTTCGTCCTCCTCTCCATTTGATTCAGCATTTGATATAGCATTTGGAGGCTTAGGATCAACAAGGGAATTCCTTTTAAATGGTCTAAAAGGTTTCTTAGAGGAAGTCTCTGCTACCTATTTTTTAATATCAACCATTTCGTTAGACATGGTCTTGAGGACTTTCTGTAACCCTTCAAGATCAAAAGGATATTTTGGTGGTTTCTTCTTGGAGTCATCCCTAAAGGTTACTTTCTTAGATTTTCATTCTTCTAATGCGTTTTTCTTTTCCACAGCTAGAATACGTTTCTCCATAGCTATTGCCTCTTCCATATTTTCGGCCAAAGTTGGTTTGGCAGCTCTATCAATGAAGATAGCTGTGTTTGACGGTAGAGCAGAAATATACGACTCATTTTGGACCTCATCACTAGGCTTAGATGCTGTTATTGGGAAATCTAGTGTCCACTCGGAACTGCTAGTCCCACTAAGACTGGTAGCTGTCTTAGAAACAAACAAACTAAAACTACTTTTGTTTTCCTTTATGAAAAGTAGATAAGAGGGGAATGAAGGACACCAACCTCAGTCTTGCGCTTGGTTTGTTGCTCGGTTCCTCTCGCTTCTTTTGACAGATCCTTGCCACTTCTCCCTTGTCTACACAGCTTCAAAGATCACTTGTGGAATCAAAGCAGCATAATACTATCGAAGAACAGAGATCTACGATCATTAACAATATAGGACCAGATATATATTGACCACACAAAAGCATATATCATCAAACATACAAGAATGTGGAGGAAAACTTGAATAGCTTTATTAATATCAAGAATAGCAAAGAGGATTACAACTAATTGTTCTGACCCAGCGTCATCCTCCAGCATGAAAGCCCTTCTTTCACCTCATGAAAATCTTATATCACCCAACACTATGATGTTCCAACAAGAAACCAACAACACTTCCTTACAAGATACAAAATTCCAGCCTCTGGATCTCTGGGATGAGGGATCCATATATAGATGTTTGCAAGGGGTGAGTTAGCTTCTGGGATCTGATTAGTGTCCTCTCTCTGATAGTTCTTCATTCCACTTGGAGAATGATGATCTCTTACTCATCCCTGGGCGAATTCAGAGAGGCAAGTGTCACAGGAGAAGTTTCTGGAAGATTCCATGATCATCCACCTCGCATACTACCTATGTCATTTGTCCATTCTCGCCCATCGCACCCCATAGAAGGGATTTTTAGTATGCATCGCACCTCCCGTGTGCATTTAGGTGGGATGCATCGCACTTTGACCATGGAGCAGGTGAGATGGTCTAGTTTTGACTAGTTCTGAGTAGTTTTTCATGGAGAAATTTTGGGAGATGATGTAATTACCTGACCTTGTTCTTTTAGGGGATGGAACAACACTTTTAGGGACTTAGGAGCCCTTGGTTTATGGACATGTTTGATTGGGGTTCCAGTGCCCAAAAATGTCTATAACAGTTGCCCCCTAAAGCATGAGGTCGTTAATCTTTTGATGTCAGGTGAAATGCTTTATCAGAGGATCCGAAGTTTTTTCGAGCTGGAAGGCGACCTGTAATAAGATACAATACAATACATTATCTTCATAACATTTTTCATGATCTAGCTGAGTCGGGCATTCCCATTCTCAGCTTTATAAATTCATTTTCATGTACATAAGATAGACAACCGTTTGTGCAGGATACTGATGATTCTGATCGAGCCATCATCCTTTGATTCAGATGATCATCTGTGCAGCAACAATGTACATTTGATGTCTTTATTTTCCTGAATATATCACAGCTCGGATGGATGAAACTAGATCTAGGGTCTTTAAACTCATTCAATCTTCACTCGGAGTACAAGTCAATCCATGTGAAAGATGTTCTGGAGTCGAACATGGAAAGACATCGCCTGATTACCAGCCAATGATGTAAGTTGTTAACAGGCGCGAGAGGAATCACCGATAATGATGATGACCCTCAAGGTACTACAGTACAATTCACGTGGTGTGAATAAGTGACTTGACATCGAACACCACGCAAAATATTTCGGTTGAAGGCCATTGATGTAAACCTATCGCCGGAAGTGAGAAACTTGCCATTGAGGCATGCAAGCTTCAAAGTACTGAAGGGGTTGTTCCTAAGTTGACTTCTTGGATAATGAGCTGATGTCGACAAGAAGCGACTTACCGTAGGAGGGCCTTAATGAATCCCACATCTACGACACAGAACAGAGTAAATGATTTTGGAGGTGAAAACAGTCTGATGATACAGGGTTCAGGGTGGCGGTCATGAAAGAATGGAGCGTGAATGTATTGCAGTGGATGAGACACAGGTGAATTCTCTGAGCGACTTCTCTTGAACATACCGGCGACACTGACATGATGGATTGGTAGCGTTAACCCCAAATGTGGATGGTGTGATGGACCAATGGTGATATGACCAGTGAATGGAACAACCCAACCCGACTCGGATGCGGAGTGAAAGTGTCATGTTCAAGAGCGACTTGCTACCAATAAAGTTTCTTCAAGTTTTCTTCCCAATTTTTCCCCAGTCATTGCTGACCAGTACCTATTTATTTTTGTCAAGCTTGAGGAGGATAACATATGCTTGTTCTATAATTTTCCATTTGGGCAAACCCGTCGCTATATTTTAATGAGCCTAGTGACAGTGAAACTCATTCTTGTCTGTATGGACAAGTTTGTCGCTATTCGGTTTTAACGAGTTTAACGACAAAGATAACTCAGTCCTTTTCAATTTTAGAGAGTCTAAAAAGGGAAGTAAATGAAACTCCAATGATCCTTTTTCGTCATATAATCCCTTAAGTCCGAAAAAGTATAAAATAATACAAAAGGGATGAATTTTCGGTAATTTTAACAAGCCGAACAAGACAAACGCTCGATCTTTTTGTGTAATAATCCCTCAGGTCCAAAAAGATTAAAATCTAGAGGAGGGATAGCACTTCCGGTCGCTTTAACGAGCTAGAGAGGCCAATCGCTCGACAATCTTTTCATATTTTACGAGTCAGTTGAAAAGAGCTTAAAGGAGACTTGTTTTTTGAGGAACGAGTGATAATTTCGGGTAGCAGCTGATTCTAGGTAAGGTTTGGAATTTCCCAATCACGGCAGTGTCACAAGGATGGCTAACAGGATCACTCTTCGCAGTTGTTCCTCAAAAGGGGTAAACAATCAAATGGAGGTGAATGATCGGCTAAAACAGAGTGGAGGTGATGATGAGAACATGACCAAGGCTCAAAATCTGATGATAATGCATTCACAATGGTTATTTACCAGAAATTGGTTCATTTTTTAATGAGCTTAAACTCTGGGGGAACGTTTGCTCATTGCTTATGTTTATTTTTTAACGAGCTTGAATTCTGTGTTAAAACTGCTCGTGATAATGGTCATTGATTTAATTTCACCATTAATCACTTTGTCCTTTCAAAGTTTGTACTGCCTGTCCAATTGCTTCATCAAACCGATTAGAAATGAACAATATATGTTTCAAAATGAGTTAAAACACTAATATTTTACTCGAATTACGTGAAAAGTAATTTAAAAGTGGTTTTTTACCCCTCATTTTACCATTTCATTTGAACTTGGTTTGTTGGAGCTCTAGAGGTGCTTTTCCCCCTTGATTTTCACCGGCTGATTTCGGGAGATTCTATGGACGATTCTCAGTGCCGTCTGGACCAGGTAGGAGCTAAACCTGAGCTTTTCAGTTGCATTCCTTCCTTTTTGAATTCTGTGCATGTTTCCCTGTTTTTTCTGAGCCTCTGGGGTTTGAAAAATTCGCCCTGGCTCCATCACACCCTTTCTATATCGAAAGGTGCGATGCATCCTAGCTTGGCCATTGGCCAGTAGGGATGCATCCCACCCAGTACACTACTGGGGGTGCGATGGGCGCAAGAAGGGAAGTTTTTGCACTGTTTTCTCATGGAATTTTTGCCTGTTTTTTGCCAAATCAGGATCCTGACTCTTCTCTTGCTTGTTTTGCAGAGATTTATCGGAGCAAAATGGTTGTTACATGGCGAGAATGTGAGCATGAAGAAGAGGACATGCTTGCTCTACATGATCCGGTTACAGTAACTGCACTGCGGAACTGCGGCCTGTTCAAGTTTTTCCGCATCTCTAGCATGAGGCAACAAATCAACTTGTTGCAATATCTTCTCGATGCATGGGATCCTACCAACCAGGTGTTTTAGATCAGAGGCAAATCTATCCCCTTGACTGTCGTAGACATCTATTTTTTGACTGGTTTATCGAGGCGTGGTGCCCCTCTTTCATTATCAGGTTCCGCCCGTGGGGGCGAATCTGTGAGAGATTATATTCACCGGTATTGTAGAGAGGGATCTCAGCCGAGTAGGGACAACAAGATCAACATCCGAGATGTCAATGACCGGTCCTTGAGGACCATTCTGTTCACTTTTACTAGACTGGCTGGTAGTGTGGCTCCTCACATAGCTAACAGGTCCTTTATGCAGTATGCCTTGGAATGCCTTGAACCAAAGGTGTTCAACTGGTGTGATGTAGTACTTCCTGTGATGAAAGAACAATTGACCAAGGTAAAGAACGGAAAATTGAAGAACTTCGGTTATGGTTCTATTTTGACCGCTTTTGCCTTGGAAAAGATCCCACTGATGCAGCCGCAATACATCTCACTTGGCTTACCTCCACCGACTGAGCCACGGATGCAGAGATGGGTCGACCTTATGGCCTGACATGCTGGTCAGTCCTAGGTTTCCTTTTTTGATACCTTTTTCGAGTGGTTCAAATGTCAGGAGATGGTTTTTTCCGAGTATCCATATGTTGGTATGGATTTCCGGGGTGACCCAGATTTGGTGCTGCCGGCTGGTGAGCAGTGGGGTGTTATCGGTAAATTCTCTGACCATATCTCTGTTCATCGTTTCTTTTTATAATGTTCTTGTACTTTCTTCTATCAGGACTAATCAAAACTCATGTGCTCATGCAGATGTTGGACCAGTTCGGCCAGTAGTACGTCTGAGAGTACCAGCTGCCGCTCCAGTAGGAGAGGCTGTGGGGAGGGCTATCCTTCACGACCTTGATGTGGCCGAGACTCTTTCAGCATTGCAGGATCAGGTCGAGGGCCTCACTCTTGGTATTCCAGATGTGAGGACCGACGAGCTTCCCCTGAGGTTGCAGTGACACACTACTGGCGTGTCGAGTCGATGGACTAGGTTGTTATGCATGATTGCACAGGCGGTGACTTGTTATCACCAGCATCATTAGACTAGGGTGCCCCCTAGCATTTTGAGTTTTGGGTCATTTGACCGATTTTGTCCTGGTTACAGAACATTATGTATGAACCATAAATAGTTATATATATATTTTTGATTTTCGAAGCTTTATTTTGGTTGAGTTACGTGATCTTGATGCAAATATTTGATGAAATGCTTCTTTTATAAATGTTGCAAATGTCTATCTAACACATAATTTTCCAATGAGTCTATTAATGTGTTTAAGTTTCTGGAAATATGCTGATATTGAATAGAATCAAACTGCCTTTCCAAAATCCTGACCCTTAGGAACATGCGATAGATAGCTGGATTCCGTACGGAGTAGATACCAGTGAGCTGTAGGATGACGAGTTGTGAGTCTAGCCTGACGACTAGTTGGCGTATGCCATGCGTAATGGCATCAGAGAGGAGTTCTATCAACGCACTGTATTTAGCAATATTGTTCGTTGACCAACCAATACATACCCCTCTAAAACTCACTAACTCGCCGCTTGGATTGAAGATGGCCCAGGCCGCAGAAGATAGGTTCCGCGAACTACGACTCGCTCCATCAGCATATCCAACAAATGATTCCAATAGGTCCGACATCTGCAACAAATGTAAAAGTGGATCACTTAACCAAAACAATTACCCTTAGCAAAAACAAAAATGTAACAAAAGCATAGGGGTTACTATCTTGAGTCAAGCATAGTAACGCTTAAGGTACAACCCGTTACGAGGTTGCGCCAGTGGAATCCCATCATAATCTACTAACTCGTAGGCTCCTTTTGCTAATACACATTTAACAATATAGGGGCCCATCCATAAGGATTTGAACTTACCTGCTCCCAATTTGTCGGATTCCTGGTCGTAAAGTAAGACCAGGTCACCTTCTAAGAAGACACGGGGTTTGACATTCTTGTCGAACTGCGCCTTGACTCGTTTCTTATGGGATTCATTAGCCAAAGCAGCATCACGACGGGTTTCATCCAATTGGATTAGTTCCAAGAAACGAGCCTCTTCTTTAGAAGTTCCGGGGAGAAGGTTGACTGCGAGTTTGAGGGACGAGATTTCACATTGAACCGGTAGGATTGCTTCCAGGCCATACACCAATTGAAAGGGTGTAAACCCGGTTGCATTCCTCACCGATGTCTGGTATGCCCATAAGATTGAGTACAGGATCAGGTGCCAACTTCTTTTGTGGACTCCAATCATCCTTTGCAGCATCTGCTTTAGGATCTTGTTGATTGCCTCAACTTGTCCGTTGGCCTGCGTATAATATGGAGTAGAGCTGTCGTGGGACAGTCCTAATTTGGCAGCCAATTCAACCATCATGTGATTGTGGAAATGCGATCCATGATCTGTGACTATGGCCTGTGGAACGTCGAATCTGGAGACTACATGATTGAAAAAGAAGAGGGTAGCCATTTCGCCGCTGTTGTTTAATGTAGGCATCGCCTCGGCCCATTTGGTAAAATAGTCTACCGTGACTATGATATACCCATGCCCCCCAGCCGAGGTGGGGTTACATGTCATGAAATCTATGCCCCATTTTGCAAATGGCCCAACAACAACTACTGGTTGCAGCGGTGTGGGTGGTATTCTGGTTTTCCGATCAAAGATTTGACATGCATGGAAACTTCTGACTGCGGTTATGCAATCTTTAAACATTGTTGGCTAGAAGTATCCTGCTTGTAAGATCTTTTGCGTTGTAGCGTAACCAGATTGATGCCCCCCACACGCGCCTGAATGGCAGTCATTCGGGACTTTTTCGGCCTCCTCATGGGTGAGGCACCTCCTCAGAACTGTATCGACACCACGACGGTAAAGTGTATCACTGACGATCATGTAGTCTTTTGCTTGGTATCGAATGCGTCGTTGTTCCGAGCGGGAGGTATTAGACCTATATCTTTGGGTTTGGAGATAGATTATTTTGTCTCCACACCATGGATTTCTTGAAGATATCAGAAACAAAGATTCGTCCATGATTGCTTCTTCTGATGTTACATCATTGGACGACGATGGGAGATCGCATAGTAGCTCCATGAAAACCAGTGATTTCTTCGATTTGGATTTTATAAATTCCAGATCAAACTCTTGTAGAATTGCTATCCATTTTGAATATTTGCCCCCCAACAACTGTTTCGACAATATATAAGTCATGGGGTTGCAATCTGACAGAATGGTAGTCTTTTGAAAGAGGATATAGTGTCGAAATATCTGTATCACTTGAACAGGTGCGAGAGCTAGATTTTCAACATAGGAGTACTTGCTTTCTGTATCATTTAAGTTTCTACATAAATAATATATAGGATGTTCAATTCCATTGTCTTCTTGAACTAAAACCATCGCGATGGTTGTATCCGCTGCAGCTAGATACAGGTTAAAGTCTTTTTGATAATCAGGAGCGTACATTAATGATGCTTTTATTAGGGATTCTTTTAAAGCATCAAAGGAAGCTTGCGCGACCTGATCCCAAACGAAGGGTACTTATTTTTTCAATAGACGAGTATAACCTTTAGCAAGTTCGGCGTAATTTGGAATGAACCTCCTCAGAAAGTTTGCTTTCCCTTGGAGTTTCTGAATCTGAAGCAAATTTGAAGGTGGAGGCAAATTGATGATTGCCTCAACCTTACATGGGTCGAGACGAATCCCGTCTTTTGAGACCACAAAGCCAAGTAAACGACCAGAACTGACACAGAACACACATTTGTGTGGATTGAGTCGTATCTTGTAGTGTCGGAAACGTAGAAAAATCGCTGTCAAATGCTGCGGGTGATCGGTCCGCTTTCACGAATGAGCCGGAAGATCATCGAGATATGGTTGAACGATGTTTTTGATGTCATGGAAGGCATAATTCATTGCCCTCTGAAATTTTGCCCCTGTGTTCTTTAAACCAAAGGGTAGCTTGCGATATGCAAATGTGCCCCACGGACAAATAAATGTAGTCTTTGACTGGTCCTATGGGCGGATATTTATTTGATTATACCCAGAAAATCCATCCATAAATGAGAAGATTTCACATTTGGCGCATTCATCAATTATCTGGTCGATGAAGGGTGTAGGGTAGTTGTCTTTCGGACAAGCTTGATTTACATCTCTATAATTGACGCACACTCTAATCGTTCCTAGTTTTTTCATTTAGGAACAATATTCGATACCCAATCGGTTAGAGGAACCGGGTAAATAAAACCAGCATGGAGAAGTTTTTCAACTTCTGCCTTGATGGCAAAGGCTTTCTTGTGGTGCACCTGCCGTAGCCGTTGTCGTACCGGTTTGACATCTGGATACATCTTAATTTCGTGTTCAACTACGCTCGAGTCAATGCTTGGCATTTCATCATACGACCAAGCAAAGACATCTCTGAATTCGCGAAAAAGAGCGTCATATATTTCCAGTTCTGAAGGAGAACAAGATTTTCCGACATGAATATTCTCTACAACATTTGTTTTGGTCGAGATATTTATGGCGATAGTCTCTTCAATATTGGACAAGTTACAGTCGGAATCCACCGTGATTACAGTATTTGATAGAAAATAAAAAACTTTGGGATGATTAAGGTCACTTGGAGTATCTTCTCTGTAATCAGAAGATGGGAACGATGGTGGTAATCTTCCCATGGTGCCCCGTCAATCATCATTGACTGAACAATTCCTTCGTCTATATTATGTACTTGCGACCAAGGATCTGAAGGGGTACCATATTCCTTAGACCTATCTATCCAAACGCTTGATGAGCGTTGATTTGGGTTTGCCTCCCATGCCAAAAACATTGATTGCTACAAGATTTCTATTGGGCTTGGAGGCAATACCTGCAGATGATCCATGTTAATATCGTTTTTAGAGATCTTTTGAATAGAAGATATCATATTGCAGGTTCCCACTGTTGCCACTTCCGCCAGATTTATTGGAGGTGGTAGGGAAAAAGTCCCCATTAATATAGGGTCTTTTAGTAGGCCTACTTCGATATTTTGAAGTGAATGAGGGCTTCCATGGATCATCGGAATGCTTCCCGTAACTTGTGAACTGTTGGGGAGAAAAGTTTGTTGGTCGACGATTGTAATTCCTCCTTTAAAGGGAAATGCAATCTTCCTGAAGTAGGTCGACACAACGGCTGCCATAGCATATATCCAGGGCCTTCCCAGTAGGATGTTGTAATCGAGGTTTCCATCAATTACTTCAACATCTATTTCTACTGTTTTTCCCCCCAGTTCGACTTGCAAGTTACTTAAAATCCCGTAGGGGGTGTATGTTCATCCGTCAAATGCTTTTAATGTTGTTGAAGATCGCGACAAGGGTGGAGATCCTAAAGTTTTCCAGCAACTCATCGACATAATACATGTAGATGCCCCCTCATCAATAATTGTTCGATGAACAGTTTTGTTGAGGGCTTTCACTTGAATGAGGAAAGCTAGTTGAGTTGGTAACTAAGGGTCATATCCTTTGTGATTAAAGGACACAAGATTGGAATCCATTGGGTCAATCCCACCTATTGCTGATAATAAAGCTTGCTTTTGCGAGGGGCAATTTTGTAGTACCTCAAGTGTCGACATAGCGGATGGCGATTGGGCCAGATCCTCCACTATATTATAATGCTATGCTGCTCTGGCACGAGGATTAAATGTCGATTTGTGTACTACTCCCTTTGGTGGCTTTATCGTTAGTTCAGGAATGATGGGTGGCACAACTTTGGTCGAAGTTGTTGTCGAACTACTAGGTTGATCACTGGCCTTGTTGTCTGACAGCTGTGGATTCCCATAATCTTTATTCCTTGTCGATATCAAAGCATCATTTTGTTGCTTCGAAACCGACAACATTAGCACTTGGGACGGGGAAGCATTGTCACTAGCAACCAGATTTGTTCCTGGATTTGGAAACGGATCAGTTAATACTGCCGAGGTTTTTGAATTCTTGAAGAATTTTCTAAGCTCAGCTTTATACGGACACTCTCTTGTCCAATGATCCTCATCACATATTAGGCATGGAATTTTTGGTTTCCTGTCTCCAGAAGGGTTTGCAGAAGATTTTTCAGGGGACGACTCTCCTTGTTTCTTCTTCTTCCCTTTGTTTTTCTTCTTGCCTCCTGGTTGCTTGGTTTCTTTGCCTTTGTCAGTCGATATGGCATTTACTTCCGAGGCAAGAAGTTCCTCACTTGCATTTTGACCAGAAATCTTACGAGCTTTTTTAGATGTAGCCTTTGTTGATTTCGTGCTTGTCATACCAATCACGCCATCGCCGGCATGAGAGTCTTTGTTTGATTTAGGAGGAGGAGGAACGGAAAATTCTGGTCTGGGAGCGTCGGGGATTTTATCGTAGAGCATGCCAGACTGAGTATAAATCAAGTTTAGATGTGTATGAGCAATGAATTTCTCTTCAGTGATGACTCCTCCCTTTTCCACATCTTCTGTAATAGAAGCTAAAAATGAATTAATAAACCATTCAGCCAATAGCTGATCAGGAACATACGTTTTTACCATTCTACGACGATGTCGCCACTCATGAATATGATTGGATATGTGAGTGGCCGTCGTTTGCTTGAAATTGGTAAGAAGCTCTGTTCCCGTTTCGTACCTTATGGGTAACTGAAAATGGGTTTAAAAGGTTGTGGCTAGGGTACCGAAGTTATCAAATGAAGCTCTAGGCAATTCGATATACCATTTTGCTGCCGGACCAGTTAACGTTCGCTGGAAAAGGCGAAGCCTGATCGAATCATCATTTAGAGTGTTAGATGAACACCATAGGTGAAAGGTCATCACATGATTCGACGGGTCTTCACCCGGATTTCCATTAAATTTAGGAATATCTGACGGAAGTTTATGAGGAATCGCTGGCCACCAAGGGGCGTAAGCGATTGGATCGTTTGTTAACCGATTTAAATTTGGTAACTCTAAAGTTGCCACAAAGGGCAACTGTTGGTTCAGGTTCAGTGAAGCATACCCAGGATAAGATGGGATTGCCTGAGCAGTGGGTCTTTGCATACCAGCATAATGCATTTGATGCTGATAACTTTGGTAAGGTTGTTGGGCATAACCATTGTGAAATGGTTGGTGTTGGCCGTTTTGAATATATGGTTGCCCATTACTTGCAAAGACTTGGTGCTCAGATCCTTGGTAAACTTGTTGGAATTGCGGTTGTTGATATTGCACTAGCCACGGTTGTGAGACCATGTGCTGTTGCCCAATACTGGCTGTTTGACCAAGATGAGGGGTAATGGTACCCGTTTGAGCCTGGGTCACTCCAGTTAAGGAGCCACTAATCGATGATTGTGGTGGCGTCATCGAGACAAGGGGCTGTTGGATTGTGACCTGAGAGACTTGAGGTTGGCATACAACAGGTAATGCTTGTACTTGCGACACCGTCACAATAGCCGGTGTAGTGGGGATGTTTGACATAGGCATACTTTGTTGCATTGAGTATACAACTCTTGGTTGTTGAGGCAATATTGGTATCCAACCACTGGATGTAATTCCAGCATAACCTGAATTCTGTTGTGAACTCTCGTATGTTTGATCTCCTGGAGGCGGAAATGAAAGGGCATATTGCCCCCCATACGACGGTAATCCGGTGCTTAAGGGAATTATTTGCCTTTGAGGACCGAACTGCCCAAATTGACATTGTGAAGGATCAATTTACTGAGACTCAACATAAGAGATTCCAGATATTATTTCGGACGAAAAAACGGGAACAGACCATACCGTCGAAACAGCCCCTGGATGGATCCCATCCAGTGATTGAGAGCTAGTCGCGATAGACGGTATGCCGTCAAACATTGTTGGAGTAGCAGCAGGAAGCTCTGCCGCTGCTGTGTCAGATGACACAGTCCTAGATGTCAATGGTTGTTCAGACATATCTAGTATATCCAAAAGGTTTCCTAGCGATTCTACAGGAACTTCTGATAATGGTGGACTAATTTCTGACGAAGAAGGATATAGAGTGATCGCGACTCGAAATTGCGATGGAGTACTAGATGGTGGATCCTCTATAATATCTTCTATAGCAATCAAATTGGGTGGAAGAGGTAGACCGTCAGGTCCGTAAAATATTTCCGGTGTCGAAGAAGGTATAGATTCTGCAGCGACTGATGTTTGGGGAACAACACCTTCCGAATCAGCTCTGGATGTAGCTGGTTCAGGTATAGAAGTGTTTACCTTCACACTAGGATCAGTTTTGCTGTCCTCTTGTGGCTGCGGAACTTCTTTTGTAAAGGCAGGGGTACCAGAAATGTTTGGAGTAACCGGAGTCTCCGAGGGTGTCGGAACACTTGTTCCAACCCGACCAGGGGACTTTGAGCCGGTTAAACGAGTTCGCTTTGTTCGGAATAGTTTTGATTCTGGGGACAAAGACGGTTGACTTGTAAGCCTCCGCGAATGACGGGGTTTCAATTGAATTTCTTCCACGATTGCGGATTACTCGATCAACTAAAAATAAAGGGGAAAATGTTTCCGAATTAAATGAATTTTAGACGCTTTGACACAACTTGTTTTTTCAATTTTTAAGAGTCGAGAAAAAACAAAAGATGACTCTATTTGCCTTCGATTTTTAATGAGCCTGAAGTGACAAGTGCTCAGATGGACCTTTTCCTTTAAGGAGTTCGAAAAGGAACAAAAGAGACTACTCTGGAAATCTAGACAGAGGGATTACTAAACCAATCACAAAACTGCAGAATACTTTTTACGGTACGGCAGTCAATCTTCCCGAATGCTGTGTTCAGTGCATTGTGATCGATAGGGCGGCATACACGACTTCCTATGGATAAAGGATATAGCCTATTGTGGTCTCCCAGTATATACTCGACGGTATGTGGGAGCACAATTCCATACTAGCACTTGTCGTCTCAAAGAGGAGGAATCACCCAACCAACTGTGAAAGCGATAGTTACCAAGCATTACGACGCCGAAATACGTCTCTAGCCTAGACTTCTAGATGTTGTGCGTTAGGTTCCAAAGCGTTTTTAGGTTCATTAAATTTATTTTACAGTTGATCTTTCTTAAGAAATTTGCCTTTCAGGTTCACCGCATGATGTATATGTACAATTCCTAAAATGCAATCTAAGATGATAAACAATCGTTTAATCTTCTTTTTGCAATGAAAATCCTAGCTACTAAAGAAAGAGAGATGGTATTCTTTCAACATAGAGCAGAGAGCACACACTAGATGCACTGTCCTAAATCAAACCAACAAGCAGTCTAAATGCAAATGCACATGCATGTATTTGTTTTCAGCTTTCTTAATGTGTGAATGACAAGAAGAATGCTAAGTACAAATCTGAATTATCTTTTCTAAGCGACAGTACTAATAGATTTCTCTTCAAAAATGAAAGGAAGATAATGACAACACTTTACTATTTCGAATTGAAAACTACTTTTGACACTTGAAAAACTACTAATTCAAATCAAATACAAGAGTAACTGTATAATCGACCATCAAGAACAATAGAATTCCTTTCTTTGACTGAAAACGACACTTGTGACACTTTCAAATCAAAAGACGACAGTTCGACTATGCTACTACTTTGCAAAAGAGAACTGAAAATGGCGGAAAATACATAAAACATTCACAGTTCTTTGCAAAATGGAGGTTGAATGATGGAAAGGAAGGGGGTTTCCACAGTGGTATACTAATCACAGACAGCAAAACTCCAGAATAGAGCTGAAAAGAATGAAGAAAAACCAAGACTTGGAGGCAAAATTAGCCTTTTCTGATCATCGCACCTGTAACATAGGGAAACAGGGATGCATCCCACCTACTGCACACGGGAAGTGCGATGCATCCAGATTTCCTTGAAAAGAGGGTGCGATGGTACCAGGACGAGACTTTACTTGGTTCTTGGTCACAGTTTGCAACTCAGTTAAGGGATTTAGGCCGAGCAAATGATGTGCAGTAAATAGAAATCACAGGGGCTGATCCAATGAGGTTACTAGAGCCACCACTAGGGCAATTAGAAGGTTTGCAAATTGATTGTCCAGTTTATAAACAAAACTTGGAGATAGACTGAAGTAGTGTTGATCTACTTTGCACTTGCATAGAAAATGCAGTTCGAAGGCTAGCTGGCTTGACTTCAGGCTCCGTCTGTAAGTTTATAAAACAAGCAAATATAGACAAACAAACAATCTATTCGATCCCTAGCGGAGTCACCATTTTGTTATCGAGAAATCTAGTGTCCACTTGGAACTGCTAGTCCCACTAAGACTGGTAGCTGTCTTAGAAACAAACAAACTAAAACTACTTTCATTTTCCTTTATGAAAAGTAGATAAGAGGGGAATGAAGGACACCAACCTCAGTCTTGCGCTTGGTTCGTTGCTCGGTTCCTCTCCCTTCTTCTGACAGATCCTTGCCGCTTCTCCCTTGTCTACACAGCTTCAAAGATCACCTGTGGAATAAAAGTAGCATAATACTATCAAAGAACAGAGATCTACAATCATTAACAATATAGGACCAGATATATATTGACCACACAAAAGCATATATCATCAAACATACAAGAATGTGGAGGAAAACTTGAATAGCTTTATTAATATCAAGAATAACAAAGAGGATTACAACCAATTGTTCTGACCCAGCGTCATCCTCCAGCATGAAAGCCCTTCTTTCACCTCATGAAAAGCTTAGATCACCCAACACTATGATGTTCCAACAAGAAACCAACAACACTTCCTTACAAGATACAAAATTCCAGCCTCTGGATCTCTGGGATGAGGGATCCATATATAGATGTTTGCAGGGGGTGAGTCAGCTTCTGGGATCTGATTAGTGTCCTCTCTCTGATAGTTCTTGATTCCACTTGGAGAATGATGATCTCTTACTCATCCCTGGGCGAATTCAGAGAGGCAAGTGTCACAGGAGAAGTTTCTGGAAGATTCCATGATCATCCACCTCGCATACTGCCTCTGCCATTTGTCCATTCTCGCCCATCGTACCCCATAGAAGGGATTTTTAGTATGCATCGCACCTCCCATGTGCATTTAGGTGGGATGCATCACACTTTGACCATGGAGCAGGTGAGATGGTCCAGTTTTGACCAGTTATGAGTAGTTTTTCATGGAGAAATTTTGGGAGATGATGTAATCAGCTGACCTTATTATTTTAGGGGATGGAACAACACCTTTAGGGACTTAGGAGCCCTTGGTTTATGGACATGTTTGATTGGGGTTGCAGTGCCCAAAAATGTCTATAACAGATGCCGTTGGTATCTTATTCAATAATTTATTGAAGCGAGAGTTGAAGTCCTTAACGGGTTCTTTTGGTTTGCCTTTCAAATTGGAGAGATCATTGAATAGAGTAGCTGTTGATCTATCATCTCCAAATTTAGTTAAAAATTGCTCTTGGAAAGCATCCCAACTATTAATAGAACCCAATGGTAACGAAAGGTACCATGATCTTGCTGCTCCCTGTAAAGTATATGGTAATAATCTTACAATTGTGTCTTCTTCCACTACTTCATTCAAGTTGATGGACAACATGAAATTGTTTATATGTTCCTCATCTAATAGGCCATTATCACGATTGAATTTGGGAAACCATTTCTCTAGATGCACTGGTAATTGATGTAAAGGCCCAGCCATCCTAATAGCTCTTGGGTTTGTCCATGGCCTCGGAGGATTCTGTGCCATTACTGGTATGTGAGTAGGGGAAGGTGTAGCAGTGGTCGAAGGTGATTGGGTAGAGGAAGAAGTAGCTTTTGTACCTGTGTGAATGATGATCTTGAGTGGTGAGGTGGATGATTGATCTTGTGAGGGTATAGATGGAATGAATGAAGATGATGAAAGAACCTCGCTGTGAGATTCAGATGGTGTTTTCTTAGCTTTCTTACAGCTTGGCAAAGGAAATTCGAACAAAGGGATTCAGAGCTTTTCGCTCTGTGCTCTAGTTAACCGTTGAGATGGGGTGAACTGAGAGGTAACACTATCTTGGGATAACTCAAATTCTTCTTGAGATAGCGAAATCCCCTATAATTTATGAATCAAAGATTGAACTTTAGGGGCTTTAGTGGAAGAAGAATGATCTGGCCTGTTTGGGATTTCAGCAATGGGTTGTATAATTTTCTGTGCAACTTCTCGCTTAGGATTAGGGGATATGGAAGACTTTCAAGAAGTTGGAGGTGATGGTGAGGGAGTTTTACTCTTAGAATGGCATGTTGATTTGGATTTACTTTCCATTCACAGTCAGGCCCTCCTTCTAGCACCAAAATGTTGAAGCCTCGAAAATTGTTGCTTCAACATGGGGGAAAACCACCTGGTCCAGACCTTGGTTGGCAGCTCTTTTTCTGTTTGGAGTAGTGGCTTTGACTGGGGATAATGGGACCAGTTTCCCAATCTATTTAATGATTGTTCTAATCAGGTGATATGTGATGTTTTGGACTAATATATAAGCTAGAAGTAATTTAATCTAAACTAATAATCACATGCATTTTATCCTAATTTAAACACTATCTAATTATAACTATGCCTGGGATTAAATTGATGTATGCGATCTACAATAATGTTTGAAAGCAATTGATGATAAATATCATTGAATTGCGATGAGAAATGAATTTGTTTTAACAATAATCGTTTTGTATAAAAAGTTAGCCAAAACGATTGTGAAATATATATCGCATAAGGAATTATTCATGTATTCAGCATAAAATATAGATCATCATCATACAGAAGTGCAATAATGGCAATCAAGATTCAGACTTTCATACATAAACAATTCGAAAAGTAATCATTACTTGATACATAAGTAAAAAGGATTACGAGATAAAAGTACCATTTATAATACGTCCTACTCATGTGCTTCAACAATATTGATCTACTTTCAGTGCATTCAACATCATCTAAGAGTACAAAAGTGAAATTTTAGTAGAAGATTCTAAATCAGATAAAAATAAATCCTGTCCCATTAATTTCACCAGAACTTCCTCAGAGGGACAGAAGTGCATGTTTTGAAGATTGTTTATGATAAAATTTCTGGACCCCTCTCTAAATGCATGAAAGGGGTTTAAATACTTAAACTATAAAACCAAAAATAGATTATTATAAAAATAATTGAGGAGGTTTAAACGACCTGCCTCAAATTATGCAAAAATAAAATCAAAATCGAAATGAAAATGGTGACTAACTATCATGCATTTGATCCTTTAGATCGCAAATGTCCATCATGGGCTTGAGCTATGTTGGTTGGTCGACTTCAGCTTTCAACTATCCAGTGAATACGACATCGGTCAGTGCTGGCGCCATTTTCTCTGTAGAAGTGGTTAGGCATCGCAGGGTCATCCATTGGCTGTGAGGTTTTACCAAATGTCGCCAATATGCTTCCCAATTTAACCTGGTCATTTGCCTTATTATTTCTGCTTTTTCTTCTGTTGGCTATTTCCACTATAGTTCAAGCTATTTCACATTAGGAAGAAAAACTGAAATGGATTCTACCACAAGGTTGGTGTTATGTAAATTTTCATTGACATTTTCTATGACACCATTTGCTACTGTTGCCGTGTCTGTTGTTGCCTTTTCTGCCTCTTTAATCCAAGAATCCTAGTTCGAAAATAAGATTTCTTTATGCGACTCTTCTAGTTTAGGTAAGTCGGATTTCCTCCCATCTTCTATATTCTACCAGGTGATGAAATCAGAGACCTTTTTAAAGATCTCATCATATTCAAGTCTCATCTCCACAACTTGACTTGTCAATTTGTCGCTTGTTTCGCAATAAGAGTTCCATTGCAAAATCTTCTGGCACAATAATTCTTTTTGGTGCATCAGCTGGGAGTTAAGACCGAGCACTTCGGTAATAAACTGATCAATTTTGGGATCATCTTTGTGTAGATCAGTTATTGCCTGTATTTGTGCTTCCTTCTATGCTAAGCTGGTTTGATTTTCTATTTGCATCTGCTTGAATTCCCATTGTAGCTTAGTTAACTGTATCTTTGCCTGTTGGTCAGATTTTTCTTGTTGTAATTGTTGTTCAAGCGACATAATTTTATCTTCTTTTTCTTTAAGAAACATTTGCACCTCTGTTGCTTTTTCCATGATCGTTGTAGCGTAGGCACCTGCAAACTGTGAGAGTCTAGTAAGATTGGCAGACGGGTCGAGGGGTGAATCTTTCCAGAGAACATCCATCGGTTCATTTTTAGGGGTAATAGCAGCTATAGAATCCAACTTCCTTTTCTTCCTTTGTATTTTAGCAACAGACTTATGGTGTGGGCTATAAAACACATCTAGAGGGGGAATCTCCTCTATTCTCAAAACAATTTCAGAGGTGGGGGTAACAGGGATGTGTTCTACCTGTTGAGCATTTACAATCTCCTTTGCTATAATTTCCTGAGTTGTTTTCTGTTGTGGACTTTTCAACTCTGCGTTTGTTCCTCTGTCTTGAGCCTTTTATTAAAATTGTCCCATTCTTCCTCTAAATCAATTACCAAGGGTTTTATTGGCCGTGTGGAGGTGGCATGGATTTCAGCCTGTTTGTTGGCTGAAGTTTCTTCGGCTATCTTCTGTGTAGATTGGGCTATATCCTTTACTGACTCTCTACTTCTGCTTTTCCCATTTTGTGATGACTTCTCTGATTCCCTGGTAGATTTCTCTTGGGATTCTGCTCCAGAGTCAGTTTTAGAATTTTCTTTGGAGTCACCTTCTATACTTACACTGGGAGTAGCCTCCCTTATTGGTTCAATCAATAATTGGTCCAATGGGACCTTGATAACCTCCTTTCTCTGTAGCTGTAAAAGTTTTCAAGATCTTCACGGTCAAAAAGTAATTGTGCCATATGATTCACCTCTGTGAAGGTGTTTTTCTACAAAAAGATGTCATAAAAGGGATCTTCCTCATTACTGAATACTTTTATTTTCACCAAAGTGGTGAAATCTTTGACAGTGCCGAATGGGTCATATTGCCTTCCAGGGAATTTAGGTAATTAAAGAGATAACATATTCTTTAATTCTTTAAATGCATGCCCTAGGGAATGTAGGCCAGATGACCTTTTTTGATTCCTTTAATGTCTTGCTCATCCCTCCCTCACTAGCTGTTTGATAGGCTATCTCTCTAGCCATCAATTTGTCTGGAACATAGTATGGGAAGACATGGGGGGGGGGGTGATGCTGCCAAATACCCTGATATGCATAAATGTCTCCTCCCCAAACCATCTGGCCACTGGGAGGATATCTTCTTCAGCTTCTTGGGAAAACCTAGGGGCATCTCGGTTATAAAGCTGCTTGTGAATAGGGAGCATAACTCCATGACAAATCTTGAAAAAATGTGGTGGAAAGTTGGATTCCCAAATGTCCTTATGGTATATGTGAATAGGAAGTGGATTTTGAATAGTCCACTTCCATCCCATGATAGGGAATTTCGAACCAAAACAAATTGCATCCATTACATAGGCGCTCATAAAAAATGGAGGGTAAACCCTCGAAGCAACACTTCTTTTCCTTCTATACTCGATTATTGTTCTTGCTAAATTGTCAGACAAAATTTGTGCCCAATTCATTACAGTTGTGTTAATGGCTGCATCTATTAACGACAACCACTCTAGGGAGAATTTAGTACTATCGGGTTTGCCAAATAATCTACATAGCATGGCCGCTGCAAAACTATGAGGGGGACAAATAGACGAAGTAGTGTACATACCATTTTTGTCTTTCTTGATTTTGTCCTCATTATTTGACCAGGCCCAGGTGTAGTCTGTTGGGTCGTCATTCTCTTTTGAAAACTTCTCGACGAACTACCTGTTGTAGATGACTTGTGGCTCTGGTAGGTGGTACATAAGTCGTAGGTTGTTTGGGGTAAAAGATCCCATAACCTCTTGGCTTCTTGTCTTGAATTCTCTATCTGAGATGTCAGCTTCATCAATAACCCACTTAACCATGTTGATATAAGGGATTATCTTCGGGCGCGCAGCTATGCGGTGCAAAAACGAGCATGCTGTCTCTAACATGGAAGCGTCTGAGGAATCACATCCTTCAAATGTAATCTTCGTTTCCAGAATCCTTAGTTTCTCTTCCTCCAGTATATTATACATGGCCTCCCATGTAGAGGTTCCTCCTTCTCTGTTGCATGTAGTATCTGTAAATAAAGGAGTCATTTCTGACTTCTCAAAGACGACTACCTTGCCTTTCTTCACCATTGCTTTCAACGATTTGCTCTGTGGATTTTCCCTGAAAGTGAAGAACAACAGTTATCGGATACACAAAGATGATAATGAACGTAAAATGAAATAATGCAGATAACTTGTAAAGGTGATAAAAGGAGTTTTATTCGAATGCACGTAAGAAGATATCATATCACGCTAAATGGCTTTTCACACATAAATGAAGTTATCTCTTACTAAATGCCCACTAATTCTTCATTATCCCTTAGCTTTAATTCTCATAAATGTCTGCATCGTAAAATGGAGAGAAAGCTTCTAGGGTGGCAAGCCTTTGAATGCGATGATGGCGATTGTGTGATTTGCGAAGCAATATCGCATTATTCCTTTTCGCCTTTCTTACCTTCTGTTGTGTTTTTACGAGATGCGAGATGCGAGCTGCTCATTTATCATTTCAAAATGTAGCAACTTGCCGAGTTTTTCTATGTAAAAGATGCTTTTTAATGAGTGGCAAACCTAAAAGATTTGCTTATGATACATTTAAGTAGTGGATCCAGGTCTTGATCGCGTTTCGCAATATCAGCTGGTGGTAAGTTTGCAGTGTTCGTTTGAATGCCCGAAATGCGATGCGATGAAGGTTATAACACCATCACAATTTCACATCTCGCAAGTTTTGAAATAACCTTTTTAAAGTGGGTCCTTCATACATGGCAATATGCGATGCGAGACTAAGCTTTTGAAGAAAAAGCTTAAGGACTTAGTTTATGTTAGAATTATGATAGTTTTGAGCATAGAGTCCTTTTTTAATCATTTTAATTGATTTGGAGGGTTAGGAGGATCTTTTGATGATGCTTAATCATGCTGTATGTGCTAAGGTAAGCATTTAGTAGTTCTCTAAAAAAAGGGGGGGGGGGGTTTGATTGATATCTTTCTTTATTCCAAAAATAAAAGAAATGCCTAAATGCTAAGTTTTATTTTTTGGATGGATTTTTTAAAGGGTCCCCATTTATTAACGTAAAATTAACTACTATCATTAATAAATGGGGGGTTGTTGAATAGCACAACAATTGGCAATTCACTTGGAAGAACCAGTTATCTCTGAGAGTTTTTTGAAATTTCTAAAACCTCCAAAATAAAGATAGTTTTGAAAATAAAATAAGTTACATGGAATATAAGGTAAGTAATATTGTTATTTATTAATAAAACAACATCTACTTAACTACCATTCTTTTGATTATTATTTTCTCATAAAAAGTCACTTTGTCTACATCAATCTTTACTTGGTTTTTAAAGATAAAAGCAAGGAGTCTCTCCTCAGATCAGTTTTTGGTATACTTAGTTTTCGTAGGTAGAGCCTATGCTGCTAGTAGGTGTTCATAGCCTCGACAGGGTTACCTCTTAACCAACAATGATTCAGTATCCCACTTAAATCAGAATGTAGTTTTAAAGATAAGATCGTAATTATACTTATTGCTTTTTCCTGAAGTAATTCATTCTTCCTTCAACTCTTCATATTTTATCTCTTAAAGGACAATGCCTTGGTATGGTGACCAACATTGACAATGCCATTCACTTGATTTGTAACTTAACTGAACAAGCTAGCTCTTGATGAGACCCCTTGTCTTTTGATTAATATAATCTTAAGCCATTACCCTGTTTTGATATGCAGTATTGGTAATGTCAGTTAGTTATAATCTTATGATCATGGTAAGCCGGCTCTTGATGAGACCTCTTATCCTTTAAGTTTAAGTATATTTTAGAATTACACTCTAAAAATGAAAGCTGATTAAGTGGGGAGAATCATTGGCTCCTTAAGAGCTTCTGGATGACAATTGTAGAGTTTTAAAGATGCTTTTCTGCAGAGGGACTTTGCTTTGTTATTGATACTTTTCTTGACTGATGTAAAGGAAAAATTTCTTTCTTAAAGCTAAGTTTCATCAAAAAATTAGATAATTTAGGCAGAAAACAAGCAGTTTAAGAGTGATAGAACTTAACTATATATTTCATATGTGAAAATTACTTTCATAACAATCTTTACTTACACAAGCGAAAAGTCAAAATTAAAAAGAGACTATCCTTTGTAAAACCAAAAGTAAATGCTTTTCAATTCGTATTATTCTTTCTAAAAGAAAATTTATCTAAAGGCAATAATATACAGTGAATAGAAGAGATCATCTTCTATGGAAAGTATTTCTTTAGAACTTGCCCATTAACAGGTAGAGATTCTCTCTTACCTGATAGATCTTTTAACAAAAAAGTTGATGGCCTATTTGTTCCAAAATCTGAAATGGGCCAAGCCACATTTGCTGGAACTTGGTATGCTTACCTTTCTCTTCGTGGGCTTTATCCCATTTCAATACTAGGTCTCTAAGTTGAAAAGACTTTGAAGTTATAGAATTTGAATCAAAGTAGGCTTTGACTAACTGTTGATGATGTGCATGTGTGGTCCTGGCATTTTCTCTTTCGTCTTCGAGCTTAAGAATTTGTAATTTTCTAACCTGCATAGATGAGGAAGGAGTTTCTTCAATGAATTGAACTAAGGCTAAGGAGGGAATAACTACATTTTTTGGCAAGACTACTTCTTTCCCATAGACCAAATTAAAAGGAGAAGTGTCAATGGAGGCTTTCTGAGTTATTCGATATGCCCGCAGAGCAAACACTAAAGACTTATGCTATTTCTTTTGGCTTTGGTCAACAGCTCGTTTAATAATCCTGATGAGATTTTTGTTTGTATATTTGACTAACCCATTTCCTTGCGGATAATAATTAGCAGAATACTTAAGCTTAAAACCTCTTTTAAGATAAAACTCTGTCATAGCATTGCCTAAAAAATAAGATGCATTATCAAACATCAAGGCAGATGGTAGGCCAAACCTGGTGATGATAAATTGATCTATAAATTCAAAAACGTTTTATGAATTGGCTACCTTGAGTGGAATTGCTTCTACCCATTTGGTGAAATAATCAGTGGTTGTAAGGATATATCTATGCTGCTTAGAAGAGTGAGGAACGATCTCACCTATTACGTCCAATCCCCATTGTTCAAATGGTTGGTCAATGTTGACTGGCTGTAATGGTAACATGGGTTTCCTTTGTCTTCCAGCAGCTGTTTGACAAATCTTACATTTCCTTACATAACTGTGTGCATCTTTGAATAGCGTTGGCCAGTAATAGCCGACATGCATGATTTTATGTGTTGTAGTATCTCCTCCAAAGTGACCACCAGCTGGTCCATCATGAAATTCTTGCAACACCTTCTCTGCCTCAGATTTTTCAAGACATCGAAGTAAAACAAAATCATAATTTATAGATTTGGAGGGTTAGGAAGATATTTTGATGATGCCTAATCATGTTGTATGTGGGAAGGTAAGCATTTAGCAGTTCTCTTAAAAAAGGGGGGGGGGGGGGGGGGGTTTGATTGATATCTTGCTTTATTCCAAAAATAAATGAAATGCCTAAATGCTAAGTTTTGTTTTTTGGATGGATTTTTTAAAGGGTCCCCATTTATTAATGTAATATTAACTACTATCATTAATAAATGAGGGGTTGTTGAATATCACAACACAATCTTAAAGAAGAATGAACCCTAATCTAAGAGAAATTGTTAAAGAGGAATTACAAAAGTTAATTAATGTGAATTTCATCTATTTGATATTAGATAGTCAATGGGTGTCACCTTTGGTCATTGTTCCAAAGAAAAATGGGAAATTGAGAGTGTGTATTAACTAGAAGGAATTAAACAAAGCTACTTCGAAAGATCATTTTCCGCTACCTTTTAACAATGTAAACTTTGAAATGGGAACTGTAAACTCGAAATGAGAAATATAGCCAAAAAACCCCCAAAAAACATGAAAAACAACCCAAAAACTAAAAGTGTGTATTCTAGAAATATGTTTTATTTTTTTTAGGATTAATTTTCAACATTTTTTAAAAATGGCAGTAAAACCAATTTTTTTGTGCAAAATAAATGAAAAAAAACACTAATGTTGTTGGTAGAATAACATTTTTCTTTTTCGGGTACAATTTCAACATTTTTTATTAATAGCGTTAAAGATAAAATAATGGGATCTGAAACACAAAAAAATTCCAAAAAAATTCATCCATGTCATTAAACATATAATAACATGACAGTAAAGATCGCTAAAATTCTAATTGTTTTCAACCATAACATTAAAGATGAAAAAAAATTGACAAATTTTCAAACATAGAATTAAAAACGTTTAAGTTTTCAACATATTTCAACCATGACATTATGAACAAATTACATGACTAAATAAATCAAAATATCAATACTTTTAGATTAAATGAAACATAAATTATATTTCTAAGTTATTGTTGCATTGTGGATATTCAAAATAAATAAATTCATCATAATTAAAACATATAATCCAACAAACATACAAATGACTCATAACTTCATGTAACATCATATGGAAGTTAAATTTTTTATTTCAAGAGACCATGCAAACATCAGTTATATAAACAGTCTTAGACAATTATTCAAAATCACTCATGCGTTCTCGCACACCATCAAAATTCACATCTTTAGATGAATGACTGGATGCAGATGAAGATGTTCCATATTCTTCTATTTTATTAACAAGTGCCCCATTTGAGTCAACATGCATTCCCACCATTTTAGGTTTCAAAAGTCTTCTAGATCTACTACTGGGTTCAGTAGACTCCCATCTAACCACTTTTTCTTCTGGTAGCAATCTCTTCAGAATATCTATTGTCTTGAAGCGAAGATTTCATATCTTTATTAAATTGAAGTCATAAACAAGTATGTCAACATCCTCCACTTTTAAGAGGTCTGTGTGGCGACGATTTATATTTGTACCCTTTCTTTTTCTCTTTGTACCAATTTTTTTATCAACTACCATCTATGGTTTGTACACACCATTGAATGGGTGTGTATTTGTGGCATATCAATGTCCTTCAACACCTGCAACATATTCATTTTCTATAATGACCTTTATAACCTTGGAAACCTAGAATGGATAGCCACATGCATCTCCATCTACTAACACTTCAATCATGCAACCATCCTTAATATCCTTTACTAAAACCCTGTAAAGGTCTTCCATGGCTTCACATTGTGCATGAGATCTTTTGGAACCAATATACATTTATCTTTCCTTTACCTCTGAAGAATCAATAATAGCTTGATATTGTTGTTGTTCAACAATGTTTCTTTCCTCATGTTCATTTGACACATTTTGTGGAAAAAAAAATGGGGTCTTAAAAAGCATATATTCATTTGTTGATCTTGAAATGATTTCACTCTGAATATTGAAAATATACTCCCACCAAACTGAATTAGCAACATCAAAGTACTCATATGTATATCTAACACATTTTTTAATTTCTTCCAGGCAATTAGAATAATTTATATCTCTCTTCTGCCTTCGTGCATTATGACGCAAATATTGGATGATCTGGAGTGAACTTCAAAATTTCCAAGCCTGATGATGACGCCCATTCTATAGTAGTTGAATACTTCTTGCCCCATATTAGTGTTCTCCCATCAAATATTTTGATACAAAATTGATATTGGAAGCTAATGTCATTGAGTTGTTCAATGCATTTCTCCTCACCATGCGATCCCAGAATAAACCTTCACATGTCAACAATTTATTCCAACACATGAAAAATGGGTTCTAGCATGTTCGATGTGCCGCAGGCGGGCACACCCACCCAAGGCACAAGAGGGCCTGTGCCTTGGGCAGGTGCACCCGACCATGGGCATGCCATCCTGTGGCACAGTGGCCCCCTGGCAGGTAGGGGGCCAATTCTGAGAATCATCCCCCTAACAGACAGGGACTAATTCTTATAATCGACCCCTTCCTGCTAGGGGGACGATTCTGAGAATCGACCCTTAGCAGGCTAGGGGGATGATTCTGAGAATCGGCCCACTAGCCTACCAGGGGATGATTCTGGATTCGACCTCTTGGCAGGAAGGGAGTTGATTCTCAGGGTGGGGGTTTGATTTTGAGAATCAACCCCCCGCCTGCCAGGGGGCCGTTGTGCCCCGGGCTGGCATGCCAAACCATGGGCGTGCTCGCCCATGACGCAATGGGCATGTTGACCTACACCTGCACACCTACTATGCCACCCATGTTCAAGTGCGCCTACCCAAGGAACAGGCACAAAGGCATTATGCCTATGCCTTTGGCGGTGCTTTTTCCTTGGGCGGGCGCACCTGGTCATGGGTGTGCCCACCACGACACAACGGGCGTGATGGCCTACACACCTATTATTCCATGGTTAGGTGTGTCTTCTTAGGGCATAGTAGGCCCCTGGCAGGTAGAATCAAGCCCTGACTTCCAAGGGGTTGTTGTTCCTTGGGCAGACGCACCCACCGGTGGCACATCGGCCCCCTGGCAGGCAGGTGGCATCGGAATTAGTCCCCTGATTCTCAAAATTGGCCACCTTCCTTCCAAGGGGCCGATTCTCAGAATCGATCACCCTCCTTCCAGGGTAGAAAGCAGGGGTCAGTTCCCAAAATCATACCCCTTATAGGCAGGGGCCGATTCTTGGAATCGACTAATTCCTAGAATAGGCCCCTTTAGCCACTGGTAGGTAGGGGGTCACTGTGCCTTGGGAAGGTGTGCTCATCTACAGTACATCGGCTCCCTGGCAGTGAGGGGGCCGATTCTAAGAATCGGCCCCTAGCAAGTTAGGGGGTAGTTGTGCCACCAGTGGGCACGCCCACCCGACCATGGGCGTACCTGCCGGCAGTACAACGGATGCCTGCATGGCCATTGTGCTATGGGCGGGCACGCCCATGACCGGGCGCACTCGCCCAAGCCATAGACACTTGACGTGCCTGCTCGCGTCACAACGAGCATGCATAACTGCACGCCCATTGTGTCGTGAGAAAGGATGCCCATAGTCGTGCACCAGCCCAAGGCATAAAGGTCCCCTGGCAGGCAGGGGGGTGATTCTGAGAATCGGTCCTTGGCAGTTAAGGGGACGATTCCTTGGATTTCCATGGGATGATTCTCAGAATTGGCCCCTTGCGTGCCTGGGGGTTGGGGGACAAATGTAGAAAAAAATTAAGGAATGTTTTTTTTGGTACCCTGGATGAACTTAACATCCCACTTGTCATGGGGGTCGTTGTGCATGTTTATGGTGTTTTTTCATTTTTAAATTTTGTTTTGTTTTGTTTGTTTACTTAAGATATTGGTTTTTTTGTAATTTACTGATATATCTATATCTATATCTATATCTATATCTATATATATATATATATATATATATATATATATATATATATATATATATATATATATATATTGCAAGAAAATGGAATCAAGGAAGGTTTCTGTGAATTTTTCTGTACAAAAGACAACAGTTACATAATCTAAAGCTAGAGTTGGACCCTCAAAAAACAACATTGAATGAACCTGACATGAGCTAATGACTAAAAATCTAGCAAGTGGTTCATCTGTTGTGCTCTTGACCTGCGAGAAGATACTAGAATACCAAATATGCGAAGAAATATACCCAGGACACAAAACAATAAGAAATAACAGCATGTATTTTATTATTTAGAAAGGAAAGCAATGTTCACTTGCCTCTTTGAGGGGGCAACCTCCAATAGAGCTGGGCTCAATTACAAAATAAGACATGACGCTCCTTAAGGGGAGTCTCTATCCTTTATATAGGATTCATACATGGAATACCATGGGTCAGTACCATGATTCTTATTAATACCATCTATCTAATACCATGACCCATTTGCAACTAACTGTGGTCCCTTCTTTAAATGTGGGTCAACCACTTACAGTTATTAATATGGGCTTTATTGAGTCTTTAACTAACTATAACTATGACTCGACCCTATTACATAAATAAGGGGGTTAGGGTTGGACCCTAACATACCCTCCCCATAAAAATAACCTTGTCCTCAAGGCTGAAGTTGCGGAAACTGTTGAAGAACAGTGGCTGGTTCCCAGGTCGCATCTTCTGGAGAGGTGTCTTTCCACTTGATGAGGACTTCCTTGATCGTGCGGTCACGCAGGTGCCGTTATCATGTGTCAAGAACCTGTTGAGGTTGGAGCCAAATTAAACATTCTTCATCCAGTTCCGGTACACCGTTTGAATTCTACAATGGTTCCCAACCACTTTCTTGAGGCATGAGACATGGAAGATGGGATGGATTTTTGCAGTGGGTGGCAAGGCTAGCTTGTAGGGTACTTCTCCTATGCGCTGAAGTATTTGATATGGTCCATAGAATTTTGGAGATAATTTCGAAGAACCCTTATCTTTGAGTGATGTTTGCTTATATGGTTGCAGCCTCAAGAATACTTGATCCCCTTCTTGAAATTTGCACTCTGAACAATGTTGGTCTGCCTATTGCTTCATGTGATTTTGAGCTTGATGCAGATTCTCTTTGAGGTGGGCCAGCATGGTTGCACGGTTCTGTAGGAGTTGATCCACTGCTTGTACCTTCAAGCATCCCTGGATATAAGAAGTAGGTGAAGGAGGGAGTTGACCATAAACTGCTTCATATGGAGTCATTTTGGTGGTGGCATGATAGTTAGTATTATACCACCATTCAGCTAGAGGTAACCATTGTACCCATAGATGTTGTTTTTCTGAAGTGAAACACCTGAGGTAGGTCTCCAAACATTTTTTGACTACTTCAGTTTGACCATCAGTTTGGGGATGATAGGAAGTACTGAGTTGTAGTTGGGTACCTTGTAGCCTGAAGAGTTCCTGCCAAAAGTTACTGGTGAAGATCGGGTCACGATTAGACACAATGGAAGTGGGCATGCCATGCAATTTGAAGATCTAGTCCATGAAAGATTGAGCCACCAAAGCTGGTGTAAAAGGGTGGGGTAGGGCGCAAAAATGAGCATACTTAGAAAGTTTGTCCAGAACCACCATGATGACAGACTTGTTGCCTGACTTCGGAAGACCTGTAATGAAATCCATAGAAACCTCCATCCAGATTGAGGTAGGGATGGGCAATGGCTATAATGTGCTTGGGGATTTGATTGTTTCTCCTTTGTGGCGCTGACACACATCACACTCAGCTACAAAAGTAAGAATGTCCTTTTTCATGCCTATCCAAAAGAATGAACGTCGAGTGCGAGCATAAGTCTTCTGAAAGCCTGAATGGCCTGCAGTGGGAGATGAGTGCAACTCTGCCAAAATGCGACTTTTGAGGGTGGATGTTGGTGATATCACTACTTTGTCCTTGTAGCGAAGAATCTCATCCTGCCAAGAGTAGCCCGCTGTGGAATTTGGATCTGCCTGCAATTTATTAATGAGTTGGGAGAGCAAAGGATGTGAAAACCATTCCTTGTGAGCCTCTTCAATCCACTCTGGAATGGGAAGAGAGATTGCTAGCAAGGTGCTTTCCTCCTCAAATTGGCGTGATAAAGCATCCGCTATGACATTTTCTTGCCCTTTCTTGTAAATTATCTCATAATCATATCCCAACATTTTGGCTAGCCATTTATTTTGTTGTGGCGAGGATAGGCGTTGCTCCAAAAAATATTTAAGGCTTTGATGGTCTGTGTGGATTTGGAAACGCCGCCCCAATAAGTATAATCGCCAGGTATCCACTACATGTAATATGGCCATCATCTCCTTCTCATAGGTAGATTGTCCCAAATTTTTCCCACTTAATTGTTGGCTAGTGAAGGCCAAGGGTCAACCTTCCTGCATTAAGATAGCCCCAGTACCCGTACCTGAAGCATCACATTCAATCACAAAAGATTTGGTGAAATCGGGTAGTGCCAATACGGGAGTGGAACACATGGCATGTTTGAGAGCTATAAATGCCTGTTGCACTTCATCATTCCAGAGGAATGAATTTTTCTTCAGAAGGTGAGTGAGGGGTCTAGCAATGCGACCATAATTGTGGACAAATTTGTGATAGTAGCCGGTGAGACCCAAAAATCCTCTCAAGCTCTTCAAGGTCTTTGGTTGAGGCCAATCCTGCATTGCCTAGATCTTTTTGGGATCCACCCTGACACCTTCACGCCCCACAATGTGGCCCAAATACTTAACTTCTTCCATGCCAAAAGAGCACTTGGACAATTTGACAAATAATTTATGCTTCCGGAGTAGTTGCAAGAGCAGATCTACATGCTGAAGATATTTTTCCCAGGTGAGGCTATAGATGAGGATGTCATCAAAGAAAACAAGGACAAATTTTCTGAGATATGGTTTGAGCAGGTGATTCACGAGGCTCTGAAAAGTGGATGGGGCATTACAGAGACCAAATGGCATGACCAAGAATTCATAATGGCCTTCATGAGTTTGGAAAGCAGTGTTTAGAATGTCTACTTCTTTCATGCGAATTTGGTGATAGCTCGAGTGAAGGTCGAGCTTAGTAAAGAATTGAGCCCCATTTAGTTCATCCAGCAAATCATCAACAACCGGGATGGAAAATTTATCTTTGACCGTTAGCTTGTTGAGGGCCCTGAAGTCTGGACACATACGCCATTCCCCATCTTTCTTGAGCACCATGACCACAGGCGATGAATAAGGACTAATGCTAGGACAAATGACACCGGCTTCCAGGAGTTCCTTGATGATTTTTTCAATTTCATTCTTTTGGGCAAAAGGATATCTATATGGGCACACATTTGGTGGTTGTGCCCCTGGGACCAAAGTAATGCTATGATCATGTTCCCCTCTTGAGGGTGGAAGCTCATGAGGCTTGTCAAAGACCTGCAGATGGTTGTTTAAGACTTGTTGCATCTTAGGATGAATATGAAGAGAAGTGGGTTCAAAGGCCTAGATGGCATTAAATTGGCCTATAACTCCATGGTGGCCCTTTTTTAACAATTTTTCCATCCTATGCGAGCTGATGATAGAAGGAGCACCTGCCTGGAGTCCGCGGAGTGTATGTGTGTGGTTATTCTGCTTGAAGATCATATATAACTCCTGGAAATCCATTGTGATTGGACCGAGTGTGTGGAGCCATTCAGCACCCAAGACAATGTCACACCGACCCATGTTGATGGCAAACATGTGGGTCTTTAGGTGATAATCCCCCATTTGAAGTTTGACATTTTCACAGCTGCCTTCACATTTCATTGTCCCCCCATCAACAATATGGACCTGGAAATTAGAGACTACTCTAACAAAACAATGCATTGCTTCAACGACTCTTTGATGGATAAAGTTATGCGTACTTCCACTATCAATCAAGACTACTACAGGGTGATGCTTAATAAAATCTTTGATTTTGAGAATTTGGGGAGAAGAAATTCCAGCCAAAGCATGAAGCGAGATAATTGGTTCTTCAGGTGTAGCTGGGAGCTCATTGTCCGGCTGGTTGTCCTCATCTTCCTCCTCTGGTCCCTCAAATGGTGGGGCTTCCTCAGATGAACTGTGATCAGTAGCATCAATTTGAAAGAATTTGGGTTCCTTGCATTTATGCCCCGGGGAGTATTTCTCATCACAGTAGTAACACAATCCTTGCTTTCTTCTTTCTGCCATTTCCGCTGGTGACACCTTTTGAACCTTAAGTGTTTGGGTAGTGCTCGGAGCTTGGGTGGGGCGTCCCTTGGCTATGAAATTTGGACGAGTCGACTGGGCCGCTAACGCGCGTTCTACTTCACGAGCTATCTTGCAAGCTGCCAGCCATGAGATTGGGTGTTGTAGTCAGACATGGGCTTGTATGGCATCTTTGAGACCACTGATAAAACATTCCAAGTAGAATTCATCTGCTAGACCTCCTGTGCGGAAGGCTAATGCTTCAAAGGCTTTAATATATTCTTGCACTGTGCCAGTCTATTGGAGCTTAGTAAGACAACCCAAAAAGTTAGATTCATGGTCAAAGCGATTAGAAAGGGATTTTGAGAATATCTGCCAAGTCAGTGGCATTGCATAGTAGCATTGGTGCCACTACCACCATTGCCATCTTTCTTGGTCCAAGTATAGGCTTCCCACAGTTAGCTTATTCGCATCATCTCTGATGTGATTCAATGTGAAATATTGCTCCATTTGTGCTAACCATATGGCCAGATGAGAGCCATCAAGTTTATACATGTCCAACTTGGGTGGTCAAAGCTGGGACTGTTGGTGGTTTCCATAGAAGTAAAGAGAATGGCTAGACTCACCCTCAAGGTTTTCACTATATGCCTTCGATTGTGCCCCCAACTTGCCCTTTGTGATTGTGTCAATTAAGGTCTGGATATGCTTCGTTAATCCCTCCAACGTTTGTTCAAGGGTGTTGAGCTTCTTATTGGCCATAGCTTGAGCTCTGGTTTGTACCATGCACCGATCCGGTGCACTTGTCGTTACTGTGAAAAAACAATATGGGACCACCCAAAATTTTGACGCTGACAAGTGAATGGTACCACCTTGCTCAGCTCGTCGACCTGATTCTTATGGGCTAAGTCTCCTATAAGTGCCCTGGGAGGGTCTCAGATATATATATATATATATCTATATATATATCTATATATATATATATATATATATATATATATATATATATATATATATATATATTTACTTCGAAAGGAGTTTTACTCCTTGCTTAGGAATACTGCAGTAGCCGATTCCCAGAAAAGTTAATTCTGCCCAATGTCCTGTGAGAATCATGCCCAGGTATAGGAGCCACACAAATAGTCAGATCTATCGGTGAAACCCTCAACTACAGAGTATGAGTAGGAATGTGGCAGTGATCAAACCCCTGTTGCTAGATTTGAATGGTGGATCTGATTGTTGCGACTGCTACCAAACCCAAACTGCTAGATTTGAATGGCGGATTTGATAGATCTAGTTGGCAGATCTGATAGATCTGAATGGTGGATCTGAGAGATCTGAATGGCTGAACTGATTGTTGCGGCTGTAGCAGAACCCAAACTGCTAGATCTGATATGGCAAAGATGATACGTGATCTAGAGAGAGACAAGGGAACTATGGTCTCAAGGAGTGTCAGGTGCTACAGATCGCAATATACATAAGGGTCTGACAATAGTACTTGGCCCAATCTTTCAGGGCACTAACCAAGGAGGATCAACCATACCCTTAGCCGTACAACCCGACTACCCTATCGTACGCGCGAGTAATCTCCCTGAGTGCTATTCTCAGTGTACTGTAGCAGCAAGACGGTCGACGGTTTATCTATGGTGAGGTTTCAAGAGAGCCTAGGGGGCTTCCGATATACCCAGAGGGTACTTGGAAGACAGTCCATGCATAGTTCTGTCTAATGCGCTACTACTCAAAGGGGTACCCACAGGGGTTACAAGGGAGTCCAACAAGCATGACCACCTCTTGTATTTCCTGCATGCATGCCTCCCCAAATTCGCAGGTTTATGCACTCAATGATAGATCCCGTGGTTTAAAGACACCGGAACATGTCTCTAGCCAAAAAAAAAAACTGCTAAAAATGGAGATCCCACCGGCCCTGGAAAGTGCTTTGATACCACTTGTTATGCTCTTGACCTGTGAGAAGATACTAGAATACCAAATATGCGAAGAAATATACCCAAAACATAGAACAATAAGAAATAACAACATGTATTTTATTATTCAGAAAGGAAAGCAATGTTCACTTGCCTCTTCGAGGGGGCAACCTCCAATAGAGCTGGGCTCAATTACAAAATAAGACACGACGCTCCTCAAGGGGAGTCTCTATCCTTTATATAGGATTCATACATGCAATACCATGGGTCAGTACCATGGTTCTTATTAATACCATCTATCTAATACCATGGCCCATTTGCAACTAATTGTGGTCCCTTCTTTAAATGCGGGTCAACCACTTACAATTATTAATATGGGCTTTATTGACTCTTTAACTAACTATAACTATGACTCGACCCTATTACATAAATAAGGGGGTTAGGGTTGGATCCTAACATCATCAAAGGAAAATAAGTTGGTTTCTTACTGGAAGAAATCACAAGAAGTGAAGCGTACACAATTTTCATTATTTATGAAAGATAGAGAAGGCGAAGAAGATGTGTAGATACATCTATATGCTAATATGATTTATGACGGTGGAAGTTATGATGTGCTGGGAAAAGCACTAGACATATGTTTGATGTCAGATATTGATGTTGTTTATGTACTTAAAAAACTGCCCAAGTCACATTACAAGATTAGATATTAGTTCGTGTTGTTGATGTATGACATGACGAATAATTATATAAGGATATGTAAACAAATCATAAACGACATTGCAAAAAATATCGTAAGTATTGTTATTTATATTTATGTGTTTTGTGTTATTGCAACTGTATCATTATATTTTTTATAACTTAGTTTTTTTTACATATTATATTTTTTTTATAAAATTTTATTGAGGGCTTTCAATTATGTTGGGAGGAATTTATTTTATAGAGTGAGATATTATGAATGTTGTCGATAGTTTCTACTCAGGGTTAGAAGAAGATATGACAAACAATAAAGAAAAAGGTACTTCATGATGCTATAAGGCTACATCTAAGGGATCAACAAAGAATGCCCATAGTGGATAAATCTAGCAAAGCTAGACATGTTACTTTTGAAGATGAGTAAGATAAAGAATATGTTACCATTACTAAGGATGAGATTAGAACTAATGTTAGAAATGAGAAGAGCCATAAAAGACCAAAAACAAAAATGCCCATGAATGTCTCCCTTCTAGTTGATGATGAGATTGCTTATGTAGAAGAAAATATGATAACCGATAGGAGGAAGAAATTAAAAGTTGATCATTCTGAAAAAATCATGGCCAACAGTGAATATCCTAGTGAAAACTCAAAAGGAAGTAGGGAAATCATTACACCAAGAGCTGATTTAGAGGATGGCATTATTAAAACAAAACAAAATGTCATTCGAAATCAGTGGACGAAGATAAACTTAATTGAGGGTGGTCATACATTTCAACTTAATGTTAGTAAAATCTATAAGCCAAATGAAGGAAAATTTAAATATAAAATTAGAAAGCCACACCACCTACATGTTCACAACTTGAAAACATTGATGAGGTACAATCCATATGCTCATGTGGTTGATTATGTGCTTCTTGTTGATCCAATTCAAGTTCCCAACAAAGAAGCATTTGATAAGTCAAAATGTTTTGAATACAAATATTATGTACTTGGGGGGAACCATTCTGTAGAAGCTCAAAGGCAATTGATGGAGGAATATCCCAATAACCACATTTTGAAACAATGAAATGTATCATTTACGCTAGTTTAATAGACACATACGCAAAGTTTTTGGCATGGGATCATAATATAGATAATGAGTATAGGATTTCTATGACTTTCATCCAAAGGGTTAGATTTATTCATGATGAATTTGAAGAAAAATGTGGTGGGGATAAGACAAAGGTTAGTCTAGCCTTTTAGAAGGAATGTTTTATGGAAATAGGTTATCAAATTGAGGAAAAAATAAATTCAAAAGTTGGAAAAGTAAATTCTGAAATATTGAGAGGTATGGATAACATTTTCCAATTGGAATTTAGAACTCCAGAGATATGGGAATTGATTAATGATATTTTCAACACGTGGGAGAACATTGGCATTAAAAACCAGAAGGTCAAAAATTTTAAACCATTGATATGTAGCATCAGCAAATTAGGTCCTAAAATGAAGCTCCTTCCAGAAGATATGACTATCACACCTTGGAGAGAATTGCAAGGAGTGAAGGATGAAAATATTTCCACAACAATATTATCTCGTGTGAAGTCAGGGGAATTATCATTGGATGAAATGTGTGAGGAATTTCAAAAGTAAGTTTGTTGAATTATTTTTACTTACTTCTAGATTATAAGTTTCTTTTAAATATGACATATTTTTGTTGGTAGTATTTGTCATACATATCATTATATTAACATTTTTTTGCTTTATTTATTTAGTCACAAGGTTTACATGAGAATACAATAACAAATGGTTAAATTGTGTAATGAAGATAGTTGGGATGATGTTGTACGCAACTACCCAGATTCAAGTTTCACATCAACACTAAAAGATTTTTATCTTGCATTTAAAAAGGTATGTTTATTTATACATTCATTTTTATTCATGTGTATACTATTTTTACTTTATAACTTATACATATATTTGTTTATTTCATTAAATATGAAGAAGGATGCAAATGGAGCACCCTATATTTTCAGAAGCTTTATTGAAAAAAATAAGATGGAAAGACTGAGAAAGCAGTGTCTTAGTAATGTTGAACTTGATCCTAGTCTTACTCGTTTTATTTAGAATGGGCTTGAGACTATCCAATATCAAATAATACAAGGTAATTGTGAAGACATTGCAAAACTCATACCTAAAAGGGATTAGTCCCTAGTTACAATAGATATTCCTCATGGTTTCAATATCCCAAAAATTAAATATGTTAGTGGCCATTATACTTATCAAGCTCTTAGTAAAGTGGTTTCAAGATTTGTAGAAGTCACAACATCACCATTATGGAGATTTGTGACATTTCATTCAGGCACACAATGTTGGCATTATGTTTCTAGTATGGCTATATGTTACAGATGTTGTACTTGATGGCAACTCCCGTGGCAAGGCTCTCAATATGTTGAAAATTAAGAAGTACGCAGGAGTTCTGTTCAGAAAGTGCGTACCCGCAGGTACACCGTGAAGGGACCGCGGCCCGATACGCAGATAAGCCGTCCAGGAGGTGCGTACCCCAGTGCACACATTTCAAGGCAAAGAAAAGCACACGTGGGGTTTCTTATGTTTAACTAGCCGACGGTATTTGTGTTTCTATGGTTTTGGCTCGTGGTATTGATCCATGATTTTAGGAGGAGCTTGCCTATATAAAGCAAAGGAGATCACTTGGCTAAGTATCTTTGGCAATTGAATATCTTAAGATCTGAAATATTGGGTTATGGTCTTAAAAGCTTGATCTATATGAAGTTGAAAGTGAATCTGTGAAGGGTGATCTCTCGAGCACATGATCAGATCTGGGCATCTGAGCATCTGTGCCACTCTGGTGGACTGCCTATTCGGCCCTAATCAGAAGTACGCAGGTGTTTAACAGGAGAGCGGCGTGGGTACGCAGAGCAGAAACAGAAGATCTGCATGGGTACGCAGAGCAGAAACAGAAGATCTGCGTGGGTACGCAGAGAAGAAACAGGAGATCTGCGTGGGTACGCAGAGCAGAAACAGGAGACCTGCGTGGGTACGCAGAGCGACGAAGGTTCAGGTGCGTACGCACAGTAACTGTACGCGGCGCGATAGTATCTCTGGGCGCGTACCTACAGCAATAGTACATGGCGTAATAGTGTCTCTGGGTGCGTACCTGCAGTAACAGTAAGCAGTGCGGTTGAAGAAACAGTGCGTGGACACGCAATGCGGCAGAAGGGTCTCTGCGGGTATACGCAGGGGAGAAGAAGGTGAAGTGCGTACGCACGCAGACCAGAGAAAGAAGAACTGCGTATCTGTCTTAAGAAATTTTGTTTGGCTGTATTTTTCTGTTGATAAGGTGTCCTGGGTTTGGTTCTATTATTGTTGATCTGGTTACTACAGTTGACTGGGTGTTTTTCTTATACTTGATGATCATTTGATGCTTATGGATCCAGTTTGAAAATTTATGAAAAGTGGTCCTTGTAAGAAAAGAAGTAGGGGGTTGTAGCTCCCTTCCAGGAGAGACTGGAAAACGAGAGAGAGAGTTGTAGCTCTCTGCAGGTTGCAGCCTGCGTACTAGTAAAGGACTGCACCAGTACAAAACCATTGTAAAAGGAGTTTCTAAATTGAAAGAAGATAGAGACATATTGCAGCAGGTGGTTTTCACCCACATTGGGTTTCCACCTTACATCTTGTGTTATTTGGTGTGACTATCTGTTTTCTTTGTTCATGCTCATTATTTTATGGTACTGACATGCAAAAATAATTCAAAGAACAAATAAGGAAGATTTATTAAAAGAATTAGATAATACTGATTCACCCCCCCTCTCAGTATTATTTCCAACACACAATTTTCAATGTTATTGACAAGCTTCAAGGGAAAAGAAAACTCAAGGATGCAATTTATATGGTAAGACGTTGAAATTGTATGTTTGATTAATGTTAAAAAACTCATTTATGTACAATTTAATTAAACTTTTACTATTTCATGATACATAAAAAATTAAAATATTATTAACAACGAAGATCAATCAATTATAAGTGATTGTGCGTTCATCCATGTTGAAAGTTGGACAAAAGATGATAACTATAAGCCTATGCTTCTGAATCAGGTAGATGGAAAGAGTCATAGCCAAGTACTGGTTCATGATGTTGTTGTAAAAAAACTAACATATGAATATAAAGAAGCAAAAGGAGAGATAGTTAACATTTATCAAAAAACACAGTCATTGAATAACTATCTTATAGATTTATGTTCAAATGAAGGAAATTGGGTTTTGGATTTATTCTTAGGCTCAGGTAAGTTTTACTATATAAAATTGAATTTCAATATCTTCTTTTTTCATTTTTATGTGTTTATACTAATTTACTTCATTATTTCTTTTGTACTTGATGATTAGGTACAACACTAGCATGTTGCCTACAAAAAGGAAGAAATTTAATTGCTGTTGGTCGATGAAATTACCCATTTTTACCTACTTTCACCTGTCCCTTTCTATCTATTTTATAGCTCTTATGAGGATGATTTGTATCCCAATTAATGAAAATGTATATCGTATAGGCATGTCTTCTTGAAGTGTTAATTAATGAAGTGACAATCATAAGGGAACGATACTTAGACGATTTGCTGACGATATTCATTGCAGATTCATATTGGGTATTGTTTGATGAAACAGAAGATAGCGTGATGCTGTTGACTGCGGATTGGTGGAGCTATTCGAGGACTGGACCATCAACTGATCAACTGCATGAATACCTGGAAGAACCAGCTCTATTGCTATATGTTCATTTTATTTTATATTCGAGGGACTATTGTATATTTTTTAACAGATAGATCACCAGAATTTTGGGTTTGTTAAGTAATACTATTCATGAATGACGGTTGTGTATACATATGACACAAATGAGAAGAAATGGAGGATTTTCCTGGTGTATAACAAAAAAACTTCATTTTGTAATTCCTTTTATGAATTAATGAGAATTTTAGCTTATTTTAATTCCATATAATCTCTAATTCTTAGCTACGACCCTGATCGAAGAGTTGAGTCCACTCCCTCGATCAGGTGCTGTTGGACACAATTGTGTGGATATATATGCTTTTTAGTTATACTGTTAATGCCTTATGATTGTTGTTCCTTCCTTTACTACTTTATGATATTGCTGTTATATCTGATTGTTGTTACTTCAAATTGTTGTTACTTGGTGTTATTTACCTTGTTGTTACTTGATTTGTAGAATTATTTGGGCTGTGTATTTTGTAATTGCTCAATATTGGGTAGGGAACCTATGGCCTGCATAGACCTTGTATGATAACCTTGAAATAACCAAACGGACCCTGGATTTACAAATAAATGTAAGAGGGAATGAATTCATAAACTTATATTAAAACCCCAACATTTTGGCATCGTTCCCAGGGAGGCTATCAAAGGTGCAAAAGTACAACTAGTATTGACCATAGGATCCACTCTCTCATCTTGGTCAGGTGAGGTTTTGCACCAAACCTTTTCTAGGACTTGAGCACTAGATTTACATTGATTGTTTTGATTGTTTGATTTAATTCTATGCTTTTTAATTGATTGTAGAACCCACTCTCTCATCCTGGTTAGGTGAGGTTTGCACCAACCCTTTTCTAGGACCCGATCATTATATTTCTTTGATTGTTTTAATTTTATTCCTTTTAATTGATTATAGAACCCACTCTCTTGTCTTGGTAAGGCGAGGTTTGCAGGAACCCTTTTCTAGGACCCTATCATTAGATTGCTTGATTGTTTTAATTCTCTGCCTTTTTTACTATAAAACCCAATCTCTTGTCCTGGTCAGGCGAGGTTTGTACCAACCCTTTTCCAGGACCCAGACATTAGATTGCCTTGATTTTTTTAATTCTCTTCCTTTCTTACTATAAAACCCACTCTCTCATCCTGGTTAGGTGAGGTTTGTAACAACCCTGTTCTAGGACCCAAGCATAGATTTGTTTTGGTTATTTTAATTTAATTCTTTGTTTCGTAGATTGCATGAATAGGGAAAAAAAACCAAAGGGCAGAGGAAGACCCCCAAAAAGAGGTCGAGGAAGGAAAGATAGAGGGAGAATCACTTGTATTTAGGAAATCATCGTGAGAGCTGAAATAGGAAACTCATCAAGGGGTTCTGTTAGGGTAAGATCTTAGATGGGATCCAGGCTCTAGACAGTCTTGCAACTAGAACCCTCCTCAACAACAAAAATAAAGTCTAGAGAGGAGGAATAAGAGAGCAAACGATATGAGGAATTAAGTGTTAAAAGTCCCGAAGAAGAAGTGGTAGGGGAATTAAACCCTCTGCCTGATAGAAGAAGCATTGTTAAGCAAACTCAACCACATATCATGGAACAACCAGAACCTGTTGAAATTCCAAGTGAATATTGGAGGATGTTCATGGCTAACAACAAGAATTCTACAATTGAATTCCAAATTGGAGAAATTAGGGGCGATGCACCCATGAAACCTATTCCTCTAACAACATTATCTAATTTCCATGACCTCTCTTCCAAGGATATGATTACATTCCTCTTCTAGTTCGATGTTGTCTGCCGAGGATATGATTACGTTTCAAGTGCTCAAAAACTGAAGATATTCCCTACTGCTTTGAAGGTGAAAACGTTGCATTGGTTTATGGGTATAGGAGGAAAATCTATTACGATGTGGGATAATATGAAGCAAATTTTCCTTGAGAAGTATCAGGACTATAGCAAGTATTGAGACATTAAAGAAGATATCTTCAAGATAATGAAAAAGGAGGATGAGAATACAGAGGATTTTGTGGAACGCTTTAAATACAACTTGCAAAGATCGAGCCATAGTGATCTGGATAAGAGCATTTTAAAGATAGTCTTATTTCAAGCATTGAAAGAAGAGTCTTTGGAACTTCTGAATGTGGTAGGAAGTGGGGATATCTCAAAGGAACATTTCGATACCATATGTGAACTCTATGTCAAATGTTCACGAGGATTTGTGAGGCATAAGAAAGGGACACGAGAAGCTTATACAACAACTCTCAAATAATCCAACAGTGGGGGCACAAAAGGAAAAAATGGGAACTTACTGTACAATTTGAGGACTAACATCCTAAGCACATTATCTTCACATCTAGATGTTTTGCAAGAAAAAAGAAACAAATTGAAGCTGAGAAAGCAATGGCCATCTTCTTCCCATAGTGTAGGAAGAAGCACATGTTAAATGAGCGTCCACTTAATGTTGTCGAAACCTATGCGATATGTGTGAAAAATCACTCCACAAGCACATTTCCATCATTTCCTGGGTTGCACGTAGTTTTTTAGGGGGAAAACAAAGAAACGAACTAGCTGTATTTTATAGGACCAAAGAAGTCATGGTAACTACGACCTCAGAATATGAATCCAAGTATGAATAAAGACCCTTCTCAATATTTTAATAATTGGAATTTTGGGTCTCAACCTACACCATTTCCATCTTCATGGTCACAGTATTACCAATATCCTACGCCATGGCAGTCATGGTCACCCCAACCTGGTCCAGTTCCTTCTTGGTCTCAAAACTGGCGTGGAACCCCTCTTCCTACAAATCAACTTCCTCATCTGATGACACAAGAATAGTTACAACTCCCACCAAACGCCTCCATTAGTATTCCTCCTCTTCATCCTCAACTGCCTGTTCAAACCAACCTGAATATGAATAATAAGGGAGTCCAACAGGTTGAGACACTCAACCTTCCTGCATATGGTATTTCCACTTCGGAATGCAATGAATTAAATATTTGATCTGGACGAGTGGTGAATACAAATACTTCACCAATAATTATTGAAAAAAATGAGGGTGAAGTCTTGTCGTCAGAACCAGAACTTGAACACCCCTCTGGGGAAGTTGGGGGTAATCCAACACAAATTGTTGTGGAACAACAGCCCCCCACCAAAATAATTGTCACTTGAGGGGGTCACACATGCCCACCTTATCCTGAGAGGTTGTCCCTGAGTAAACATATCCCTCAACTTGAATTTGATCTCTTGGGAGAATTACAAAATCTATTTGTTAAAATCCCATTTCTCCAGGCCATGAAAGACATGTCAATTTATGCCAAAACAATTAGGGAATTGTGCTCAAAGAAACCTTGGAGGAAGCCTAAAGACCCACCTAATATTCATGTCACGGGGAATCTGTTGAACATGATTTTGGGAAAAACTACACCCATCAAATATAGTGACCCAGGAAACCTGATTCTCATTGTCCATATCAATGGTGTTGATATTCCAAATGTTCTGGTAGACCTTGGGGCTGAAATTAACGTTATAACTTCAAAAACTATACTCACTCTGAGATTACTTAACCTTAAACCAACCCCAATGGTTCTAGAACTTGCAGATTGATCTACTGTGAGACCTGTAGGGAAATTAGAAGATGTAATCATTTTCATGGATTCTTGGGAATACCTGTTCGATCTCTTAGTACTACACACTCAATCACCGGTAGGGGGGATCCCCCTGATCTTAGGAAGGCTATGGATCGCTATGGATGATGCATTTCTTGGGTGTCAATATAGGAACATAGTAATATCAAATGGGGAAATTACAAAGAACCTTATTCTTTACCTTCCTGTAAATCCAAGCTCATCGGTCGAACCTAGGTTTACCCTAGCACAAAATCTTTCCCTTTGGGATGAATCTGAACTTGAAAATGAAAGTTTTAGACCAATTCTCACTATTATGAAATCTCTTTGTTTCAAAGAAGAAATGGAAGACAACGTTATTAGTACGTTTATCAGTGATCCTAACTTCTTTTCTTTCTCGACACGACAACTATTACAATATGTTATGAGATGTACAACTTAGGAAGTTATTCAACCAGAAAATAAAACTGAAAATGTTCATGTCACAACAGCCCATAGAAGTATTCCAGTAGAAATTGATCCAGGGAAAATGTAGAACATCAATCCCAACTTATTTCCCTCCCAAATTGAACAATTGTTAAAAATTATTGGGAATGAGAATGATGCCTTTGCTTGGGAAATCACGGATATGAAAGGGATTCATCCCAATTTATGTACCCATCACATATATATAAGAGACGAATGTCGTCCTATTTGCCAAACAGAAAAAAAGAATGAACCCTGCTTTGGAAAACATTGTTAAGGAAGAATTGCAGAAGCGATTAGATGTTGGGTTTATTTATCTGATCTCTGATAGTCAATGGGTATGCCCATTAGTCATAGTCCCAAAGAAAAATGGAAAGTGGAGGATCTGTGTCGATTATAGGGAGTTAAATAAAGCTACCTAGAAAGATCACTTCCCCATACATTTCATCGACCAGGTTCTTGACACACTAGCCAGAAATAAGTTCTTTTCTTTCCTCGACAGGTTCAGTGGATATAACCAAATCCAGATAGCTCCTGAAGATCAAGACAAAACCGCTTTTACTTGCCCCCGGGAACTTTTTCATACTGGGTACTTCCATTTGGACTCTGTAATGCACCAGATACTTTCCAACATACAATATTGGGAATCTTTTCTGATTTGATTAATGACAATGTTGAAATTTACATGGATGACTTTATCGAGTATGGTGACACTTTTGAAGATGGTTTGGAAAATTTAGAAAAGTTACTTAAACAATGTAAACAAACTCATGTTTATCTTAGCACTGTGAAATGTCATATGATGATGGAAGAAGGGATCATCTTGGTGCATTTACTTTCAAGTACAGGAATATGGGTTGATCTCGCTAAGGTTGAGGTAAGCTTGATTTTTCGCACACTTACGACACAAATAATGGTACAAATATTTATTGGTTATGTTGGGTATTATCGACGCTTCATAGAATTTTTTTCTAAAATAGAATTTCCACTTTTCCAACTACTGTCTAAAGATGCAGAATTTGTGTGGACTGATGCTTGTGAATCAACTTTTTCAGGAATCAAGAAATTAGTCTGTGAGGCCCCAATATTGCATGGCCCCAATTGGAAACTTCCATTCCATATCTCTACAAATTCTTCCCATACATTAGTTGGGGAAGTTTTGGGACAATAGGAAGATAAGAAGTCGTATGAAATATACTACGTCGACAAGAATTTAACTCCTACTTAAATTAATTATACAGTAAATGAGAAGGAATTTTTGGCTATCATTTATGCTATTAACAAATTTTGACATTATATTACAGGGTACCCAACCTTTGTTCATACAGATCATTCAACCATCAGGTATCTGATGAACAAACCTATAACTCATGGACAAATCACAAGATGGTTATTATTGTTACAAGAATTTGATATCACTATTGTAGACAAACTAGGAAAGGATAATGTTGTGGCAGATTTCCTGTCGAGGCTGAATATTAATAATGAAGATACACCTATAGAAGATAATTTTCCTGATGAATATCTTTTTGTGATTTATACTCACACCCCTTGGTATGCAGATGTTGTTGACTATCTTGTTGTAGGTAAGGTACCTTATCATTTGTCATACAGGGAACACCAGAGAATTATTCAACAGAGTGCCCGTTATACGTGGATAGAAGGGTACCTCTTCTACACTGGACCAAACCAGAAAATCTGACATTGTGTAGGCGAGGACGATATCTACGATGTCCTAAAATATTCCCGCGATGAACCTTGCGGAGGACACTTCGCTGATAAACGAACTAGTCACAAGGTGCTGCAAATGGGGTACTATTGGTCCTCTATATTCCGGGATCCTAGAAGATATGTTTAGGGGTGTAATAGTTGTCAACGAATGGGCCAACCTATTCGATCAAATGAAATGCCACTGAAGACTCAACTAGTCCTTGAGCCCTCTAAGAAATGGGCCATTGATTTTATTGAGCAATTTAATACTTCGTCTCACCAGAAAGTCCATATCCTTGTATGTACATACTATGTGACAAAATCGGTGGAAGCCAAAGCCATTTCAAAATCCATTGAACAAACTGTCTCAGACCTCCTTTTTGAAGAAATATTTGCTCGATATGGGGCTCCTAGGGAAATAGTTTTAGATGGAGGGACAAAATTTACATTGCACTCAATAGTAGCACTTATGAAGAAATTTGAAATAAAACATCAGGTGACATCCCCATATCACCCCTTAGGAGAATGGTCAGGTAGAGAGCAAAAATAAAGTATTGGAAAATATTATTACAAATACTGTGGCTAACCATCGCCAGAATTGGGTTGAAAATCTCCCTTAAGCACTTTGGGTATATAGAACTACATGGCGGAATACAATGGGGTTTTCACCATATGAACTTGTGTATGGGAATCCCCTCTGTTTCCTGTTGAATTTGAGGTCAAAATGCTCAGGAAAGATCTAGAAGTAGGCATGGATCTTACTGCAACCTAGAAACACCAACTGGATCAGCTCAATGAGTTAGATGAAATTTGTTTGGTCATTGTATAGAACACTGCCACCATCCAGTAGCAGTGAACTAAGTGGCATGATAAATTTATTAAGAAAAATGTGTTTCAAAAAGGTGATTGGGCATTACTCTACGATTCCCGATTCAAGGATTTTAAAGGAAAAATCCACTCAAGATGGATGGGTCCATATGAGGTCGACAAAGTGTTTGACAATGGAACTATTAAACTCATAACAATAGACGATGCACATACTCCTTTACTTGTAAATGGACATCGCCTTAGGTTGTATCACTGTCCGACCTCTAGGGACTCCTTTATTAGACAATTTTATGATGATTATGGTTTTGAAGTCATTTGTGCAGAAAATTCTTCCTCTGCACCTCTTGTTGAATCATATATATATATATATATATCTATATATATATATATATATATATATATATATATATATAAAATAAAATAAAATAAAGTTTTAAGTTCTGTTGCTACTCCTATTACAACGCTCTTTTTCCTTTCTCTTTCTACTACTCCAGTTGCAACACTCTTTTTCCTTTCCCTTGTTGCTACTCCAGTTGCAACTCTCTTTTTCCCCTTCCCTTTTGCAGTGCTCTTTTTACCCTTCATTTGCTGCTACTCAAGTTGTAGCACTCTTTTCCCCTTCCCTTGCTACTATTCTAGTTGTAGCACTTTTTCCCTCTCCCCTGTTGCTACTCCTATTACAACATATCAATTGTCTCCATTACAACATTTGCCAATGTCGATACTCCATTGGAGCTGATACTTTGCCAATGTTGATATTCCATTGGTGCTGATACTTTACCGATGTTGATACTCCACTCATGTTGATACTCCACTGGTGTTAATACTCCACTGATGCTAATACTCTGCCGATGTTGATACTCCACTGGTGTTGATACTCTACCGTTCTTGATACTCCACTAAGGTAAGTCATCACGTACGTCCCCGAACAAATCTGTGAATTTAATTGGCATTTCAATAATGGCATGACCAATCAGGGCCAAGGACGAACATACCTTAGTTGGGGGGAGATTATCGTATTTAATTAATAATGATACCATTTGTCATTATTATCATATCTCATTAAATACATTTAAATTGTTCAATCATACCATTAATATGGTATTATTACCCACTTGTATCATATCTCCATTTGTATCCTTCACATATACCAACACTCATTGGAAATTACACCATGTACAAATAGGCATGTCTACATTAAAATGTGGTCATTTCCAATGTATCGAAATTATTACCATGATTGTTGTTGGTTTTACCATAACCCTCTTCCAGATTCATTTCCCTTATCACCATTCATTAGGGGAGTTTTGAGGTCTAAAATGGGCCTCTTAAGGAAATTATAAAGTAATCGTGGAAATAATAAAATAAGATTACATTACATCATCAAATTTTAGAGGGGAAAAAAACTATTTTTTCGACTCCTATTTTCAACTTATCTCCCTATGGATTTACTCAAATTTCGAGTGGAAACACTCGTTGGATGCATAATTTGATTCCTCATCCAAGGAGTACCCATTTTGCATACTTTCAATGGACCCTGCTACACGAAAAATGAGAAATACATGAAAATTCTCATTTTTCGTGTAGCAAGGTCCATTGAAAGTATGCAACATGGGTACTCCTTGGATGAGGAATTAAAATTTTCATCCAACGAGTACTACTACTCAAAATTTGAGTAATACCTAAGGGAGATAAGTTAAAAATACGAGTTGAAAAAGTAGTTTTATTATTTTATTATTTTTTAATCTTTTGACCTTTTTACTCTAAAAATGGTGAATCATTCCCCATAGTTGACATCATCATCTTGAATCCTATTGGTTCTTATAAATTTTATTTTGGTTGTACGTTTTTCTTAGGAGGCTCATTTCAGACCCCAAAATTCCCCTAATGTCTGTTACTGTGTAGTTTCTCGGCTACTTGTTCCCTCAATGGTTGGTTGCTACTCTGAACGCTACCACAGGGTCATTGATAAGAATAATGGGTGGCCAAGCTATCAGACATGAACATGAGAATACATAACAAGTATGGCACCAACCATAAGTATGGTAGATTTTCCAAAATGTGGGCTGGCATACTCAATTTGAGTGGCTAAAGGGGTTCGATGAAGGAGTGACATTAGAATTTTCATTGAATCTGGAAGGAAATCGCTCTAGGGTCCATGGATTGGAAGTTCAGGTAACTGAGGAAGTCATTGTAGTGGTCAATGGGTTATCACAGGATAGACAAAAGTGGTTTATCAGAAGAGTGGCCTTGCTAGAGTTTCTAGAGTTGTTCCTACAGGCAGGGGAGAACGTGGTGCAGAAAGGAAAGGGATACGATCAGAAATCGCTACCACAACCCTGGTCAAATGTCACATACTTCTTAATATGGTATATCACCTGTGAAGGTCCATTTTCTATTCATTTTCAATCTCCTAGCCTATTTCGATTTCATCATATGCATGCTATAAATATCACTTTCTTCCTTCTAAAACAATTTACAATTGATGGCTCGGTCTCCACGCTGCTCGCACCAGGAATTGGCCATCCTTACAAATCATGGACTTGTTATATATCTGGTAATTCATGTCTTCTTACATATGTCTGTAACTTTGCAGCAGCTAATTGAATTATCAGAGGAAGAAGTTGCAACCATGATGCTTATAAGGCCAGAAGAGGAATTGATTGAAGAAGAAGAAATGGAACAAATATTGGAGGAGGTATAGGAGAAAGGGGACACTGAAATGAGGGATCAACAAGATGATTTGGGAGATGGGGAAGGAACTCGGGAGACCGAAATGGGGGATGTTGGCAGCATGGAAACTGAAGTTACTCCCCCCTTGCTCACCACTTATGGCCTCCCTACCGAGAGGATCGAGGAAATTCCGTTCTCCCATCGTTGTGATAATAGAAGATGTCTTTCCTCCCAATTTGAATTTTTTACGAGTTATTACAAAAGAAGGTGTTGCCAATACTTCTCCACAAAAACCAGTGCCAACTTTAGAAAAAATGGAAGAAGAGGGTGTTGCTGATACTTCTCCACAAGAACCACTATCAGCTTAAGAGAAAATGGAAGAAGAGGGTGTTGGCAATACTGCTCCATAAGAAATAGTGTCAGCTTTAGAAAAAATGGAAGAAGAGGGTGTTTTTGGTACTTATCCACAAGAACCAGTATCAGCTTCAAAACAAATGGAAGAATAGGGTGTTTTTGGTACTGATCCACAAGAACCAGTACCGACTTCAGATAAAATGGAAGAAGAGGGTGTTGTGGATATTGTTCCACAAGAACTAGTGTCGACTTTAGAACAAATGGAAGAAAAGGGTGTTGCCAACACTGCTCCATAAGAACTAGTGTAAGCTTCAGAACAATTGGAAGAAGAGGTTGTTACCAGTACTGCTCCACAAGAACCAATACTGGCTTCAGAGCAAATGAAAGAAGAGGGTGTTACCGATACTGCTTCACAAGGACCAGTATTGGCTTAAGAGAAAATGGAAGAAGAGGGTGTGGCTGATACTATTCCATAAGAACCATTACTGTCTTCCAAAAAAATAGAAAACAATTTGGTAGTGCCAGAGTCTGTTGAAGAATTTTCCGATACTGTTCCATGAGAACCAGTACCTTCTTTGAGACAGATGGAGGAAATTTCAGTAAAACAAGAACTTATTGAAGATTTTTCCAATACTACTCCACAGGTATCAACATTAGAACATATGGAAGAAATTGTGATAAAACAGGAACATATTGAAGAATTTTTTGATACTGCTCCACAAGGACCAGTACCAGCTTTGAGACAGATGGAGGAGAATGTGGTAAAACAAGAATTTGTTGAGAAAATTGTAAAAAGGAAAACTCTCATTCAACGCTGAAACTGACTATTGTTAAAAGAGAATGTTCAATTAAATATGGAAATTACAAAGCTAAGGAAATGAATGTCGTGGTTGCGGAAATAGGAAAAAATGAAAGTGAAATATCAATCATGGTCGAACGTCTACAACCCCTAGAACTAGTGGGACAGTTTTAGTGGCTGTACAGACAAAGGATAGGGAGGTAGTTTCGTCATCTACCTAAACAAAATACAGAGAGGTAATATCAACATCCACACAGACCGAGGCACTTGTCCATCTTGAAGAAGCACGAGAGTTTATTTTGGCAGCAAAAATCTAGAAGTGGAAGGCCACTACTTTTAGTTTCCAATGTGGGGAAATTCCCACAAAGGTTCATCAAAAATAAATAAGAGAACTTTGGGAGAATGCGACAAAAGAAGTTTTCAATTATATAACTAAGATCGAAAAAGCTCAACAACAATGAGAAAAATTGCAGAAGAGAATCAGAGAATTGCAGGAATAGGTTCAGTTGTTGAATACTGATAAGGATGAGATGTTTACTTTAGCGCAACAAATGATGGCATGCAGATCCCCTGCTAATTGTTATGCCCTTTTTCTTCATGAGCAGTATTTGTTTTTCTGTTTGGAAAGTACTCACCAGGAGTTAAGTCACAAAATAGAAGACCCCATGCAATTGTTAAGGATTTTGAGAGCTAATAATCATATTAACCAACATTTTCTATGTGAACTATACATGCATGATTATATCCTAGGAACTAATCAAACGTTTAACCCAGTACCATTTGTAGGAGATATCCAATTAAGGGATTTTACATCTTTTGTGATCAATCAAGTCAAATGGAAGAAGGCCCTTGATACATTTGAGGAAAATCAAGCAAATCGTCCATTGATGGTTAGGATGGAGAATTTCCAATCTGGGGATATTTTTACTAAACATTATCGGTTTCTCAAATTAGAAGGTCGAAAGGACCAGATGCTTACGACACAATGATGGTGTTTTGACATGTGCACAAGGCAGATCTGCACTTTTAAGGAAGAGGCCAAGGATGCTTGTCAAAGGCGTTGGATATTTTCATTGTCAGCAGTACGGGCACACGAACCCTTTGGGGCACCCAACTTTTCAATATCATTGGATAGAATCCCATGATATATTACTTGCATGGACCACTGTGGAGTTGGTTGGTTGGGGTTAAGGTTATGATTTCCTATTATCTAGTTGCCTTCTAATCAATATGGGTCGACTTATGTTGTGGATGAAGATTGGTGGAAGGACATCATTCACACAAATGGGTATCAACTACCTAGGACTGATATGGCGAAACAATATGATCTCACTCAGCTCCATGTTAGTCACAGTGGGTCTAACCTTGATCTACGCAGGAAGCGGTTTGCATGAGGACATGCAACCAAGCCAGTTGGGGGGAGATGTTGGCCGATGAAATTACCCATTTTTACCTACTTTCACCTGTCCCTTTCTATCTATTTTATAGCTCTTATGAGGTTGATTTGTATCCCAATTAATAAAAAGGTATATCATATTGGCATGTCTTCTTGAAGTGTTAATTAATGAAGGGGTAGTCATAGGGAAATAATACTTAGATGATTTGCTGACAATATTCCTTGCATATTCATATTGAGCATTGTTTGATGAAAAAAAACCTAGCATGATGTTGTTGACTGCAGATTGGTGGCGCTATTCGAGGGCTGGACCATCAACTGATCAACTAGCCAAATAGATGACAGAACCAACTATGTTTCTATCTGTTCATTCTATTTTATATTTGAGGGACTATTGTATATTTTTTAATGGACAGATCACCACGATTTTGGGTTTGTTAAGTAATAATATTCATGAATGATGGTTGTGTATAAATAGGACACAAATGAGAAGAACATGAGGCTTTTCCTAGGGTGTAACAATAAAAATTCATTTTGTATTTCCCTTTATGAATTAATGAGAATTTCAGCTTATTGTAAATCAGTATAATCTCTAATTCTCGGTCACTACCCTGATCGGAGAGTTGGTCCCACTCTCTCGATCAGATGATGTTGGATATAGTCGTGTGGATAGGTATGCTTTTTAGTTATATTGTTAATGCTTTATGATTGTTTTTCCTTCCTTTTCTGCTTTATGATCTTGTTTTTATTTATGATTGATGTTACTTTATATTATTGTTACTTGGTGTTATTTACTTTTTTGTTACTCAATTTGTAGAATTCGTTGGGCCTTGTATTTCGTAATTGCTCAATACTAGGTACGGAACATGTGGCATGCATAAACCTTGCACGATAACCTTGAAATAACCAGACGTACCCCAAATATAAAAATAAATGTAAAAGGGAATGAATGCATAAACCTATTTTAAAACCCCAACAATTTCCATTGAAAAAGACCCAGTACAGTGAAAATTTATTCATCAAAGAATTAATGCTCTTCAATTTCTTCCAGATGCAATGCAAGAAGTTGGTTTGAAGAAACAAGATTTTAATGAATCACATATGGAAAAAAAGGCAAAGGAACCTCAACCACCATTAGATGGAATGATTGGAAAGGCATACATTGGGAGATTCACAGACATCAAATATCCATCACAAGAGGAAAATGAGTAAACTAAAGCAGAAATTATTATGGAACAAGACAACAATGAAAATCTAGAAAATGAAGAGCATGGATTACGTGATATTATTGATTAAATTTAAGTTATGCTTGGAAATAAAGCTCATTTGTTGTAACTATTAATTAGTTATACTTGTAATGTTTTGACTTTGAGATTTTATGAGAAGAATAAGTATTCAGTTATTGTTGTTATATGTTTAATATTTGTATTATGTGATTTTCACTTTAATTTTTATGTGAATCATTATTTTTTGAAAAAAATTGTGATTATTATTATTTTTTGACATGAAATTCATAAAAATGCTCTTTTTTAACCAATTTTTGTTAAAATTTTCCTATAAAAATTGTTTATTTGACATGTCATTTTTAGCAAAAAAGTCTCAAAATGTGTAATTTTTTTGTTATATTTATATTCAAAATGTGTATTTTTATGTCAACTATTAAAAATTATTGTTTTTTTAGAGACAATTATTTGATGTGCATTGAAATATTAATTAACAATATAAAATATAGAAGATCGAAAGATTAAAATATCGACCTATTTTTTTTAGATATGCAAAAAAATAAAGATCTCACTACAAAAAAAGAATGAAAAGAAAAACAAAAAAATATGAAGAAGATGACTACAAAAATTGTTAAATCTAGAAAATAATTATCCACATTTAATACACTATAAAATTTAAAATCAAAATATAAGTCTATTAAAAAAAGGGCTTGACGCTACATCAACACTTTTCGAAATCAACATAAAAATCATTAACATTTTAAAAATAATGTACACAAGAAAATTTAAAGTGTAAAAAAATATGCTCAATATATATATATATATATATATATATATATATATATATATATATTCTGAATCAACACTTTTTAAAAACGGTTGATTTTTTGCTACATCAAAAAAAGGGTAATCGGTATAGTTCTCTTTTCAAAGTTTACATTATTTTTTATAGATCAAGTATTAGATACCTTGGCAGGGAAGAAATATTTTTCATTTTTTGATAGTTTTAATGGGTATAAAAAAATCCAACTAGCACCAGAAGATCAAGCTAAAACCACTTTCACATGTCCATGGGGAACATATGCCTATAGGCTACTTCACTTTGGATTATGTAATGCACCTGCCAAATCATAGAGAGTAGTTTTATGTATCTTTTTTTATCTAATTCATGACTGTGTGGAAGTTTACATGGATGACTTTACTGTATATGGAGATACTTTTGAAGAAGCTATTGAAAATTTGGAAAAAAATCTTATTAGATGTAAAGAAGAAAACCTTTCATTAAGCCATGAGAAATGTTTTATGATGTTCAATGAAGGGATTGTTTTAGGCCACCATATTTCAAGTGATGGAATTAAAGTGGATACATATAAAGTAGAAATAACATCCAAAATTTCAATTCTTGCTTGTCAAAGAGATGTAAGAAGTTTTCTCGGATTTATTGGTTATTATTCATAGAAAATTTCACAAAAATAGCCTCTCCACTTTTCAAAATTCTTACAAAAGATTGTGAATTTGTTTGGAATTCTAACTATCAAAAAGCATTTGAGACATCGAAATAGAATATGACTGAAGCACCAAATTTAAGAGGACCTAATTGGTCTCTCCCTTTCCACATATCTAATGATGCTTCAAATACAAATTCAGTAGCTTTGTTGGGACAAAAAGATTTAACTCCTTATGCCATTTATTATACAAGAAAAAATTTGATTCTGGCAGAGTTAAATTACACTGTAACAAAAAATGAGTTTTTAGCTGTTGTGCATGCCATTAATAAGTCTCGTCATTATATCACTGGTTATGAAACTTTCATTCATACAAAACATTTTGCTATTAGATATTTAATGAACAAACCAATTACTAATGGTATAATTACAAGATGGTTGGTATTATTACAAGAATTAAACCTTACTATTCTTGATAGACCATGAAAAGAAAATACAGTTGTTGATTTTCTTTCTAGAATGCAGAAAAATAATGATGATGTTCCTGTAAGATATAATTTTCCAGATGAATATCTTTTTGCAATATCTACTAAAAATCCTTGGTTTGTAGATATTGCCAATTATTTAGCTATGGGAAAATTATCTCCATAATTATCAGCCAGGGAAAAGAAAAATGTTATCAAAACTAGTGTACCTTATTCTTGGATAGATGGAGATTTGATCATCCTAAGGTGTGTTCAAGAAGATGAGGTACCAAAAATCTTGAAAGCTTGTCATGATGAGCTATGTGGAGGACACTTTGTTGATAAAATAACTTCCTACAAGATCTTTCTTTTCGGATATTATTGGCCATATATTTTTTAGGATGCCAAAGAATATGTCAAAAGTTGTGATAGTTGTCAAAAAATGGGGAAGCCTATTCCATAAGATGAAATGCCTCTACAACCACAGGTACTTGTATAGCCTTTTGAAAAATGGGTTGTAGATTTTGTTAGGTCAATAAATCCCCCATCTAAATAGAAAAGGTATATACTTATTTGTACAGATAATGCTACAAAATGGGTAGAAGCTAAACCTCTTTTATTTTAAACTAAAAATGTTGTAGTTACATTTCTCTTTGTGAATATATTTACTTGTTTTGGTGTTCCAAGAGAAATTGCAAAAAATCAAGTTACCCAATTCACATCCAAGATGGTGAAAAAATTCATGGAGAAATATAAAATCAAGCATCAAAAGTCTGCTCCATATCATCCACAAGCCAATGGACAAGTGGAATCCACCAACAAGGCACTTGAAGCAATTTTGACCAAGACTGTGCATTTGCATAGGAAAGATTGGGCAGAAAAGCTTCTAGAAGCACTATGGGTATATAGAACCACATGGAGAGATACATATGGACATACTCCTTATGATCTTGTCTATGGGAAGCAAGTTTTTCTTCCAATTGAGTTCCAAGTGGAGACCTTTAGAACAACTGCTAAATTGGGCCTTGATCTATAAGAAGCTCAGAAACAAAGACTAGCACAATTGAATGAGCTAGATGAGATCTTATAAGATTTTATTCAAAGAACCAACATAGTTCAACAACAAAGATCAAGATGGCATGAAAGATTTATCAAAACTAAAAATTTCAAGCCAGGTGACTGGGCTCTTCTTTTTTATTCTAAATTCAAATATTTTCAAGGAAAGTTTCAAACTCATTGGCTTGGTCCTTATGAGATAGATATTGTTTATGAAAATGGAGCAGTCAAGATAAAAACTATTGATGATGAACAAGTTACCTTCCTTGTTAATGGTCATAGATTAAGATTTTATCATAAACCACTAACAAAGGAAGATTTTGTCAAATATTTGCAAGAAAATTTTGAATTCAAGTTGGTTAAGAAAGGAGATCATTCTCCTCATTCTCCAACTCAATTGTAATTCTTTTTCTTTTCCATATATATATATATATATATATATATATATATATATATATATATATATATATATATATATATATATATATATATATATATATATATATATATATATAAGCATGAAAAACAATAATGTTGCCATGATTATACATAAAATCTTAACTGAAAACCAAGAGTTCTTAGCGGTTTAGATTTTCATAATTCCCTTGTCTTTTCCCTATTTATTTTTATCCCTCTTTTTCTAATAAGCTTACAAGTGGTAAGAAACACTTCTGAATACCAACCTTCTTCATTGATCATGATAGAAACAACAACAATAAAGAATTTTCCCTTGATCGAACAAAAAATCTCAAGGAATAAGCAACAATAGAATTAATGTCATTCTATAGCTAACCTTGATTTTTGTAGCTGAGTTTAATTTCTACAGTCATAACAACATCAACACCTCACATTCAAAGAATCCACAACAAAGGAACATTAAAGATATCCACAACAAAGGTATGTAGGATGTTAAATTATTTTCATATAAGAGCATTAGATTTTAATTCATTGGATGATTTCATTAAAAAAAACTTGAGTTATTAAAAGACCTTATGAACTGCCTAAAGATTATGTCCCACTACCATAGTCGTTACAACCTCATTTCATCATCATGACTTAACTTGTCACATCAAATCTATACAAAATCACATAAATCCTATCGATCCTATGAAAGAGGATCTAAAAATAGTGGGAAATCATGTGAAAAGGTTTAGTCCTATCATAAATCAAATACCCCGTGAGCACCTCACTCCATAATCATCCCACTCCATTTCACTCCATTCCATATCCCTCGCTATTCATTTTTCTCACCTCCTTCTTGTCAACCCTCCATCACCTCTGTTAAAAGGAAACAATTCAGGACTGAGACTTCTCTCCACCATGGGTATCATCGTCCAATCAGAACCCAATGGAGTCAAGTTCCTTCAAGCATACCCAATAGTCAGAGAATAGTTGTAGCAAGCAGGGTGGCTCAGATTCTTTTAAAATTTTGATGGGCATGAGACAAAGGTGACCAAATCTTTTTTTTGAGCTTTTGATGGGGTCGAGGAAGAAATTGGTGACATTAAGCTTATATTGACATAGTCCATCATGGCAGAAGCTACAAAATTGCCTAGAAATGGAGAGAGTTGGTTTAAGAACAGAAAAGGAGAAATAATGGGTAAACTTCCTCAGAGAACCAGGCATGGACATATCCATATTTAAAAAGGAAATTTTGGTCATGTTGACATGGCGAATTTTCGCTATGCCAACAAGGGGAACTAACCCGATCGCAAGCCCCAATTAGACCTGCTTTCGTTTGGAATGGCTAGTTCCAACGAGTTTTAAGGGACCCCGTAAACTGTTAAATGGGTTGAAAGATGCTTCTGGGAAGAAGGCTTCAATTACATCAACAAAACAAAACATCTAACCACTATGTATTGAATCCTATCTACACTTCTCCTAACTACTCTAGTCTATGTCATAACTATCCTAATCTATCTTGCAGGAGCATGACAAAGAGAGGTTAAACATCATCTATGAATTCCAAGTCTAAATGAATCAATCACTGGTTCACATAAGAACACGACTGCATTAATTCTTAATTGCAATCCAATCATTCATACAAGAATACACATTCCATTTTATGGAAGAAAAGCTTGCAACTGATGTCCAACATAGTTTCGAATCAGGGACTACTTATGAACTTACTATGATGAAGAATTACATTCAGACAAACAAGGCTAATTACAAGTTGTATGGTTATCAAATATGCACAAAAACAAAACACATTTGTACTTATGCCAGCAACAACACCCTGTCTCAAAACACATAAAAGCAAAGGATCTCAAAACTGAAACAAAAGGCTCCTCATTGAACTAAATAGTCTCCTTTATTCATAATAAATCAAAGCTGTTTTCTCCAAACAAAAAGCCCTTTTCTCCTATCCAGAGGGAATATTAATGCAGCTGGAAATGACTCTCGGTCTTCCCTTAACCCTTTCGCCTTCCCCTTGTTCTCTTCGATATACAGACCAGAATACACAGATGTAGAACAATCGGTGTCACTGCTGACATGTAGAGGGCATTTTCTGTCACTGGAGTGCTTCATTTCCTGGGGAAATGAATAGATGTTGATTAGAAGAGGATGACTGTGTGTCATCTCTTCATGATGAGATCTAGGGCAGTTTCACTTTCAGAATATACATGCAACACCTGGAAACCGACCAAGGATGCCAAAGGCTGGCTCTTTCAACAAAACACACCCACATATATGAGTTCTCCGGATCCACTTATGCATCCTTTATTCCTCGCCTGCAGAGATAATAGACACCAGTCAATCTTATATAAATATGATAAAAATGCTTAAAAACACCAATATTTCCTTCATGAAGTGTTTATAATATCATGAGGAATAAATGTGAAAGAATTGGCCCCTTTTTTTAATTCACTCATCGATTAAGTCCTGTAAGTGAAAACTTGGTTTTCATTGAAAATCATCATAAAACACAGAACCGAATTGAAAATCCGGACTTGAGATATTATATACGGGGGCCTATACTCTATCGGGTATGCCATATCGCATCGCATCGTGCCATGTGTTTGGGCTTAAAACTATGCCGATTGCGCCTTTCGATTGGCCGAACCCGACATACATATATGTTGAGGTTCATAATCCTTTTGGGTCCACCGCATAAGACTCCTCTTTAAAAAACCCCGACCCCAGCATATTATCAAAGAACACAGGAAAACATGGGAAAACCTGAGTCTAGCTGTTGGGCTGGACTTGAAAATTTATATGCTCAGCTCTATAATCATCGGCAGGTCCAGGTGATTATGGTGCACCATACCCCGGACCCTGCCAATAGTGATAAGTGATGGGGTCCCAGACCCAAAACATATATATCGTGTTTAATAAAACCATCGGGTCTAGTAAACAGTGGCGCGCCTTTATATATATAAGAGTTGGGCCTGGCTGATAGTAATATGTGATATAGCTTCGGACCTGATATATATAGAATATGGTTAATAATGCTGTCGGGTCCGGAGTATAGTGGCCCGCCATATTTATATAAGCCCCGGGACCCCGCCGATTGCGATATGCGATATGGATCCGAACTCGAAATATATGAATTTGGGTTAATACTGCCATCAGGTCCGGAAGATAACGGTGAACACTAAGTCTTAATGTTGATTGCGGTAGGCGGGAAAGGGGATTTACGCATGTTTTTGAGCATTTACGCTATAAAGAGCTATGACGGGAATAATGATGTGATGGAAGGTTTTGTGGGTTAAATAAATCCTGATGAGCATATGAATGAAGGGCTTAAACAAGGTTATAGATGAATCATGCGAGGGATTTATTAAGGGGGCTTTAACCATTTGTGAATTGAAGATTTGACTCCCCAAAGAGTTAAATCCCTTGGGTAAAACAGATCATTCGGAGAGATGCAAGATTAACTTCTAGGGGACCCATTCAAAATTGTTGCCAAGGCAAGTTTTGATAGGGTGGTGGTTGTGGCCACAACAAATGGCAAACCGCTGGGTGAACCAGTTATCTCTATTTCCAAGTAAACCTTGGATCAATAGAACATCAGGGTGTTAAGATAAACCTAAAATGCAAACTGTATAGATGGACAAGCATGGGTTCCACTTCAACATTAATTGCTTCAAGTGGGATAGAGACAAATAACTTCTACTTACTGATAGGGTTTTGACAGACATTCTCCAATAGCAGTGTTATGGGGTTTATTGACCTTCCTTTACCTGTTTCCCACTTTCAAAAATCCTTTTCGGGCCATCACTGGTTTGTCAATACCTATTTAGGTGTGTACCTCAGCTCTTTATTGTTCATAAAACTTGATGTAGATATGTTTATCTGCACTTTATACAAGAATTTCAGTGCTATATTTCCATATGATTGAATGGGACGCAGTCATGGATCTTGCCATATTTTTAAACCGCTTAAGCGAGGTTGGGCTTGCTGTGTCAATTGGTACTCTGAGCCTAGCAATAGTCCCTACTCTAATCGGCTTCCCAAACAACCTGTCCTTCCAGATTGGTATAAGGACTTGCCATTTCATTTTCTTTTAAATAAGTCCTTCCAGTTTCAGGCACAAGGACTAGAGCACAATTGGATTTGCCACAAGGTATATGACAGTGAGCTTAGCCCATGAAAGGAGGTTTACTTGTAGATAACAGGTATTGGACAATTTAGTGTGGTGGATGGGACCAATGGAGAATGACTGTAAACCTTACAGGCAAGTATAGGCTAGGTCTAAGTGGGATTTATTTAAAATGCAACATTCCTCCATGCCAGTCCAGCTGTAGTTACACATTTTTTGTTTTATAAAGATGCCCCCACATGCTCCAGATATCCAAGTTATCAACAGATCTCACCTAGTTCCCAACAGATGCCAATGAGTGGCTTCGGTTTGAATTCCACTTCTGATTTACAAGTTCTCATGGGCTCATTGAAAATTTGTTTGATTTGCAAGGTAATGATGGATTTAGAATCAACAGACTCACTAGCAGGTTAATGAGGAAAGTAAAGGCTGATGGTGGTGAATGAGTGCAATCTGAAAAGGTAAAAGCGAGACTGGAGGACTGAAATCAGTTGGCTGAAAAGGACTGTAATTCAAAACAGAAGGAAAATGAACTTTGCAGAAAAACGAGAAAGGAAAAGGTGGAAATGTGACTAAACTAACAGCAAAATAAAATAAATCCTAACCTACTCAGGAGGTAACCACCATGTGGTGGCTACTGGAAGTATCTTTTGAGATGCTGGCCATTAACAGGGAGTTTTTCAGTTTCTCCCTGTAAAGTTTTCAATCTGTAAGTTCCTTGACCAATTTTTTCCACAACTTGGAATGGGCCCAGCCATAAGTGTTGGAATTTCGTGTGTTTACCTTTTGGCTCACTCAACTTGTCCCATTTCAGGACTAGCTCTCCTATTTGGAAGTCTTTATCTCCTGCCAGATGATGATCAAACCATCTTTTTACAATCATTTGGTGATTCCTGAATTTATTTCTGGCTTTATCTCTCAATTCCTCCAACCTCATCAGTTGGTTGATCCTCTCTTGAAGTAAGGCAGAGGGGGTTCCTCTTGAAGCTTGGGAGAGCTGTAAAGAGGGAAGGGTAACATTGGGAGGCAGGATGGCTTCCTGTCCATAGACAAGGAAGTATGGGGAGTTTCCTAAGGCCACTTTTGGGGTGACCCTATCGGCCCAAAGGGCATTTGTTAGAGAGTTGTGCCAGTTCCTCTGGTTGTCTGCGACATACTTACGGATTATGCGTATGAGGTTCTTATTTGACTCTGTAACTCCATTTCCTTGGGGGTAATAGTTTGCTACATACCTTATGTGGATTGATTTATCAATAGAAAATTCAGTCAATTTCAGTGATGCAAAGTAAGAAGCATTATCAAATATGAGAGCGTCAGGGATGCCATACCTGTTGATAATGAATTTCTCAATGAATGATATTACCTCATCTTCGTTTACCTTCTGAAGTGGGATGACTTCGGTCCATCTACTGAAGTAGTCAGTCGCTGTGAGTATGTACTTATGCTATTGTGAAGAGTTTGGAGTGATGTTTCCTATGAAATCTAGGCCTCATTGCTGGAATGGACGATAAACCATAATGGGCCTAAGGGGAATGGCTGGCTTTCTTTCTCGTCTTGCGGAAGTTTGACATGCCTTGCATTTTCGGGTGTAAGTGTGTGAGTCTTTGAACACTGTGGGCCAATAATATCCGACTCTTAATATTTTGTGAGCAGTGGTCTCTCCGCCGTAGTGACCACTTGCTGGGCCGTCATGCATTTCTTTCAAGACATGGTCGACATCATCCTTTTCCAAACACCTCAGCCAGATTCCATCATAATTTTTCTGTATAATATGTTATTGGCCAAATGATACTGATTAGATTTCAATCTGAGCGCTCTCCTCTGTGATGCATCCATGTGTTTAGGACATGATCCTCGTGTGAGATAGAAGTGTATGTCGTAATACCACGACTCAGGATCCAAAAGGGCTTCTAACGCTTCGCGTTCATATATCAGCGCTTCATTAATCCATAGGGGCTCCTCCCTGTGTTCTACTTGTTCATTTTGTATTCTCTGCGCTTCTGGTTCTTTGGATGCCCCTAATTTCTCTGCCAAGGCTTCTGCAGCTAGCCTACACAATCCTTGTCCTCGAACTATCTTCGCCAGCTTAATTTCAAGGTCGAATTCTTGAAGTGCGGTTATCCAATTTCCTCTCCATTCACCCATTTCTTTCTGCACGAAGAGGGCTCTTACAGCAGGATGGGGAATGATCACTTTAGTGCTGGCCTTTAACAAATAAGGGCAGAAATGTTTTATGGCCTTAAAAACCGCAAAGCCTTGTTTCTCCACGTCTGGGTAGTTCAGTTCTGCTCCTTGGAGATTATAACTCATATAAGATACAGGGACTTCAATGCCATCATCATTTTTTTGAGTGAGAATTGCAGCATATGAAAGATCAGAAGCAAAAGTGTACAAGAAGAATTCCTTGCCGAAATTGGGGCTGACCAATGCAGGAGCTTCCGCGATGGCTTCCTTGATTCGCTGAAACGCTTTCTTGGCTTCAACGCTCCACTTATACAAAATGTCTTTCTTCATCATTAGCTGCATGGGGCGCACTATTTCCGCGAAACCTAAGACAAATTTTCTAACGAAATTGATCTTCCTGAAGAAAGATTGCATGGCCTTTGTATTTGTAGGGGGTTGTATTCTCATGATGGTCTCTATTATTTCAGGATAAATAACAATCCCTTCTTTGGAGAGGATATGACCCAGTAGTTTCCCTTCTATGACTGAACAGACACTCTTCTTGGGATTCAACAATATTCCATACTTTCGGCATCTTTCGAAAATCTGTCCCAGGTGATAAATATGATCCATTCCGTGATATGAATACACAGTGATGTCATCCATGTAAACCACTACTGATCTATTAATCAACCCTCGGAAATCTATGTCCATAGCTCTCTGAAATGTGGCGCCCACATTAATAAGTCCAAAAGGCATTTTACGATATGCGTAGGTGCCCCATTTAGTGTTGAAGGTTGTCTTAAGCTGATCCCCATTAGATACCAGCACTTGATTATATCCTAAGAACCCATCTAATAGGGAAAACATTTCAGACTTAGAAATGCACTGAAGAATGTGTTCCATAGAAGGGACAGGATAGTTATCCTTTTGCGATGCTTTGTTCAGGTTTCTGAAATCAATACATAGCTTGATGTCTCCATTTTTCTTTCTCATTGGTATGAGATTGGCTACCCAGTGTGTGTGTCTGATAGGAAAGATGATTTTAGTATCCAGTATTTTGTTTAATTCTTTCTTCACCAACGGTTCTAGGCTTGGATGCATCTTATGAAGCTTTTGTTGGTAGGGCCTAGCCTCATTTTCCAAAGGAATTACATGTTGTATAACGCTGGTATCAAAGGTTTTTAAGTCTCTATATGTCCATGCAAAGACGTCCTTGTATTCTTTAAATAGCTTGAAAAATGCAGCGTTTTCTTGTGGAGAACACCCCAAGCCCAGATTGACGATTTTTGGGTCTTCTTTGGTTCCCAGGTTGACCGATTCATACTTCATAGATGAGCTATGCGTTTTGCAGTTAGTCGGCTTCTTGAATTTATCATGCAAGTCATACAAGTGCTCCATCTTAACAACTGACTTGGGAATCACATTGGGTTGATCCTTTTCCTCATCTTCCTTCTCGTTGATAAGCCTGTCGTGCTCCTTTTCATCAATGATGACATTCTTGAATGTCTTCTCACAGTGCAAGAACTCAAGGATTTGCTCATCATCTTCGAACACCTACCAATTTGAGATGTTATCAGGCATGGATGGTCTGAAGATCAATTCAACAGAACATTTATTTTTCTTCAATCTAAAATCAGGCAAAAGTTTAGCAGCCATACTAGCCATCAGATCAGCATCTTGGTTTTGCCCTCGGGGTATGTATGTGATATTAAAAGAATCAAAACTGTCAATTAAGTTCCATACCTCATGCTGGTACCTTACTAGGTGTGGTGAATTGCAATGTATCCTTTTCCTTACCTGATCCACAATTATCTGTGAGTCACCAAAAACTTTAAGATTTTTTACCTTCATATCAATGGATTTCTTTAGGCCCTACAGCAAGCCTTCATATTCTGCTGTATTGTTGGTGCATGCAAACTCCAACCGACTGGCCATCAAATGCTGGTTCCCTTGTGGGTCAATGAGAATTCTCCCAGCACCTGCACCTTCAAGGCAATTAGAGCCATCAAAATAGAGTGTCCAAAATATAGAATCTAATGTTACATCAATTGAACTACTATCTACGAAATTAGTCCTATCATCTACTATAATATAGGATAGTTCATCAGTTGGATTATGGGAGGGAGCTTCCAACTGTGTGTATGTCAAAGTTTCTTCAATTGTTTCTGCATGGAATTCTCCAAAACAGGTTTTTGTAGCATAAACATTGAAACTATAATTCCCAAGGATGGAGTTGGTAAACATTACAGGTTCAATGGGACCATTCAGTTCCGTTACCACATACTTCATGTATCTTTCTTGATCAACTCTCAACATATCACCTTTTCCCTTCTGAGGCAGCAAGAGATGGGACCAATCAGTTGAGAAATATCCATTCAGTTTTGCTAAACAATCCCTACTAAGCAGCATTCCATAAGCCTCAGGTATATCGACTACCACTATATCAATGACTTGTGTGTACTGTGGTTTAGCAGCCATCCGAATCAACACATCTTTCAGTTCCCCAATCACTTTCACATTTGTCCTGTCTAATTGCATAATTCGAGTCCTAGTTTTCTCAGGTATCGCATGCAGTCTTTTGGCAACAACATAAGGCATCACAGTGGACGAGGCACCAAAATCTACCAAGCAATTGTGTACGTTCATGTTGAGGATCTCAAATGTGATAAGGAAAGGTGGAGTCATGGATTTTGATTTCCTCCCTATCATGGCTACACTGACATCTTGGGTTTTTTGATTCATTTTAGACAAAGTGGCTTCCATAGCTGATGGTATTTGGGCTGTATTGGCAGGTTTGGATACTGACTTCTTCGTTTGGCTGCTCGGGATGGTGGGCATTTTGTAGTTCTGCTCATTCATAGCTTTCAGGAGCAGATCTCTTTGCTACGTTAATTTTAGCAAATCAAAGTATGTGATATTAGCCCTGGATTTCTTAAGATCATCCACAATGTTGTAATTAATGTTATAAACAGGATAGGGCAGAGTAAACATACCAGTTTTGCTGTTCTTAGGTGGGAGTTTACCATTTTGAGTCACCTTCGTTACAGTGGGAGATTTATTATCTTTCTCTGGATGGTTTGCAACTGGGGTATTCTTGGACTGACCAGTAGGCCTACCCTTCTCAACAGGGACTTTGGGAGTGGGTGCCTTCAAAGGGTGAACATATTTCTTTGTCTGGTCTACAGGCTTCATCACACCTGCCAGTGGCCCCTTACTTCGTGTGTGGATTTCTGCCATACTATCTCCTTCGTCATCATCATTTTCATTTATATAGAAATCCCACAGTACGTTGATTTGAGACTCCTCATCCAAGGGCTCTTCCACTTGGTATTCTTCCTCATTTTCTTGTTCTGGCTCTAGCTCCACTATAGGCTCTTCTTTGTTAAGGAGCAACCTGATAAGAGATAGCTCTTCCATATTTAGATTCCCTTCATTAGGTGGAGCAGTCAACGTAAGTTGACCATGACCACCTTCTGTCTTCTTGCGAAAGAAAGGTTTGAAGGATTTTCTATTGTTATACTCTCCTCCACTCCCTCCAGAATTCCTTTTCATATCTGTGACTGTGTTTTTCAATTTCTTAATGATCCGATGCAAACCTTCCACATCTGTGGTGTCCCTTTCTTTGCCCTCAGCCACTTTGTTATCATTCCCACTACTCTTCTTGGATGATTGACATGCTTTCTTACCTTCAGTCATATGGTGGCATGTTGTGAGACTGATCATTTCATTCTCAACTTTTATTGCTTCATCGATAGCACCTTGTAAGGTTTGTGCGTTACTTCTCTTGACCCACATCGTAGTAGGGACAGGGAGAGTAGAGATGTAGAATTCCATGAGAACCTCATCAGTAGGTCTAGCACTCCTTCTAGTGCCAATTTGTTGGCATGGTAAATTTTTGCTATGCCAACAAGGGGAACTAACCCAATCGCAAGCCCCAATTAGACCTGCTTTCGTTTGGAATGGCTAGTTCCAACAGGTTTTAAGGGACCCCGTAAACTGTTAAATGGGTTGAAAGATGCTTCTGGGAAGAAGGCTTCAATTACATCAACAAAATAAAATAGCTAACCACTATGTATTGAATCCTATCTACACTTCTCCTAACTACTCTAGTCTATGTCCTAACTATCCTAATCTATCCTGCAGGATCATGACAAAGAGAGGTTAAACATCATATATGAATTGCAAGTCTAAATGAATCAATTACTGGTTCACATAAGAACACGGCTGCATTAATTCTTAATTGCAATCCAATCATTCATACAAGAATACACATTCCATTTTATGGAAGAAAAGCTTGCAACTGATGTCCAACATAGTTTCGAATCAGGGACTGCTTATGAACTAACTATGATGAAGAATTACATTCAGACAAACAAGGCTAATTATAAGATGTATGGTTATCAAATATGCACAAAAACAAAACACGTTTTTACTTATGCTAGCAACAACACCTTGTCTCAAAACACATAAAAGAAAAGGATCTCAAAACTGAAACAAAAGGCTCCTCATTGAACCAAACAGTCTCCTTTATTCATAATAAATCAAAGCTATTTTCTCCAAACAAAAATCCCTTTTCTCCTATCCAGAGGGAATATTAATGTAGCTAGAAATGACTCTCAGTCTTCCCTTAACCCTTTCGCCTTCCCCTTGTTCTCTTCGATATACAGACCAGAATACATAGATGTAGAACAATCAGTGTCACTACTGACACGTAGAGGGCATTTTTTGTCACTGGAGCACTTCATTTCCTGGGGAAATGAATAGATGTTGATTAGAAGAGGATGACTGTGTGTCATCTCTTCATGATGAGATCTGGGGCAGTTTCGCTTTCGGAATATACAGGCAACACCTGGAAACCGACCGAGGATGCCAAAGGCGGCTCTTTCAATAGAACACACCCACATATATGAGTTCTCTGGATCCACATATACATCCTTTACTCCTCGCCTACAGAGATAATAGACACCAGTCATGCTTATATAAATATGATAAAAATGCTTAAAAACACCAATCTTGCCTTCATGAAGCGTTTATAATATCAGGAGGAATAAATGTGAAAGAATTGGCCCCTTTTTTAATTCATGCGTCGATTAAGTCTCGCAAGAGAAAACTCAGTTTTCATTGAAAATAATCGTAAAACATAGAATCGAATAAAAAATCCAGACTTGAGATATTATATACGGGGGCCTATACTCTATCGGGTCCGCCATATTGCATTGCATCGTGCCATGTGTTTGGGCTTAAAGCTATGCCAATTGTGCCTTTTGATTGGCCAGACCCGACATACATATATGTCGTGGTTCATAATCCTTTCGGGTCTGCCGCATAAGACTCCTCTTTGAAAAACCCTGACCCCAACATATTATCAAAGAACACGGGAAAACACGGGAAAACCCGAGTCTGGCCATTGGGCCGGACTTGAAAATTTATATGCCTGGCTCTATAATCATTGGCGGGTTCGGGTGATTATGGTGCGCCATATATATAGACCCTAGACCCCGCCGATAGCGATAAGCGATGGGGTCCCAGACCAAAAACATATATATCGTGTTTAATAAAACCATTGGTTTCGATAACAGTGGCACACCTTTATATATATAAGAGTTGGGCCTGGCCGATAGAGATATGTGATATAGCTCCGGACCCGATATATATAGAATACGGTTAATAATGCTGTCGGGTCCGGAGTATAGTGGCGCGCCATATATATATAAGCCCCAGGACCCCGCCGATTGCGATATGCGATATGGCTCCGGACCCGAAATATATGAATTTGGGTTAATACTGTCGTCGGGTCTGGAAGATAACGGTGAACACTAAGTCTTAGTGTTGATTGCGATAGGCGGAAAAGGGGATTTACGCATGTTTTTGAGCATTTCCACTATAAAGAGCTATGATGGGAATAATGATGCGATGGAAGGTTTTGTGGGTTAAATAAATCCCGATGAGCATATGAATGAAGGGCTTAAACAAGGTTATAGATTAATCATGCGAGGGATTTATTAAGGGGGCTTTAACCATTTGTGAATTGAAGATTTGACTCCCCAGAGAGCTAAATCCCTCGGGTAAAACAGATCATTTGAAGAGATGCAAGATTGACTTCTAGGGGACCCATTCAAAATTGTTACCAAGGCAAGTTTTGATAGGGTGGTAGTTGTGGCCACAACAGGTCACAACACTAAAAGGAAAATGGAGGAATGAACTCTTGGTTATTCATAAATTTTTAACTTGTGAAGGAAGGTTTGCAACCATGTTCTTCTATCATGCTCGAATTCTAATGCACTTTATTGATGGAAATAAAATCAATTTTCCCTATTTCTTGCTCTGTAATTTTAGAAAGATGATCTCAAGTGTGAAAAGAGAATAAAAATCCCTTGATAATTCCCGCTACCATCATGGACTTATCAGAATCCTCATAGAAGCACACTTAGAAGCTGAGGAAGATAATTGGAAAGTTTTTCTAGTCTGCAACCACTTTGTAGAAGCTTAAGAGGGAGAAGCTAGAAAAAGGGTTAAAAGAAGTCAACGCAGGTCACTAGAAAACCCTAACCAGTAAGAAGAAATTGAGAAGGAAAATTTGGGGAAGAATGAAATAGAGGCACTAGAAGACCCACTCGAAGATGACACTCCTCTCTCTCAGTATTTAGAAAAATATAAACATAAAAATGGAAAAAAAAATGTTAGAAGAAATGAATCCAAGCCAAATACTAAACTTCCCTAAGAAAATGAAGAACCAAAGAAGAAGAAACAAGAACAAACTAGAAAAAGGAGGAAAATTCAGAACATTGAAGAATCAAGAATCAAACTGAGAAGAAGTAAGAGAATTTCCAAATTCTCAAATGCACAATCTTCAGAATTGGTCGATCTTGAAGAGGAAGGATACATGAGCTCACCTCAAACATTGAGCCTGCCAAGGAAGACATTAGACATTGATTCAGTGTAGCAAGAAATCTATGAATATGTGGAGTATTTGGAACAAAGAGTGCAAATGAAGGTAAACCTCTCCTCTTAGAATTAAGAGAATGTATTTAATGAAATCCCTCTAACATAACATAATCATGAAAATGAACATAGAATTGAGGATGCTTTGAAGAAAGATATATATGAATTGGAAGTTCTTAATAAACACCTTACACAAGAACGAGAAGCAAGAAAGATACAAAAGGAAATATGAAAGACTCATAATCATAATATACTTTTGCATATATGCCGCTAGTATAAGAAAAACAAGAATCTCAAAGAAAACAATAGATTCCTCAAGAACGGAATCAGGGGATTGCAGAGTAAAATTCTGATGAAGAAACTAAGGGAAATATTCAACATCAAAAAGAGAAAGGAAAACACTAATCTAGATGTGCTTGCACAAGCTTCTGAGATCATACACTGAAGAAGAAGAAGAAGGAACCAATTTTGAATTTTTCGATGTATGAGGGCATGCAAGACCTTTGGTGTGGGGGAATGTTGAAGTCTAAAAATGTTTTCTTTTTGGCTATCCTTTTTCCCTCTCCTTTACCTTTTTGTGACCATCTTGTTGCAATTTCGCCCTAATCAAGGTCATCACAGACTTACTCAAGCATATAAAAGGTATTAATCATCCATGTTATAGAATATATTATTTCTTTGTGAATTATAATTAAAACATCTCTACAACTACATAATATTTATCATTCCGCAACTAATATTGAGTTATGTAACCATCTCCATGGATAGACAGGTTCAATGCACCAATGAAGAAATTAAAGGTACCTATAGATGAAAAATGTTCCCCACATGGATGTCCACCTATTGTCATGATCTGGTAGGATACAGAGATTGAAAGATCCAAAAGTCAAATCAAAATTCAAACTCTAGCTACAACATTTTAGTTGTCAAGTGAAGTTCGAAAGGAGATCAAGTGAGATCAAGCAAGTGTGGAGAAATCTTGTTCGATTGTGAAGACATGTTCAAGAAGAATCCCTCATGATTTTATCTTCCACTAGAAAACCATGAGGAGATATACTCTTAATTTAATTTTACTTGTTAGATGGCATATTAGTTTAATTGCTTATCGGCATAGGATTCTTATATCAATTCGATGAATAATTATATAAATGTCGTGAGGCAAGAGCAAAAACACAGTTAGTCATTGTTTATTTCAACATTTTCTTGCTTTGTATAAGAAAATTGTGTGGATTAATATACTATTATGTTCCTCTTTTCCGATGCATGGTTGAGAAATCATTTGATCAGTGACGAACTTACACTCACAGGAGGGCTCCCAGGAGAGTTGTAAGGGTAGTTAGTTTCTATTTACATTGCAATTTCTCATAGATAGTTTGCGTTCAATTCACAATTTCATATAGCATTTTCTCTATTTGAATAAGAATAGTTACATTTCATTTATTTGATAATCGCTTGTTTTTTTAATTCCAGAGCGCCCATAAAAAGAAAATACCAAAAAGATTTACTTCCAGAATGCATTTCATTTTAGTAATCTAGTCTTTTAATTCAGTTAAATTTCGTGGATGATGAATAGATGGTTTTAAAAGATCATTAGTGCACATTAGTAATCACTTGAAGCTACATGTTCATTCAAATTACTTTCCTTCTACAAGAAATTAACATCAGTGTTTCTTTCTGTAATTTAGAGTTAGAATTTCCTTTTCTCAGTTAAGTTTCCTTTTTCGCAAATAGTGTTAATATTTCCTTTTGCAAAGTAGTATTAAACTTTCTAAAAATTAGTATTAGGATCTATTTTATGCAATTAGCACTAATATTTTCTTTATTCAATTAGAAATAGACTTTCAATTCTGCAATTAGAATAAATTGAGATTTCAAGTTATAGATTAATTTCAACACAATTTGGTATTTGGTTTTGTTGTAGCTTTAATGGAAAGAACATGTTCGCGACAACTCTTTAATCACATCTAATATTTATCCCTACTTATATCAATTTCATCCAAAGATATAATTCCTAGCATATATGGTGCTCATACACTTCATATGTACACGAAACTTGGTTCACAAATAATGAAGTAATTTAAAGTCAATTAAATTACCCAAAACTTGGCGCTACGATCTACATCTCCACGAGTAGTTTCAAACTTTTTCATTTAGATAGGATTTATTGTATGGAAATTGTTTACTAGAAACTAGAAGAAAAATGCACACCATAAAAATCTCCAGCAACTCATTCCATGTCCACGATAATGTTGGTGCAGGAATCCTTTGACCAGTGCAAGAATCTGGAAAAAAAAGTAGTTGTCTTAGCAAATAGATACCTTCTAATGTACCATGTGCCTTGAATAGATGCCTCCTAATGTACCATATGCACTTGATAACAATATGAATGAAAAATCAAGGAGTAAAAGACTTGGGAAAAGCATTGATATGAACATTTTAGTCATTGAAAACTAATCTATGCAACCCTTTTTTAAAGATAAGCAAACTTCCTACCTAACTTCACATAAATGCAATAGCAAGGACTAGAAAATAGATTTATGAAGGTATTTAGGATTGTAAAATAGAGGACAATGTGGGGTTTTATAAGAAATTTATAAGGCAATTTTGGAACCTAACAGAGAGAAACCCAATGATTTAGCTGTGATCTAGACCCCTGGAAATCAACACGAGGAAAAGAGCAATAGCCAAGGAATAGTTGGAATAAAGCGAACACATGTTTCTGAGAGTTTGAACTCAAACAAGGAAGTCCCAACAATATCAAAAGAAGAGTTGGCTGTTATTATGGTTACTCCAATTTCTGGGGTATGGTACAAAGTTCAAAAAAAAAAGGTAAAAAGGAGAAAAACAATTTATTTGGGTAAATGTTTCCTTTTTTTTTGTAGTTTGGCTATTGAGTGTTTCAAACACATACAAATGGTCTTTAGGGACAATATATGAATGCACTAGTGCATCTACTATTGTAACTTTTTATTTTTATTAATAGAAAGTTGAGATTTTTCCTTAAAAAAACACACACATTAATTATAAACAAATGAAACATTTAAAGTAAACAAACCTTTCATGATTGCCTTATAAATATAATAAAATGTCTTTTACTTTTGTAAGAGGATATTCAAAGAGAAAATGTCCTTCATTCTTCACTTTCTTAATAATCATAAAAATTACCAATAATTATATTCCATAATAGTTTAAGTATTTTTCTCAATTTTATCATACAACTTTATAAAAAATGATTTTAAATTTAACGATGTAATAAAAATTATTATAGTTTATGAACCAAAGAATGCATAAAATAATAAATCAACAAATTTAATATGGTTTCCTTATAAATATAATAATAATAAATGTGTAGTTTAATTATTTTGTACTTTGGTTTTTAAGCAGATTAGGTGATACAATTTTTGGTGAAATTGTGAATTTTTTTATTGTTTAAAAAGTATTTTTTATTCACTGTCGTAAAAAACAAAACGAATACTAGAATTGTGTAAATTTCAGAACTTGTGATTCCACCAAATCTCTAACAAATTTAAAATAAAATTGACAAAAAAATATACCTAAAAGTATCACCAGACTTAAACTACTCTAACAATACAATAGTTGTCTAAAGGTGGAAGAGAAAAGTGACCTCCATCTCTGTTTACTTATTTATCTGAAACCAAGAGGTCTAGAAATGCAAAAATTGCATTAACTAGGTGTCAATACAGTAATAGAAGTATTGGTGTTAGACAAAAGAGCCAAAGGAATAGAAGAAGAAGATACACAGGAAAACATGGCCATCGATGCATGTGAACCAATGGAATAAATATTTTGAGTTACATAGGAAGGTGGTGTGGGATTGGGCAACGTCACATAAGCAGTTGAAAGCATCAAAACAACTGCAGACATTAGAGGACGAAGTGATGAATCAACTTGTGTACATAAAAGGCCAACATGAATGCATCTCAAGACTTGCTCTTCATTACATGTTTCAATGATTGCTAGAACAATCATTTGCACACTATTTCCTCATTTGTACAAATTCCACACCTACATTTCATAAAACTTATACATGATGATGAAGAGATTCATAAGATTCGGTTAAATTTAGTTTTATGAAAAATTAGTATAAAATTCAATACATGAATTCAAGCCAACATAGATTAGCGAAACACATAATCTCATACCTCAACTAAATTGTTTATTGATGAACTAAATAACATGGTCCAAAATCCTAAATACACTATTTAGATACACATAGGATACACTATTGCTAAGGGGAAATATAATGTATGTTAGAATGAGTAATTTTTATATTAGATACACATGGTTCATTTAGATACACTATCGTTGAACGGGAAATAGTGTGAATGTTAGAATGAGTAATTTTTATTTGTACTATTTGAATGTATCTTTAATTTTAAGGAGGTAGATATTTTTTTGGGGATAGTTTTCTTTCAAATTTTATATTGTTAAATCTAATTGCATATGATGAGATTCTATCTAACTATTTGAACTGATTTAGATTAGGCCTATGCCAAATAATGAGCATGGCCTTCAACCTTGTCTAATGCCATAGAGGTGCGCTGTTGGCATGGATATCAATGAGATCATTGGTAGGTTGATGCTGAGATATTTGTTGTTAAATACATTTGATTTCGATCGATTTTTCATATATGACATTGATATAATGGTTGATAACAAGTTATGGAATGACACTTGCTAATGATATTCCATGCTAAATTGTGTGTGAATTAGTGTGAGCAATTTCCAAAAAGACTGAAGATATGGTTATTTTAGCTCGTGACTTGTAAGATGAGAAGTTATGATGGGGAGGAATTATGTAAATATCATTTCAATTTTAAATTTAATTTGATTATAAATTTTGAAATATTTTGAAAATCTAGTAGATAATATGAAATCATTTATATTTGATAATTGCAACAAAAAAACATAAATTGAAATAAATCATGCTTTTGTGTTGTGTAAGTGTTGATGCTCTATTATGACATGGGTGAAACCTATCCATTATTTAATGCATTTGAGTGCAGGTTCTCCAAAGTAGAAAGTAGAGGAAGCGTTTACCAAGTCGAGATGGTCATAACGTGTGTTAGAAGACATGTTAAGCATTTCCTAGTCAAAAAAGTTTAAGTTAGGCATGCTCATGCAATTTCCAATGACTATCAGTTGTATAATCATCCAAATTGTACAAGTGGTGCATGCAGTCAGAGGAAGGCCTATGATGGATTGCGTAATTCCAATTAAGGAATTTCCCTAATTAATTGGGGCTAACTCCCAAGGAAACAACACAAGGAAATAGGGACTTGGGCAAGCAAAAAATTGGTTAAGTATTGGCTAAGGCTTGTCTAGGAAGCTATGAGAGAGATAGAGATAGTGTAGAGGTTGCTCGGGCTTGAGCAAAGAATTTTAATCTTCTTATAGTTTTTGACTAATGCAATATATAGATAGCAGGAGTTTTTAGCTGTGGATTTCCTCAAGAAATCATTGTGTAATGCTTTGATTGAATTCTTTCTCTTGTATGCTTCATGATTTCACAATCGTTAATTGTTTCCACAATTGGTAGAGTAGATTCAAGTCTATTGTTTTAGTAAATTACAATTAGCGGTTTGAATCTACAAGGAATTTCTACATGGTATCAAAGTTGAAATCACACTAGAAGAGAAGAATATGAGTTTGTATTTGCAGGTAAAATCAAATTTGCAGCATCATTCTTTAGAGCCAATAGGATTTCATTCTATGGATTGAGACTCGAGTATGCCTTTGAGAGTAGCTTGAATTATATTACTTGGAAGGACAGGATGGAGGCAGTGTTGGAAGACAATAGGTTGAAAGAATTCATAGACAATGCTATTCCTAAGCCTCCAATAGCTAATGCTCAAGATATGGCAGAGTGGAAGAAATTTGTGGTGAAGGTGACGAAAATCATACTAGAAGGAGTTGGAGATCATATTGTCTCGAATATCCATGGGAAGGATACACCATATGCACTGTGGCAAGCCTTTATAGACTTGTTTCAGAATAATAGTGACCATAGGAAGTTGACACTGAAGGACAAGCTTCGAAAGATAAATATGGAGAAGGGTGACATAATACCACAGTACTTAATGAGGTTCACCCAATGTCGGGATGAACTTGGAAGTGTTGATATTATAGTTTTTGAAGATGATATGGCAATCCTAACACTTCTAGGCCTTCCCAAGAGCTGGCACAACTCCCAAGGTTCAATAAATGGGAGGGAGAAGCTATCAAATTGGGAGCGTTTGTGGTTGGACTTGGTGCAAGAATAGATAAGGAGGAACACCAGAAATGGAACCTCATCCAAGCATGATGATGAGGAGAACTATGCTTTGGTTGGGAAGGAAAAGAAAGGGAAAGGGAAGAAATCCCAATCCAAAGGAGATTTTGGTTAGGCAGGCAAGAAGGACTTGTCGAAGATTAAATTTTTTCATTTTCATGAGTTGGGACACTATTCCAGGAAGTGTCCACACAAGAAGGCTAACAAGAAGCCCTTGGGAGGAGTAGTAGGTGAAGCTATTGCTTCACAATTCGAGTTGGATTTCAACCTCATTGCATGGATGGTGACATCAGTGATGGGTAGTGTGTGGTATCTAGATAGTGAAGCCTCATTCTGTATGATTGAAAACAAAGAATTTTTCAGCGATTTGGAGGAGAAGGACCTCCAGGTGCACATTATGATGGGAGATGATGGAAGGTATAGCATAAACGGTATCGATACCATTACTTTTCAAATGGAGTTTGATTCTCCTCTCACATTAAAAGATGTCATGTATGTTCTGGGTCTGAAGAAGAATTTAGTTTCAATTGCTATGTTGGAAGACCATAGCTATGATGTGATATTTAGCAAAGGAAAGGCTTTCCTTCATCACATAGCCACAAGACAAGTGAATCAGATTGGGGTTCGGGTGAAGAACCTCTACAAATTGGATGTATAAGATTGTGTTTCTTTGAGCACGAAAGAGGAGAAGGTGCAGAGCTGAGACATCGGTGAATTATGTCATAGGAGATTTGGCCATTTGCACCATGGAGCTTTGAAGATCATGCATCATATTTCTACACGACTTCCCAAGGGTTCACTAGAGCAACGAGATACATGCAAAGGGTTTACATTAGGGAAGTACACCAAAGCCACCTTTCATGATAAGGACGATCGAGTGTAAGCAATCCTTGAAAGAGTTCATTCAAATGTGTGTGGACCGTTCTCGACAACCTCCACAACTAAGAAAAGGTATTATGTGATATTTGTAGATGATTTCTCACGTATGCATTGGATATTATTCATGTAGAAGAAAAACCAGACATTCTCAAAATTTTGTGAATTTAAAGCACTTGTTGAGAAAGACACATGCAGGAAAGTGAAGGCTCTCAAGAGCAATAATGGTGGATAATATGTGTTGAATGAGTTCAAGAACTTATGTGCATCAGAAGGAATCTGATGGGAGTTAATAACACCCCATAAACAAAAGCTAAATGGATTGGCTAAGAGAAATAACAAAAGTATTGTGGGAGTTGCACAAATGATGTTACATGATCAAGGCCTATTGTTGTACGTGTGGGTTGAAGCATGCAACACAGTTGTATATGTGCAGAATATGAGTCCTCATCGAATTCCCGGGATGAGTACACTAGAAGAAGATTTTTTAGGCAAAAAATTGGTTAAGTATTGGCATAGGCTTGTTTAGGAAGCTGCGAGACAGATAGAGATAGTGCAGAGGTTGCTCAGGCTTAAGTAAAACATTGTAATCTTCTTATATTTTCTGATTAATGCAATGTATAGATAGCAGGGGCTTTTAGTTGTGTCTTTCCATAGGAAATCATTGTGTAATGCTTTGATTGAATTATTTCTCTTGTATGCTTCTTGATTTCGCGATCGTTAATTGTTCATTAGAGGAATTTTGAGGTCTAAAATGGGCCTCCTAAGAAAAATGTACAACCAAAATAAACTTTATAAGAATCAATAGGATTCAAGATGATGATGCCAACCATGGAGGATGATTCACCATTTTTGGAGTAAATAAGTAAAAAGATTAAAAAATAATAAAATAATAAAACTACTTTTTCAACTCGTATTTTCAACTTATCTCCCTAAGGTTTTACTCAAATTTCAAGCGGGAGTATTCATTGGATTTAAAATTTAATTCTTCATCCAAAGAGTACCCATGTTGCATACTTTCAATGGACCATGCTACACGAAAAATGAGAAATACATGAAAAAACGTGATTGGAATAATGTTTTTTCATGTATTTCTCATTTTTCATGTAGTAGGGTCCATCGAAAATATGCAACATGGGTACTCCTTAGATGAGGAATCAAATTATGGATCCAACGAGTGTTTCCGCTCGAAATTTGAGTAAACCCATAGGGAGATAAGCTGAAATTACGAGTTGAAAAAATAAATTTTTCTTCTTTCCCTCTAAAATTTGACGATGTCATCTAATCTTATTTTATTATTTCCACTATTATTTTATAATTTCCTTAGGAGACCCATTTTAGACCTCAAAAATCCCCTAATGTTTGCAGTTGGTAGAGTAGATTCAAGTCTATTGTTTTAGTAAATTACAATTAGCAGTTTGAATCGACAAGGAATTTTCACATTAACTAGAACATTTAGATGTGCATCTTTGTTGTTTGGCACATAAGTCGAACTAACATTTTTGTCTGGATTGAGCATGAGATTAGCTAATGCATATCCATATGATGACCACCTATTTTATTACCCTGAAGGAGTTTGTTCACCTGTAAGCGAACTTTCTTAACTCTTGAAGAAATGGGTTATGTGTCAATTGAATGATTTATGAGTGGACCATATGTTGCTTGTGGACTCATGGTGATGTTATGGGACAATGACCTATATACACATTCTTTTGTATGTTAGAATGAACTAAGACTCAAGGGATAAGTGTCAACATAGACTGGGAGCATTCATTACACTAGTTAGCTCTTGGAAGGTCAATGGAATAGGTTGCACGTTTAACGGGAATTCATCAAGAACTTGAATGAGCCATATACGACATTCTACTAGATCAATAGCTAAAACAATTAGGTACCTGTGTGTTTCAGGGGATGGTTGTTTCTTTATATAGACTTTTACCAATTAATGATGTCTACAAAAAAAAGGTCCCTAGTTGCATTAAAAAACAAGCTTTGTTGATAAAAGACATCTTCAAAAAGCATAAGTTTAAGAATGCACACCTCCCTCTTATCTTATCCCTAATACTTAATTATATTAAAAATTATGATTAATAATGTATTGGTCATTGTAAAATAGAGTTTCTTTTTAAATAAATATTTACTTGAACCAGATATAAAATATTTTATACTATTTTAATTTATTGTTAAGATATTTCTCAATAAATTATATTAATTATTAATAGAGGGAAATAATATATTTTTCTTTATTTATTAGTTATTTATTTATAACTTCGTTAATACCAAATATACTACTATACATAATTGTAAGCATTTGACGGTGTGTCAGAATAGAGTGATGCTTGTGTGAAAATCTTAGAGAGTTCCAGCCGCTCTCGTGCTGACGTGGGTTTCATCTTCTGAAAAAAGTTTGGCTAACCCGAAATCTGCTATCTTAGGATTAAGGTTCTCGTCCAGCAAGATATTACATGCTTTGATATCTCGATGAACAATCCGCAGTTGAGAATCCTGGTGAAGATACAGAAGCCCACGAGCTACTCCCAAGATAATGTTGTAACATAGCCAAATCCTCCCTCCCTAAGCTTGTTATCATCATGAAAATTTGCTGTAGCAGTTACCAATGTTTTCTTCTTAAACAATATTTGTCGATTGCTAAGTACGTGGCTTTCCAATTGTCCATCATCTATACAATGAAAATGCTGAGCTATGCCTGAAAATATCAGGACAAAAATTGCAAGATGTTTAACTTGGATTGGCAATCATTCCATAGTATTTGTATGACAATTATTCTATAGCATTTGTATGTATAATTTATTGTAACATAATTTACTATTGTGTTGAAAAACACATTCTACAATTGAACATAAAAAGATGTATGATTTTTTTTTAGGTTTAATTTACAGCATAATATAATGTGTAACTTTTATAACTTAAAATTAAAAAATTAAAAAAAAATATTAAAATTAAACAAACTAAATAAACATACAAAACATTTAAATAATATCTACTTATAAAGCAAATTATATTTGAAAAAATTAAATCTCTATAAACTCATATTAAATCCTTATTTAAAAATGATATATACTATATACATATATATATTTATAATTCCGTATTTAAAATTGATATATACTAATATATATATATATAGCTTTATTATTGTTAATATTACTTACAGCTTTTGCATAGTTCTAGAATTCTTTGGTATAAATTTCAACAACGATTTGGTGATCAAAAAGCATGATAGATTCGTAATCCAGATGAATTTACAGTGATTCTATCATGAGTTCGCACTCACATAGTAGAGATCCATTCTATATATTTTGCAATATTTGTTAAGAGATCCAATGCCTTGGTGTCGTCTTCGAAATATGGCAGACTTCAATCTTCTCCCGTATGCGAACAGGCACACAAACGACACCAGAAGCAAGCCGCCCATAATCACAGCACCCAAAATTATGGGCATTTTGTTTGAAGCATTGTCCGCAGGGGAGGGCACTGGAGGCGCACCCAAAATTATGGGCATTTTGTTTGAAACAATGCCCGGCGCAGGGAGGGCACTGGAGGCGCAGTGGAACCAAAGAAACTGTATATTCCATAGTGAACTTTGCAACTTCCACGATAAGCCTCAACTCCTTCACATCCAGCATAAGTTGTGACTATATGATTGATTGTGGCTGATAGGCATTTGTGCAGTCGTCAGCAGATATATCTTTCCAGCACTGGACCGTACCATACATCTCTCGAGACACGGAGTGTATAGTTGTTCCTGAAGCAGATAATAAAGTCTTATTAGTATTACAAGAATGGATGGAATATTATAATAATAAGTGGAATATTCTATAATAGATTGAACAAACTAGGATATTTTTCATATTTAATTTTGGATTATTTAGTTATTATATATATATATATATATATATTTTTCAATCATATTACATCTTGATATAATTAATTTGTTATTTTATATTTTTTTATCCATTAAAAAGATAAGAATTTCATTTTTGAAAATTAAAAAGAATGATTTATTTTATTTACAATATTTTAATAATTATTTAATTTTACAAAATATTATCATAAATTATAAAAAATTAATAAAATTTTAATAGTAAATTATAACGATAATATTTTGATATTTTTTAATCAATTAAAAATTAAATTTTTTTTTTTATCTTATTTAAAATAATTTAATTATGAATAATATAGTCTCATTGAAATTCATAGATAGTAATCTCATAAAAATTCACAAAGAGATGATAGAGTACTATTAGTTTTATAAGAATAGGCTAAAGTATTATAATGATAGATGGAATATTAGAAGATAGATTAGATAGGGTGTTATATTTTTTATATTTATTTTTGAATTTGATGCGAATATTATTCAATTAATTTAATTTTTTTTAATTATTTATTTTCTATCATATTAGTGTCTTAATACTGGTTTTTTTTATTTTTAATTAATTTGAAATTAAGAAATACATTTTTTGAAAACTAAAAAAAATATTTTATTTACAATATTTTAATAATTATTTAATTTTGCAAAACATTACCCTAAATTATAAAAAATCTAAAATCAATTTTATTATAATTTTTTTCTATATTGTAACGAATTAAAAATTTAACATTATATTTTCTAAACCTAAAAAATTATTTAAATTTTAATAAAATTACTTAATTTTATTTAATAAAATATTATAAAAAATCTAAACATAAGATTTATTTTTCGATATCCTAAAACTAAAACATCCACTCAGGAAAATGTAAAAAAACTGCTACCTTGAAAATTATTTCAACATAAAAATTATTTTAACATTTCCAAACAAAGATTTATTAATAAAATTTCTATATCTTACCACCAAAATTTAAGATAATCTTTATCAAAACAATCCTTATCCCTATTGCAGATTCACATAATATACTTACATGACCGTTTAGACTCAACTTTCCCAACTTTCCGTCTTCGTTTACACAGACGATCGATGTTGATATTTATTATGAGATTTATTTATCGTCTAAAAACTTTGGCAACAAATATTTAGCATGCTATACGATATTAATTGGATGGCTGCTCGTCTAAAAATTTTGGCAACAAATATTTAGCATGTTATACAATATTAATTGAATGGCTGCTGTATATTTTTATTTTTCGATTTTACCAAAGCCAAAATCGAACGATAGACATATACAACTACTGTCCAATTAATATCTTATAACATATTAGTTATTTTCATAGCATATTATTTAATTTCAACCAAAAAAAAATCTTCGATTTTACCGAAACCAAAATCGAACGATAGACATATACAACTACTGTCCAATTAATATCTTATAAAATATTATTTATTTTCATAGCATATTATTTAATTTCAGCCAAAAACTTTTGCAGCACGAAACCTGTGTTACTGCCCAAGTAATATCCTATAACATATTATTTATTTTCATAGCATATTATTTATTTTCAGCCAAACACTTTTGCAGCCCGAAACCTGTGTTACGTTTGACATGTTTACGCATTAGGGGGAGCTTGAGGGATGGAATTCAATTTAATGTACACGCTAGCTTGTGCAAAGGGATAAATGCACAATGAAAGTTAATGCATTGTAATATAGGTGGCCAGAGGATTTCTCGTGCGGCCTTTCTGTTTCCTCTACGGCCAAAGGGTTTCTTCTGCAGCTTTCTGGTAGGATCTTCGGCCAGTGGATTGCATATTTCAGATACGTTAGTTCGAATTCATGCAACTTCCAGCGATCACCGGCAACAGAACCGAACCGTCAGCAGGACTTGAAACAACGGCGATCTGTAAGTTCAGATTTTGCTTATTAGATCTGTAACAAAGGGCCTTGTTTATGGGATCTGTATGATTCAGCACATAATTATCTTCATTTTTTTCTCTTAATTCCAATTAATTTTGGACATTTTGTATGATGCCGCTAGGTCTAATCTTCTATGGGCAAGTAAAATATTATAGATCTGAACACAGACTCCCTTTTGTAAAATTCTTCAGAAACATTTTTATACTCAGCAGGAGAGCATTCTCCAGATGGCTTCCAGCTTCGTGAAAATAGTCGCTGGCTCAGATCCGTCCGCCTTGGGGGGGCAAGTTCCTGCCCATATTGTCAGTGAAACCCCAACTCCCACTGTCTAGGTGGTCCAGGCCTCACTCGATAAGACTTTGAAGTTTTCTGAAAGTGCCCTAATCTGCCAATTCAATGGTTTTTGGTCGCGGCTGACAGCTCTCCATAGTTGGATCTTAGAGATATGGAAGCCTGTCATTTTTGATGCAATTAATATCTACCCTTGTGTTAGGGGTTTCTTTATAGTAGATTTTGAAAACCTTAAAAGCAGACAATGTATTCTAGATTCCGGCCGTTGGTTTTGGGAAAACTCAGCCCTATTCACGAAGCCATGGAACCCATCACTCAATCCCTCAACAACAGTCATAACCTCAGCACCAGTTTGGGTGAGATTGCCAAACCTACCCTTACATTTCTGGAATTCCTCTTCGCTAAAAGCCATTGGAAACACAATTGGGAAATTTTACTGCAGGTGCCAAGAAATAGAGGAATATGTCAAAACCACCTATGCACGCATCTGTGTGGAAATGGACTTCAGTGCCGGATTCCCCGCTGAAATACACCTAACAAGTAAAGACTATGTGTGGAACCAGAAACTCGATTATGAAAGTGTCATCTTCAGATGTCGATTCTGCTTTGAGACATGCCATCTAGCAAAAAATTGCCCAAAAGCCTCCCAGAAAAAATCTGCTAGAAAAAATCACCACAGATCTACATGGTGGGAAGGACCTCAAAAAGAACACTACACTGTCATCAAAGAAGAATACTCTTGAGAAAACTCTGAATCTCAAGAAATCGGGCAAGAAAGAAACAACTCTTAAGACAAGTAGGGGGAAAGCCCTGCGCAACAACAAAAAAGTGAACTTGAAAACACCTCAAGCATCAACAGTTATGAAGATTCGAATACCGCACAAAATAAATCTTCATTTAACAGCAAAACAGATCTCCTAGACCAATCTTTTTCTCCGACTATCTTCAAAAGGACGAACACAATAGATCGCGAAGCTAAGACACCAATGTCCCAAGAACCAGAAAAGATGAAGGAGATGCAAGATAAAGGAAGTTGGAAGATCGTAGAGAAAAATAAGAAAGCTTCAGCACCAATCTCGCCAAGAAAGACGAGGAGCCAGACAATTAAAAACTAAGAAAATTATAGGTCCGATAGACCAATTTGGTCTCAATGGAAGTTAACCACCATCATCACCATCATCATCAATTTAAGAAAATAAATATTGATCATACACGGTTAAAGGATTGGGTCACACTCGGGAATTCAATTAATTTATTTTTTATTATTAAAATTTTTAGTGAAAATTTTAATAATCATTAATATTGATTTATGGAAAGTTAATTTAAAAAATTAATAATTATTAATATTGTAATTATTTTAGAAATTTTAGTTAAATAATTTTATATTTTTAAAATTTATAAAAAATTATCAATTTAAAATAGTAATATTATTTTGAATATTATTATTACTTTTTAGATTTGTAGATTTTTATTTTTTCAATCTTATAATTTAGTGTTATTTCCTATATTTTTATAAGTTAGTGTTGCTTGATATTTTACATTCAGAGAAATGTGTATTTTTTTTTTAAATAAAAATAAAATATTTCCTAAATAAAAAACAGTGTCAATCATAATTCAAAACAAAAAAGAATATATCTATTTGGTTAATGGTTAGTTTTAATTAAAAGCATTTTAAAATATCAATAATCTCACTTTTATTGTGTTTGTTGTTGATTTTACAAATTAAAAGATGTGATAAGAATATTTCACTCTCCCTCTCAATCATAAATAAAATATTTGGATATTTATGTGAAATAACATAATTTTTTATCAATTAAAAAAAAGATGAAAGTAATTAGAAGTAAAAATAACAAATTGTTGTGTTAGAGCTTATTTGGATGTTCATGTGAAATAACATATTTTTTATGAATTAAAAAAGAAGAAGATAAAAGTAAAAAAAAATAAAAATTATTGTGTCCAACTATAGTCCAAATATAGTGTCCAATATGAGGACCTCTTTTAATAAAAATTGAAATGCGTACTCTTTAAAAACAAAAATAATAATATTTTTTAAGGTTACTTTAAATTAGATGCATCATAAAAAATCTATAATTCTACTTTCATTGTGCTTGTCTAATTTGTTGTTGACATTACAAATCAGAAGATATAAAAATATTTCACTCTCACTCTCAACTATAAATAAAATATTAACAAAATTCTATAAATTTTTTTAAAGATAAAATAATTAAAATTATAGAAAAAAATTATATTTCTAGTTTTGAGTATGGAAGATGTATAATTTTTATATTTGTTAAAAATATTTCAATACAAGATTTAGATAAACTATTTAAATATCCATACTATATATATATATATATATATAGAGAAAAGAAAATAAGTATATTTATTGAAAGTAAAAAAAAAACAATTATTTTCTAATAAAAATAATAAAATGGATGTGTGTAATTCATTTAATTCTTAATATAAAATTATTACATGGTATTTAAAAAATATTTAAAAAAATAAAATAAAAAATTGGATTATAAATAAAATATTTCAATTATTTTGGCTCATTTTGGATATATTCTTGCTAAGTTTAAGTAGTCTACAAAGTCTACACAATCTATGTGTTTCAAGTGGTTGAATCCATTTATACATTAAAAAATACAATTTAGACTTGAAATTTTTTTATATTGCATTATAAAAGAAATTTGCACTTCAGGAGATTTGATAAATTCATGGTATTGAAACTATTTTATCATAGCATTATTTTAAATTTGTAAACATGGAACACTTAAGTTTATTACCCCATGGTACTGAAATTATTTTATCATGGAGAATATATCAACTATTTTCTATATTTCCAAACAAATCAATGAAAAACATTGATATTTAAATGTATACATATTTTATTCATTATTTTAAATATGTAATACAAAACACTTAAACTCACAGTAAAAGAGTAATAACTAAACACCAAAATTGTTGTATGAGACACTTGTTTATGGGAAAACCCTTTTTAGAGTTGAACATTTGACTTTTTAAAAAGAAGCACATGTCCTTAACTATTAACTATTTTTTTATTATTTTAAAGATTATGATATACTTAAGAAATGTTAATAAATCTATTATCATAATGTAATAAATAAATATTATGTAACAATAGTCATCTGACAATTATTATGTAATATAATCATTAATATATAATATTGATTATTATGTAATATAATCATTAATATGTAATATTGATTATTTATAGAACCATTATTACATGATATTTATTTACTACATTATGATAATATTTCTAATATTATACCTTAGGTATACTACAAAATCTTTCTTCACATTTAAGAAGATTACTTAAATTTGATGAGATTTTTTGAAATCGCTATGAGTCTTTTTTTGTAGCTTTTTTCAATTAAAAAGTATTTGTTATTAGGGACATGCCTCCTATTAAGATTATATCTTTAAATTAGAACGAGTTCCTAGATTTTCAAAAATTTATCCACATAAAATATGAGGAACCTTAAATTTGATTTGAGGAGGTTGTTCAAAATTAATTCCATACAACCTCCATTAATTTGAGAAGATTATTTAAAATAGATTTTGTGCCACCTCATACTCTTAAATTTGGATAGGGTTCCTAGATTTCCATGAGTTTATCCATATCAAATTTGAGGAATCTTAAATTATAATAAACATATTTTGATTTGAGGAGGTTGCTCAAAATTGATTGAATACAACCTCCTTTAGTTTGAAATGGTTGATGTCAGGCAATTTAATTGTTTAAATTCTATTACATTCAATTGTCAATATGTGGTCACAAACTTATAAACACCAACATTGTATGTGTCAAACTAATACATAAATGATTCTCAAGCTATGAAAGAACTTTTAAAACCTAATAATCTAAGACATGCATTAGCAATAAAATTCTATCAAAATGAAAACTAAAGGGCTACAAACATTGTTTGGATCACCAAGCTTATGTTTTCAAGTGTACGTTTTGAACTCCAATCATAGTCCTCTGTTTGGAATCACAAAAATTAAATGGTTCTATGATTCCTTAAGAAATTTCATTCTTCAACCTTCAGTGCCTAACTTCTTTACACTTAAAAAGATAAAATTCAATTAGGAAGAAAATAAAATGATACAAGTTTGTTGGATCACTAGGATTATGTTTACAAGAGCATTTTATGAGCTTTGATCATAATACTTTGTTTTGCATTAAAGGCATCAAATAGTTTTTCAATTCTTTAAAAATCACTTTTGCTCTTCAACCTTCAATGCCTAGCCTCTATAGGGAATCCACCCTTTTGCAATGGACATACAAAAGTTCAAGAACTAAAATGATAGCGATTTAAAATATCAATCTATAGAATAAAAATAGAAATAAAACTATATCTAATTACCTAATCTAACTAGGAAATAAATGAATTTGCAACACAAACCAAGTAGGGGGGCCTACCTATTGACTTGCGCTACAAAGGAAAACTATAGTATAAGTACTTTTCTATGAAATAAAACTCATAATATCATCATTTATATTAAAAGAGGAATACACAAGTTCACATTACAATTATAAACAAAGTCTCGATAGACTCAATATAAATCCACATATACTTTGCCATCAAACTACAATATACACCAACATATGGCCTTCAGATTGGACCATTTGAACAACTTTGTAATACACATATTGATTGCTTTCTTGGTCAATCCTTTGATATTACAAGCATCGAACTTCAACCTTTACTTTTTATAGATGTTATATAATATAGGGGATGGTGTATTGAACCATGAATAAATCCCAAGGACATACACACTTGTTAATTGTTTACATCCCAAAAAATAGAGTAGGGGGCTAATCCGCAAATTTTCGTGGATATTTCACTTGACAATTTGTCACAACAGATCTGATAATAATATATTAAAATACAAAAAATGTACACTATTACAGTTTTATTAAACTTTAAGATCTGCAGATTTAACTGTAACCAGTGCATGTATGCAAATATAAATTATGCAGAAAAGTAGAGAACGAAAAAATAATCTCACACACACACATAAGACACAAGATATTCTTTCTAGGAAACCCTTTCAGGAGAAAACCTATTTGGAAGGTGAGGCTGCTTCATCTCTTTCTCTGTCTGGAAATATGGCTACATGTACAAAGAAGTAATGCATGTGGCCCGTGGGTTGCTACAGTGCACATATCCTCTCTGTGTGATCTACCTCCTATCTCTCCTAGCTATCTTTGCTTAGCTATGGAACAAAATTCTCTATAAAGAATGGAATGCCTCTTCCTCCTAGTGGGCCAATTACAATACAACACGAAAGCCTACTAGTTGTTAATTTTGACTACATAAACTCTTCACTTGAGTTACAATATAGACTCTTCTAGAGTATTTTACATCAATAATAGGTGGCTAGCCCATTTTCCATAAATAATGGGGGCTAACATGGCATCCTCCCGAACTATAGGTGTATAAACAGGAAGGCCAACCTCTGAGTGGCATAACTTTTGCATACGAACTCTGATTGACATGCATCTTGCACCGTTGGAAATGTCTCTGTGTGTAGAATAACATAAAAATATTATATGCCATAGAAACAAAACTTTTAACCCCAAAAAACATCGCTTGATGCCTAAAAACGCTAGTAAAAACAATCTTGTGAGTTTATTCCTCCAATTTTTCACTATGGATGCATAGAGATGGATGAAAAACAATATAATGATCCAATCCGGATCACACCTCCCCATTTTTGGAGGCTTTTGGTCCTCAAAAGATTTTACCGAATGAGGTGAGGAAATTTTTCCTCCACCTTCTCTCTGGTGTACCATCTAGCTTTGCATGCAAGTTGTCCCTTCAACCCAATCTGCCAAAGGTCATGCTTCCCCTGTATTTTAGTTATGTACCTCTTCTACAAAGTTGTATCTTATGTCAACTCTACCTGAGCATCTGGTGTCAAATCCTCCACAGAATGTAGGATTTGTTCCTCTTCCTGATCTAGCATGGAAGGCTCATAGAGTTTCAAATTATCTACATTCACAACTGAGTAAATGCGTATATATGGTGGTAAACTGAGTCAATAGGAATTATCACCCATCTTTTCTACTATCTCAAAGCGACCATACCTTAGAGCCTTGATTTTCTTACCAAGCCCCTACAACCTCCCCTTGTTCAACTGTAGCCATACTCTGTCTCCCACCTTGAATGTTTTCTTTGTTCTATATTAATCATGCTTGGCCTTATACTTCTCATGTGACTTCTACAGTGTTTCTTGTATATATAGATGGATTTGCCTGATCTTCTCTGTAATTTTTTCAGCCCTCAAAGCATCTCTTGTAAGATCTTCCCTCACTCGTCCTTGCTGCCCATATGCAATATCCAAAGGTGAAGGTGGAAAATATCCAAAACAAGTCTCAAATGGGGACCTTATTGTAGAAGTGTGGACTCCTTTGTTATAAGAATGTTGTATATATACCATATTTTCAGTCCAGGTTTTCAGATACTTCTGGTTGTATCCCCTTAGAAGTTGCACTAAAGTCATATTGACTACTTTTGTCTGTCGATCTATCTGTGGATGAAATGTTGTAGATATATTCAACTTTGTGTCCATATTCTCCCACAATGTAGTCCAGAATGCACTAAGAAATCTTGTGTCCCTGTCTGAAATGATGCTCCTTGGTATCCCAAAGTGCACCCAGACCTATCCAAAGAACAAGTTTGTTGCTTCTTGTTTGTTGATGGTATTTTTATAGAGCTCAAAACACACATCTTGTTGAACTTGTAGTCACATCCCTTCTTGGTTGTCGGTAAACCTCCCAGAAATTCCATGGAAATTCTTTCCCAAGGACGAGTAGGTACAGGTAAGGGATGATATAGACCCTGTTTCCTATTGCTAGGCTTACTAGTACAACAAAGCATACATCCTCTTATGAACCTAGTTCCTTGCTATTGCATCTTGGGCCAATACACATACCTCTGCAAGTTAGCCATGGTCTTCCCTAAACCAAAGTTACCTACAACCTTGGAGGTGTAAGCCTCTCTAATCAGCTGCAAACGCTCACCTTTAGGAACACATAGCTTATCTAGCCTGTAGAGTAACCCATCCTGGAGATGGTAGTCAACGGTGTTGTCACCATCGTGCACATGACTCTGAATCTACAACTGCTAATACACCTCCTTGAAGTCCTCATCTTCTAAATATGCCTCTTTGTGTGCATCATGGGTGAATGGCTCCATGTGCATAAGAGTCTCCAAAGCTCTAATCTTTGATGTGGGTGGTCTTCAAAGCATATCAACCAACTTGTTTGTGTTTCCCTTCTTATACTTGATCACTAAATGAAATTGCTGTAAAAAAACCCATCCACTTGTAATGCTTGGTCTACTATAGCTTATTCAGGGCCTGAAAGTATTGTAACGATTGGTGATCTGTGTGGATTGTTGTCTCCTTTCCCATCAGAAAGTGCTTCCACTTCTTCATAGCTTGCACCATGGCATAGATCTCCTTATCGTAGGTAGGGTAGTTAAGAACCACCCCATGAAATACTTAAGAATGGTAGAAAATGGGCCTTCCTCCTTGCATCAAGACAAATTCCACAGCATACCCACTCTTATTTGTCTCCACTTCAAAGGGCTGCTACAAGTTTGGTAATTCCAAAACTGGTGTTTGATTGATCTTCTTCTTTAGCTCCTCGAAATCCTTTTGCTGACCATTTCCCCACTAGAAACTCTTGTCACTTGCTATTGTGGCATGGAGTGGTGCTACTACTTATGAAAATAAGGTTATGAACTTCCTCAGGTGTTGTGTTGCCCCAATGAAACTCCTAATCTCAGAAACATTAGTAGGCACTGACCATTTCATGATGACCTCCATCTTAGAAGGATATATCTTCAACTCTCCTCCACCGATCACATACCCCAGATACACCAAAGACTGCTATGCAAACTCACACTTCTTGAGATTTGCTAGAAGTTGGTGCTTCCTCAATGTTTGAAGCACCTGTGTCAAATGTGAAATATGCTTCTCCCATGTAGCACTATATACTAATATATAATCTAGATAGACAATAACAAATGAATCTATAAAAGGGCGTAGTATATCATTCATTAATCTCATAAACATAGCTAGTGCATTACATAGGCCAAATGGCATAACTAACCACTCATACAAACCTTGCCTAGTTTTGAAGGTGGTCTTCCATGTATCTTCTTCTTTGACTCGAACCTGGTGATATCCAGACTTCAAGTCCAACTTGGTGAAATACTTTTCTTGCTACAACTGATCTAGTAGATCATCTATCTTGGGGTAGGGGGTATCTTTTCTTGAGCGCGATTTTATTCAATGCCTTGTAATATATACACATCTACCAAGTCCCATCCTTCTTTGGAACAATGATGATGGGTGACCAGCATGGTGATGTACTCGGTTGAATGACACCATGTTCCAGTAGTTGCTGCAATTGTTTCTTCACCTCATTTGCTTCTATAAAGGACTGCATGTACAACCCAATATTTGGCAATGGGGATTCTGACAATAGTTGGATCTCGTGCTCCACTTCTCTCTTAGGTGGTAGCCCTTTAGGTTCTCAGAACACACCCTTGTATTCCTGTAACAAATCCTCCAATTGTTGTTTGTGCTTCTTAGTACACCCCTCTGGGGATTCCTTTATTTTTATTGACCCCTCTTCAGATTGAGTCTCTCTTGAAAACAATAAAACATACTTCTTACTAGAACTCATCAATTTCTTAGCTTGGTTGGAAATAACCAGTGAAATTTTTGACTTGCCTTTGTGCACATTGATGATGAACGATTTTACATCCTTGATGAGACTGTACTGATTAGCTCTCCTCATGACTATTAAATCATGCATGTACATGTATGGACTCCCAGACATGACTCCACATGCATCAAGTGGAACCAAATCTAGATCTACATCATCAATAAAACCATCACTGATAACAAATATAATTTTGCATTGTTTTGTTACCTTCAGCTCTGCATCCTTATTTACCCATCCTAGTGGATATGGGTTTGGATGGTCACAAACTTCCAGCCCCAACTTCTTGACCAGCTCTACTGCAATGACATTTGTCTGTTATCTTGACTCAAACAGACTATCAATCTTTGTCTTCTTGACCTGTGTCTTTATATGGAAGAGTTTGGTCATTTGTTTCTCTTCCTGTTGCTGAAGGCTACTCAGATTCACCTCCTTCTGCACTAATGTACATATGATCTTCTCATTCACATCTGAGCTTCTTTTAACTTGGTTTCTAGAATCAGTGGGCACGAGATTCTTCTTCTTATTATATTTCTTCTTGTTATTTCAGTTTAGCTCTGGATGCAACTTCCAACACTTCTCCTTTGTATGGCCATCAATGTTGCAGTGGTTGCAAGGATATTTGCATTGGTGTGCTGTGGCTGCCATCTTTTTATCTTTCCCCATTTTTTCTTCTTCTTCCCCTCCTTAGAAGTTTCTTGTTGCTCATTTTACTTCAATCCACTTGATTGCGCTCATTTTATGCCTATGTTATCTAGGTATTGTGCTTGTACACAAGCCTCGTCCACCAATTCTCGCTTGAACAAAATCACTTGCTCACGCAAATGGAGGTGTAGACCCCCTAATACTTGAGGAGTACATCTTGGTTCTTTGGAGAGATACTCAACATTATAATCATCTTTCTGAATTTTGTGGTGTACTCTGGCACGCTTTTGCCCATATTTTTCTTGAAGTAATGCCACCAGATCGACTATTCCTCCACGTAACCAATGGGATAAAACTATGACTTAATGAGGGTTTTATAATCATCCCACTTAGTCGCTGGAGGTTCTTCCTACAACCTAAGGGTTTCCGTGTGGCTCTCCAACCAAGTCAGTGAATGGCCCTCTAATTTCAATCACGTTAATGAAATCTTTTACCCGTCCTTGATCTAATGGACACTGAAATAAACTTCTAGTTTCTGCAACCAGTGGTTCAGATTCAGAGCATCGATCTCACCCTAGTATGAATTGATATCGAGTTTTGCTTCCATTTTGAATAGGGATTGATTCATGGCACTCAAACTAGGTTGATCTTTTCCGGCTTCTTTCTTCGGTTGGTTCTCTGTGTCTTCCTAATCTCCCAATCCCCCTTCTAAATTGTCCTCTACATTCGAACCCCCATATTCTCCAAATATCCCCAAATTATTTCTTAGGGTTTCCATTAGGAGGTTTAAATTGCGTTTTATATTCGTGACTTGTTGTTCGAGCCATGCAAAAATCATCTCTACATGATCACAGAGTTCATTTACAGATTCATCAGCCATGATAAGGGAGTTACGATTTTCGACCCCGCCGACCTAGATCCCCTGCAAATATCCACAAATATCCAAAGAAACCTACTGTGATACCAAATGATACGTAAAATACCATGGATATTCCACTGGACAGTTCATCACAACAGATCTGATAATAATATATTAAAATACAAAATTTTTACACTATTACAGTTTTATTAAACTTTAAGATCTATAGATTTAACTGTAATCAGTGCATGCATGCGAATATAAATTACACAGAAAAGTAGGGAATGAAAAAATAATCACACACATAGACACATAAGACACAAGATATGCTCTCTGGGAAACCCTTTCAGGAGAAAACCTAGCTGGAAGGTGAGGCTGCTTCAATCTCTTTCTCTGTCTTGAAATATGGATGCAGGTACAAAAAAGTAATGCTTGTGGCCCGTGGGATGCTACAATGCACATATCCTCTCTGTGTGCTCTACCTCCTATCTCTACTAACTATCTTTTCTCAGCTATGGAACAAAATTCTCTCGAAAGAATGGAATGCCTCTTCCTCCTAGTGGCCCAGTTATAACACAACCCAATAGCATACTAGTGGTTAATTTTGACTACATCAACTCTTAACTAGAGTTACAATATAGAATATTCTAGAGTATTTTACATCACAAACACATGGCTAGCCCATTTTCCATAAATAATGGGGGTTGACGCGACATCCTCTCGAACTATAGGTGTGAAAACAGGAAGGTCAACTTCTGAGTGGCATAACTTTTGCATGCGGACTTTGATTGATGCACTTCTTATGCCGTTGGAAAGGTCTCTATGTGTAAAATAGCATGAAAAGGTGCTACACTAAAGTGGCAAAGTTTTTCCCATGAAAACAATGTTTGATGCCTCAAAACGCTCCCGAAAGGTTTTAGACCTCGTTTTGCCAAATGGGGTCCCACTGGTAAAAATGGTCCCATGAGATAATTCTTCCACTTTTTACACCTTGAATGCATCAAGATGGATGAAAAAAATGTAATGATCCAATCCGGATCAGGGGAAATGCAATTAACATATAAAATTTTCATTGACATGGATAACTACTTGTATGTTGGAATACGATATTTACATGACATGACATGCATGAAAATATCCATGCCACTTTACAAAACCTTGAAATCAATTAACTGTTCAATTGTTGTTGTGTTGTATGCATTTCCACCCTATGTTTTACTTGAGCATTAAACGTGAGTTGGTGCCTTCCTTGTCTAATTGGGAGTAATCCAACCAACACTAATCCATCTCAATCCACCTAGAAATGAAAACCATATGGCATATTTCACCTTGGGGTGCATATATATGACAACTAATGATTTGGGTTACTAGATTTTGATTAGTGTTACAGGATCTGATACTCACATTAGAAAAGGCAAGCTCAAATAACTCATTAAAAATAAGGGAAAACCATTGAATTTAATAACATCACAACTTATCAGCATGTGATGACCATAATCCAAATGATTGTGACTAAAGGGAATGATAATAGCCTATATAAAGGAGTAGAAAGGGGAAAAATCACACTTCTGATAGTAGTAAAGGCCTCAAAATGAAGGTCTAGTTTCTCCCCCACATCCCTGATTTTTCAAGTTCTTATGCAATCTTGGGTGAATAGCCAAAGCTATATCTAAAAAGGTCCCTCAAAATGGATGAAAACTACGTTCCCAACACCTCCCCTTATTATCATAATACACGGATATATTTCACATATCTCATCTTTGTTGTCTCTTTAATCTCATTTATTACATTTATAATATTTGTAAGCATTTAATTTAAATTTTAGATCTATGGGTTATGAAACACTACACATAATAACTGAAAAAACTAACCAAATCATAATAAAACAAAACCATTGTATAGTGGGAACCCAAGGATGATAAGGCCCTGATCTGCTTAATTCCCTAATACCCATGACCCTATTGTGTAAAAACAACTTATCATGTCCATATCAATCTTGTATGACAATGCTACATTTTAAAAAATCCACGTTGTTTTCATTGCCCTTTAGCTCAAGAAACTCAAGTTAGTGTCCCTCAATTTCTTCTCCGCCCATCGTCTCAAACTCAACCCTAGTTCAAAAAGCTTCAGATTATCTCTAGTGCGCAAAACCCCATATCAATTCCCATATCCCACATTAAGAATGATGATATCCTATACAAGGTACATTTTGTGGTTTGAGGCTTTATTCATTTCCCTTGATCCCTAGATACTTTGTCTAGAGCTTGAGGGCCTTATTTTCCTCCTAATACCATTAGCAAGGCCTTGATACCTGTAGAAATTTTGAATAATATGACACTTATTCACAGAGATTATCCCTATTATACACTATTTGTGGAATGCATGCATAATACATAACCTCCTCTACGTTGATCATCAATTTGCGGAATCAAAAACAATCACATGCGCACATTGAAACATCAATCACACATATCAACACAGTATGTAACCAGGGAAAGCATATAGCTAAAAACCCCCGACTATCTGTATATTATAATGATAGATAACATGTAACAATACATAGTACAATACTCCTCACAAGTACTCAATACTATCTCCACCTGCTACACACAAACTAGCTTAGATCTGGATCAAGTCACAGGTTCAAATCTCCTCCGTTGTCTGCCTGCTTCTACTGCGCAATCCAATGTGAGAATACCTTGAATCTAAGTTCGAATTCCCTTGGTTTGTACTGCGCAATCCTCATTGGCAATCTCCATCATTGATTGTGCAAATCTCATGCACAGCGATAGTCACAACTGATAGTAGTCTCCACCTCTAACACCTGTCTCCACTGAACTGTCCATGCACTGAGTTAACTGATGTATTCTTTAGTTTCTTTATGAGTTAATAATTAGTGAATTAATTAATAATTAATTCACATCACTCAACACTAGTGTAATCTGCAGTTAGACTAAATACAACTAGTTCAACCAAGTCAAACTGAACACAACTCCATCAACTCCTCAATCAACTCCACCAAACTCAATCACTCGAGTTCTAACTGAAGTCCATCATGCAATAGCTCAACTAACCCATAAGAAAAGCGTATTTCCTTCTGGCAGTTTCATGTGCCACATCCGTAGCTTGAACTAAAGTGCTCCAAGAGGATAAGATAATGTTTATAGTCCAAATATTATTAAGAGCTAATAATATTCGACTGTTCTATTTTTAGCCTGGCAGTCTAAAAATAGACTCCGCCCATATGTCTAAAAATAGAAGTCCATCTATTTTTACCAACATGACTAATCATCCACAAATAGCATCCTGCAACTCATAGACCATGATCCATATGTCTAAAAATAGACATAGTCTAAAAATAGACTTTGCGCCAAAAATAGCCTGCGGGCCCACTTAGTGAAGGCGACTCCTTTCCACTAAGCTCAATCATCTTGTTGCATTTCAACACTTCCTCTCACCAAGATATGGATTATCTGCAACCCCTATCCTACAACTCTGGAATGTTCTGCATGCAACACATTTGCCCGGTCCACTTGCTCCAACAACACATGGAACAAAAACACTCCCAACTGACCACTCTGTTGGGCTAGGAACATACTCTGATGCTGAAGCTCTACCTACTACTGACAAGTGCTCCCTCTCTGACATCTGCGCTACTGCAACATCTCCATGCATCTCACACCATTGCACACTTCTCTGTGCCACCTAGCACTGTGCAAAACACTTGTGCCTCTCGCATTGCTGTAGCCTACTAGCTATGCATTGTCCTGGGATTTCCTACACTATCACTCTCTCTGCCGCTCCATCTGCATCTGTCTCTACCCAATCAGTCAGTTCCTGCTACTCCACATCGGGGCTCCCGTAGCAAGGTCTCATCCAAGAGGTTGGGTACCTCAAGGATCCTGCCCCTCCTCCTTGGGACGATCACTCTATATCGCCCCACCTCCTACCTGGAGGTATGGATGCATGTGATCCCTCAGCCCACCTGGCTCGAAGTTTCCACTTACTGGAGGTCTCTGCATGAGTAGATGTCTCTACTCAATCTCCTCTCAGCTTCCCTTGTTGTGGCTGCTCCACAACCTCTTGAAGCTACTGCACTAATCGTGGCTCCTCCACAATCGTCTGAGACTTCTTCTGGCTCTGCATGTTGAGAGGTAATATACACTCCCTCTCAACCACCAAGTCTCCATCAGTTGCCTCATTTCTCAAGGCTTTGCATGCATCTTGAACCTCAAGAGCATACAGGTTCTTGACCCGTGAACCAATCTGCTTCACCTGTCTAGTGATGATGTGTCCAAGGAAAACCTTTCGCTTACTGAAGACTACATCATAGCCTCTGTCTTCCAGCATCACGATCGACACCAAGTTTCTCTCCAGTCCTAGTACATACTTGACATCGGTCAAGGTAAGGTGAGCTCCATGCTCCCTCTAAAAAATAACCGTGCCTACACTTGAGACACTATACTTCTCATCATTACCCATCGCTATGAGTATCTGGAGATCTTTCTCCTCCAAAGTACTGAACAAACTCTTGTCACCGATCATGTGGAAAGAAGCTCTGCTGCTCCACTGTTAAGAAACCAACCACTTCCCACCATGGATGAAACCATGCATGCAAAGAGTGTGAAATCCAACTCAAACTATGAAGCAAGTGCCTCACCTTCAGATCCTTCCTCGGATCCCTTCTTGGATTTCCTCTGTGGACAATTTGCAGCATAATGGCCCACCTCATGACAACGAAAGCATCGCACTTTCGATTTGTCAACCTTCTTCCCATCGTTGGAAGAACCGGATTTGGAAAGAGAACCCTTCTCCTTCCCCTTCTTTGCTTTGGAAGCCAAAGCACAATTTTCTTCATCAGATGCCTTTGATGAAGATCCGTCCCTGGTATTCTGCCTGATCTCCTCTTGCACAAGATCCGACCAAAGTCTCTCCCATCCTGGCAATTTCTCCCGATCATTGATAGAGTCCTGATAGGAATGCGAACTCTTCGGAAGACCAAGGAGAGCCAAGCTCACCAAGTCCTCATCATTGACAGTCACCCCCACACTTCCCAGCTCATCCCGGCATTGGGTGAACTTTGTGAGATACTTGGGCATACTGTCTCCATTCTCACACTTAATGTTTCTAAGTTTATCCTTGAGTGCCAACTTCCTTTGGTCGCTCTTGCTTTGGAATAAATCTGTCAATGCTTTCCACATCAAGTATGGAGAAGCAGCCTTTCCATGCAGGCTGGATACAATGTGATCCTTCACGCCCTCCAACAGAATCCTTCGACACTTTGCTGTCTTCTTTTGCCAAACCTCAACGTGAGCAGCATCAGTAGGCTTTGGGACCTCAGCCTCTATGAAATCCTTCAACCCATTATCATCTAACACCGCCTCCATCCTGTCTTTCCATGCAATATAATTTGAGCTGCCCTCAAGATCATAATCCGTTGAAAGACATTTCAACTTTGACACCAAGAAAACATTACTGCAAATTCGAATTCCACCAGCTCAAAACTCAACCGCTTCTGATCTAAAATTCGTGAGAACAAAGTATTCTTGTACATAGATTGATTGTATGGGCATTCACTGGATATCTCACCTTCCAAAAGAAGGATGAATCCAGAGGCTACCTGGCCCGATTACAGACTCTGCCTGAAGAAATAAAATGTAATCACTTTCTGAACAATAGATCTGATGATCAACTCTGCTCTGATACCATGTAGAAATTTTGAATAATATGACACTTATTCACAGAGATTATCCCGATTATACACTATTTGCAAAATGCATGCATAATACATAACCTCCTCTACGTTGATCATCAATTTGCGGAATCAAAAACAATCACATGCGCACATTGAAACATCAATCACACATATCAACACAGTATGTAACCGGAGAAAGCATATAGCTGAAAACCCCCAACTATCTGTATATTATAATGATAGAGAACATGTAACAATACATAGTACAATACTCCTCACAAGTACTCAGTACTATCTCCACCTGCTACACACAAACTAGCTCAGATCTGAATCAAGTCACAGGTTCAAATCTTCTCCGCTGTCTGCCTGCCTCTACTGCGAAATCCAATGTGAGAATACCTTGAATCCAAGTTCGAATTCCCTTGGTTTGTACTGCACAATCCTCATTGGCAATCTCCATCATTGATTGTGCAAATCTCATGCACAGCTATAGTCACAACTGATAGTAGTCTCCACCTCTAACACCTGTCTCCACTAAACTGTTCATGCATTGAGTTAACTGATGTATTCTTTAGTTGCTTTATGAGTTAATAATTAGTGAATTAATTAATAATTAATTCACATCACTCATCACTAGTGTATTTTGCAGTTAGACTAAATGCAACTAGTTCAACCAAGTCAAACTGAACACAACTCCATCAACTCCTCAATCAACTCCACCAAACTCAATCACTTGAGTTCTAACTGAAGTCCATCACGCAATAGCTCAACTAACCCATAAGAAAAGCGTATTTCCTTCTGGAAGTTGCATGTGCCACAACCGTAGCTCAAACTGAAGTGCTCCAAGAGGATAAGATAATGTTTATAGTCCAAATATTATTAAGAGCTAATAATATTCGACTGTTCTATTTTTAGCTTGGCAGTCTAAAAATAGACTCCGCCCATATGTCTAAAAATAGAAGTCCATCTATTTTTACCAACATGACCAATCATCCACAAATAGCATCCTGCAACTCATAGACCTTGATCCATATGTCTAAATATAGACATAGTCTAAAAATAGACTTTGCGCCAAAAATAGCCTGCGGGCCCACTTAGTGAAGGCGACTCCTTTCCACTAAGCTCCATCATCTTGTTGCTTTTTCAAAAATACCCATTTTTACAATCCAAGGAATTTTAGGAGCAACCATATTCCACTTAAAGGCCAGATATCCTCATTTTCCAAACTTCCCCAATGAGGACCACCACTAGTATACATAGATAATATGTATTCAATATATGTGTGTTGGTATATATACTAGTTATATGTGTCAGTACATCTCTCTCTCTCTCTCTCTCTCTCTCTCTCTCTCTCTCTCTATATATATATATATATATATATATATATATATATCATGTCACTATATATACCAATATATATACTCACATATTATGTTGATATTTATACTAGTATGTGTACCAACATACATGTAGTAATAGTATATATATTGAATACATAATGTGTTGGTATACTAGTGGTTGTCGTCATTGGGTAAGCACAATACATAGATAGATTAAGAGATTAATACTTTAGTTTAGGGTTGTAAAAGCATCCTAACTTGGTATATTTTAATTCTTTAATCATTATATTAATTCATCTATTAAGAAAATGTAATGTGGTTGTCTTTACACCATGATTAGGGCCTTAATACAAATCACTAACATGCCAAACCTCTAATAGTGCCCCTATTATACTTGTAGGATAAATATTTCATTGCTTGTGTGGTGGTCCTCATTTTGCAAGTTTTCCCAATGAGGATCACCATTAGTATACTAGCGTCATATATATATATATATATATCTATATATATATATATATATATATATATATATATATATATATATATATATATATATATATATATATATATATATATATATATATGTCAGTATTAATATATGTTGACAAATCTACCAACATAATATCAATATATCTATAGGTATATACATGGACATATTTACCTAGTATATATATACATAATATGTTTCTCTCATCTCCTTATGAAAGCATCACTTAGACCATTTGCTAAAATAAAAGATATGTTCATATTGATTTTCATTCTTATTGCTTTGCGCAATAAGTCTACGATAGTTTTTAAGTAACTTGTTTTCCCTCAAAATCCTTTTACCAAAAAGTAAAATGCCATCTATAAATGACAAGTGGGTTACCTCAATGGATTCCTTAACTTGTATATCTTTGAATAATCCATTTCCCTTTGTTTTCATAATCAATCTAATAATCATTTTTTATACCAAGGGGAACAAAAATGGTGACAAGGGGCATCCTCGCTTGTGACCCCTAAATTTCATGAAGAACTGAAAAGGAGAGCCATTTATTGACACTTCAAATTTTGCAGATTCCACACACCCCATAATCGAATTAATAGATTGAAGTGATAAACCTATTTAAGGAAAAAATAATATGAGAAGGAGCCTTTTCACTTTGTGATGTTCCTTTGAACGATCAATTTTCATAACTATTATGGGTTGTTTTATAGTTTTTATTGAATGAAGCCCTTCCTATGTTTCCCAACAACATAATGAATTTTCTTATTAAAAATAAATCCAAATTGTTCTTCTAAAATGAATTAGATAGTGTTTGTTTCATTTTGTTTCCAATGGTCTTCGAGAAAATATTGTAGATAAGGTTTCAAAGGGATATTGTTATGAAATAATCAAAGGTGAAAGGTCATTCTTTTTTGAATTAAGTGTTATAAAATCCCCTAATATCTTTCCATATCTTGTTCCTTTCTAAATCACCCTAAGAAACTTATCCTGTAAGAAGTTGTAGAATCCTAAGAACAATTCCACAATCCAAGCATCAAGGTGTGGAATTTTGGCCATCTAAAAAGTCTTGAGAATATATTTTAATTCTTCTATTCCTATAACTCTGTAAATTCATTCATATCATCATTAAAGAATATAGGAAACAATCTAACTATTTTCATAATGTCCCCTATATTAGCTACATCATTCTCCTTAAACAAGGATTGGAAGTGTTGTTTACTTACATGGGAAATATCCTTAAAGGATGAGACCTATGAACCATATAGACCTATCAACTCCATAATATAGTTAAATTTCCTTCTATAGAAAACATATTTTTGAAAAAACTTCATATTATTATCTCCTCAAAAAACCAATTTAGATGGATTTTAAATGTCCACTTAGTTTCTTCTAGCTTCGGAAGGACTTTCTTTTACCTTAAAGGTATTTTAACCATTCATCCTCATTGTCAATGAAAATACCATTGTTATTTTGGTCAAAAAGTTCCTATGTCATTGCATCCACAACCTTCAAGTCTTCTTGGTATTCTTTTGCTTCTACATTTTCCCAAACTGCAACCACCTTCTTAACTCTAATCAAGTTGTTAGAGAATTGAAGCATTGCAGATTCACCAGTGAAAATTTTATACTTTATCCAATTGCTTAGAATTAGATGTCTAAATATTTCCTCCAAGAGCCAAGAGTGATTAAACTTAAATGGAAATCAAGCATTTTGATTGTCCACCTTAAATTAAAACAGGGTAAGTAGATGTTTATGGTTCCCATCAAAACCTAACAAATGATTTTTATCTAGAAATATCCTCAAAGGTCTTCTTAGAAATAAGAAAATGGTTCAATTTCTCCAAAACACCAACCTTGCTACTTTTGGAATTTCACCAAGTTTAAACAACCTTAATTGGTTCAACATCCATCAATATTAAGTCTTCAAATACATGAGTGAAATATTTTTCTAGTGGATCTGATCTACCATCCTCACCCTACTATTCTCTTGAATTCAAAGTTAGATTTAAGTCAATTCCTATGATCACAAACTCAAGGTTCATTGATATTTTAAATTGTTCTAGAATGTAACTAGTTTTTATATGGAGCCTACAAGTTCACAAGTTTAATTATCTCATCTATGTCCTTAGCCCTTCCTTCTACCATAATTCTAGAAATGAGATAGATAAAATTAGTAGCCTTAAATCTATCATTATAACTAGTTACTAGAAGATTAGAGAATCCTTGTGCATTCATACCACAAATTTTTTTCTCCTTCAAGATAGAGCAAAGAAACTCAATTTATTTATTCCCCTCATACATTGCCTCTTAGAACATAATCACATCCAACCTATACATATAAAGCAACATATGAGGGATGAATTCAATTGGAAACCCCCCTAACCTACTAGTGTTAAACGACAAAGAAATCATGATGTAGCAACCTTCCTAGTGTTTTGCACTATAAGGATCGCCTGTATGGTCAATTAGTTTCATAACTTTAACTCCCTTTAGGCCTTCAATTTTTTTTTTTTTTTTTTGAGACATATGATTTTGTCCCCATTGGATCCAGTTTATAATGCATCAAATCTAAAGCACCCTTGGTCCTTCCTCCTTCATTTTCCAATCTATATTTCCTACAAGAAAAATGACATAGGAGATAAACAAATTGATTATTTAAGTATCCACAACTTGCGCAACATTATTGAGTGGCCACCTTTAATGAAACTATAGAGATGCATTCCAAACCACATTAAAAAATCAACAATTCACCAACTTCCATTAATGAAATACCACTAGGTATAAAATCTATTTGAAGATTCCCCTTCCAAACCTCTTCTTTAGGTGATAAGGACTCTTCATTAAAAAAAATAGAGCTTGTGAATACAAAGAAAGACACTTCTTGCCTTTATATGCACCAATTGAAGTAGACTCTTTATGGGACTCCCCCTTTTTAGTTGAGAAGTCTTGTCTCTACTTAGGGAGAGCTAAGTTGATGTCAACGACCTGAATGGGTGACATTATTCCTTTTGGTTCTTCTCGATCCAATGGAGTCTAATCATTGAGGACATCTCATTTTCTAATCCACCACTTCTTCTTAAGCTACCATTAAGGTCTTGAGATGCTACACTCCCTCCACAAAGGGTCTTCCCAATGATGCATTAACCAATGAAACAATTCTAGTAGTATAATGATTCTCCCCTAAAAAATTCAATTTATGTTGACAACCTATCTGTAATATCAACTTTAATGAGCACTTTCTACCTTCATTTGTCAAAGGATTCTTAGAGATTTTTCTCAACCATAATGAAACATCTAATGTTACCTCCAGTTAGTTGTAAAACCGCTTCATTCCATAATTATAGTGCTATCCCAAGGAGAAGCATCCAAACATGTTGTATACTAATTAGTTCACAATGGGGTTCAAACCCTAGCTTCCAACTATGCAATACCAAAGTGGAAGGCCCCTACATCTAGGCATTTTTAAATATTATAGTATTATCCTATTCTCTATTGAATTTGAAGGTTATCCATCCCTTGACCATCAACTTATATTGGGAGGAATATCCAAGAATATTTCACAATCTCGCTTCTAACCAAAGTATCATAGAGTCTTCTTTTACCAGTTTCTCAATAATCTTGTTGATCAAGGGTTGGTTCATCAAGACTTCGACCCTATCCACAATACATCAAGTTTGAGCACTAGTTTCACCTCATCCTTTCTATATAAAATACATTTTTTTCCTTTTCTAAGTGTTAACTCATATTGGATTGACTTTGTCTCTAAGATGCAGACTTCATGATTTAACCTTAGCTCCATCCCTAATAACACCTCTCTCACTCTTTCCACAACTTGACTAGAGTTAAGGACTTTAAACTTTACAATATGATCTATACCCAAAATTATAGATATCAAAGGCTCTAACACTTGTAGTACATCAATCCCTACTTCAATGCCTTTATGGTTGGAGTGAGATGACCTTATCTCATGATCCCTATCATTGATCAATAGAATGTCTAGCTTGATCATTGACTTGCCATCTTGCACTATATGTCTAGGAATTCAAGGCATCACCTAATAGATTAGGTCCTCCTTAAAATATTATGTGTTTCTCTAGATTTTAACCAACCAATTATGCATCTAAAAGATGAATAAAGAATTCCATGAGCCATCCTTCCCATTGACAATCATGTCTATATTGTGAGCCATGGCTTTGATGATAGAGTAGGAAAAAACTCTAGAGTTTAAATCCCTAGAAAATGATACAAAAACCCTAGGATGACCCATTACCTTCATTAAAAGCCTCCAAACATATCCCCCAAGTCTTTAATTCTTAAAATGGCCACCATCATCTAATATAATATACCCATAAAAGATAACACAATAAATGTTATAATAATATATTTACTAACACATTAAATGATATAACATAATATTTACTATTAATGCAACATATAGTATATCATTTAATACATTAATAATTATTTAATTATATCTTTACTAAAGTCTCATAACTTTAGTTTTAATGATAATTTTAACATTGTCATTTTATTATTAACGAGACAACTCTTTTTAGTATTTTACAATTTCTTGGTTTATTTATTTATGAAATCCATTATCTTATTCTTTAACTCTCTTAATGATGATTGTATGGATTTGAAATGTCAAGACTATGGCTACCAATGTGGATAATTTAGAAGCCATTCTAAAACAACTCACCACGAAAATAAGAAAATACATCATTAAACAATAAATATTTTCAAAACTTGTGAAATTTTGGAAAAACAACATTTGATACATTATGACTAAGAAGATTCTAAATGTCAAAAGAATACCTTGAAAAATTGATGATTTTAGAGTATCACTTGTTAAACAAAGACAAAGGTAAAAACAATCAATAAATATGATATTCCATCTCAAAAATCAAGAATTCTAAAAACTTCTCATCAAATAGGTATCTATATTATTCTCAACTTTTATATCTAAATAATATATGTTTTTGCTAATAATTTTTCATATATTCTTTTTTATATCAATTTTCATTTTTCAATTTTAATTTTATTTAGTGAACTCAATTTTATTCTTCGTTTCTAATTTAGCAAGAAATATTTTGACAAGATCCTTGTATTTTCAAAAAAAAAATTATGATAACCTAAAAGTTCACTTTAATCTTGTTTGTGTTTATGTAATTTTATTCTTCGTTTCTAATTTAGCAAGAAATATTTTAACAGGATCCTTGTATTAAAAAAATAGCTATGATGACATAAAAGTTCACTTTAATCTTGTATGTGTTTATTTATGTTGACAATGCGTGTTATTGGCACAAGGAATTTGTTTGAGGAAGGCTCACCAACACAAAGGCTTGATGCCATTTTATATAATAAGGGTTTATGGTAATGTTATATGGATTAGTGTAGTGTTCATGCACACAATATAAATAAGCATATCTATAATAAAAAGTTACAAGTTTTTTAGATTGTTTTTTATTCAAAAACATTTTTAAAAGTTAACTACATAGTCTATATAAAAAACTAAACTTTAATTAAAAAAAAGTACAACATTATAAGAGAAAAGCATTATCAATATTATTGTAAATATTTTTCCTATAATATTAAGATATTAATTAACTAAAAAAGAATTGATAAGTTATTTGAATTTATAATACACACACTTCATACTTTATAAGCATTAATTACACCTATAGACGTGTTTATTTTGGAATAAGGCTTTCTGAATTTTAATTAAATTATCAATAATCATTAGGTGTGAATGGTAGAGATTTAATCTCCATAGAATATTCATGAGTATTTATAGTAGTATACACGAATTAATATTTGAAATCGATCTCCAAAGTAGTTATGTTATTTTCACTCTTCTAATTAAATTGATTAATTAGAACAAAATGTCATATGAGAAGTGTCATGTGGAGTGAGTTGTGGCTTTTTAGGCATGTGGTATTGATAAGCTATGATATTGTAACAAAGTTTATTTACAAATTAAAAATATCCATGGTAAAGTGGAGGTAAATATCTATGATAAAGAATTTTGTTCTATATTTTTTAAAATCTATATGTTTAACATACACATTAATTCATTTAATAATTAATCATAATATTAATATTAATATTAATAACAATATTTTAAAATAAAGTTATAATTTTGTTAGGTTTGATGATTTATTTATTTATTTTAACAACATGAGATGTATCATGAAGTAAGTGTTATGATGCAAGCGTTTTGATGCATATTATGGATATTATGGATTGATGTCTATCTGCACAATTTAATTTATATGTTTGAGCTAGTAATATATCCAAATTCATATGTCAGCTTCTATCCTATTAATTTTGAACTTAATAAATAGAAGTTATAATTAATCATAATATTAATATTAATAATAATAACAATAATTTAAAATAAATTTATAATTTAGTTAGGGTTTATTATTATTAATTTTTTTTTTTAACAATGTGAGATGTATCATGAAGTAAGTGTTATGATGCAAGAGTTTTGATGCTTATTTTGTATTGATGTCTATCTGCATGATTTAATCTATATGGTTGAGATAGTAATATATCCAAATTCATATGTCAACTTCTATCCTATTAATTTCGAACTTAATATATAGAAGTTATAATTAATCATAATATTAATATTAATATTAATAACAATAATTTAAAATAAATTTATAATTTAGTTAGATTTGATGATTTTTTATTTTTTATTTTATTTTAACAACATGAGATGTATCATGAAGTAAGTGTTATGATGCAAGAGTTTTGATGCTTATTTTGTATTGATGTCTATCTGCATGATTTAATCTATATGGTTGAGATAGTAATATATCCAAATTCATATGTCAACTTCTATCCTATTAATTTCGAACTTAATATATAGAAGTTATAATTAATAGTATCAGTGTCACTCATAAAGTAAACTTTTTTGTAAAATCATTAAGGTTAAAAATATGGTAACAAAAAAAAACATAAAATAATAAAAAATGTTATATGTTTTTTCAAATGTAGTGCTTTAATTTTAAATATATTCATTCACAATGTTTTTTTGCACAAGTATCAACTAGTATAACCACATTAATAAAGCGTTTGATATACTTTCACAAATGTCATTTTCTATATGTCAATTGCCATATGAAAAGTAGAAAATGACACTAATGGGTATATATCAACCACTTTATTAATGTGATTGTGCTAATTAACCACCAACATATCTCGGTAAGATTAGTAAACCATAATTGACTATTATTAAATATGATCAAACTATACTTAATGACCATTGACCATAATTAACTACAACTAATAAAAACTAAACTATAACAAGTATTGATTGATTACCATTGACTATAATTAACAAAAAATAATTATAATTAATGAACACTTCTATCTAAATTAATATGACAACTTTTTTTCTATTGATTTTAAACTTAACATATAAATTATATAAAAGTAATTAAAAAAGTATACCTAATAGTACCAACACCATTCACAAAGTTAATCTTCTTACAAAAATCAATAAGATTAAAAGCATGATAGCTAAAAAGAAATGCATTTTTAAATAAGTGCACATTAATTTTTAAATATACATTCAGAATATATTTTCTTTCTTAATGTTAACCTTTCAGCACAAATATCAACAAGGTTAAAGGCACAATAATGAAGGAAAGCAAATTACTTAAACGGTGAAAGTTTGGACATGTTTTCAGGGTGCAAACTACCCTACACTCAAAACATACTTTCCTTTTAGAAATGATGATTCAAGTTTTGACATGTTTTAAATGGGTGCAAAATATATTTTCATTTTATAAACTTTATGTATCTCATACACCAATTGCTCCAAAGGCAAAAAAATTCCATTGTGGAATCTTTTGTGTGCTGACGTACCACATTTTGGTCGAGCTCACCAGTGTCAATGAAAATCTCGTCTATTGTGGCTACATTTCCTATAAAATGATTGGACTTTTGTTCCACTTCTGTGCCAACAAGATCAACATTTGTCATACCAAAGTTCATGTGCTCAAAGTCATATTTCAAGAATGGAATAGTTTACAAATAGGTCACACCATGAATTGAATCATTTGTAATTTTTTGAATATGTAGCTGAATAATAAGCTCCTGCTCATTAGGGGGGAAATGTTTATGCGTTTAATGTTGGATGAATATAGTGCACTCAAAGTAATCTGCAACTTGGATGAATATAGTGCACTCAAAGTAATCTGCAACTTGGATGAATATAGTTGCATACAAAGCAAAGCTTGACCTCTTAAGCTAGTGCATACATACTTGTGTGGACCTATGAGGACACAGTCGATTGGTGGAAGTTGCTACTTCCTCACTTTCATTGATGATTACAGCAGAAAGACTTGGGTTCACTTTTTGAAGTAGAAGTTTGAAGCTTTTGCAAAGTTCAAAGAATTCAAAGCCTTAGCAGAGAACCAAAGTGATCGACAGATCAAGGTATTGAGGTCAGATCATGGTGGAGAATATGACTCAAAGGCATTCCATGATTACTGCAAACAACATGGGATCAAAAGACAGTTTACAACCAGGTACACACCATAGCAGAATGGTGTAGCAGAGAGAAAGAACATGATAATTATGAACATGGTAAGAAGCATGTTGAAAGGCATAAACTTGTCTAATGAGTATTGGGCAGAAGCAGTTGAATGTGCTATTTATGTGATCAACAAATCTCCTACAAAGAGTGTGATGAACAGAGTACCAAAACAAGCATGGTCAGGTATGTATTGCAACGTATCTCATCTTAGATTATTTGGATGTGTAGCTTATGCACATGTGCCTAAGGAGCGAAGAGGCAAATTGGATGATAAAAGTGAAAAATGCATATTCATTGGTTATAGTGAGCAATCAAAAGCTTACAAATTGTATAACCCTGTCACAAAGAAGACCATAATTAGCAGAGATGTTGTGTTCAAGGAACAAGAGTCATGGAATGGAACTGTAGACAAAACAGTTGATGCACAAGTGCCACTGATGGAAGAAGATAATGTAGCAGAAAAGGTGCAGCAAGAATCACAGGTGAAGACACCAAACAGAGACACACCAACAAGGACTCCAAGATTTTTAGAGTAGCATGGATCCTCAAGCAGATCAACAGATCAAGATTCTCCCAGCAATCAATAAGGTGATGAATCAAGCAATGGTAAGAGAAAGATGAGAAGTTTGAAATATATTTATGATGATTTGGATGTTAGTTCAAATTTTTCATTGTTGTCATTCCAATCTTCTTCGTTTGAAGAAGAAATCAAAGATGAAAATTGGGTGCAAGCCATGGATGAAGAAATTGAAGCTATTGAAAAGAATGATACATGGGAATTGGTTGATGTACCAAAGGACAAAAATCTCATTGGTGTGAAGTGGGTGTACAAGACAAAGTTGAATGAGAAAGGTGAAATTAATAGATTTAAAGCAAGACTTGTAGCAAAAGGATTTTCACAGCAATCGGGAATAGACTTTGGAGAAATATTTTCTCAGATAGCCATATTGGATACTGTAAGAGTAGTTGTAGCCACAACAACTTAGAACAAGTGGAAAGTATATCAGATGGATGTGAAATCAGCCTTCTTGAATGGAATTCTAGAAGAAGAAATTTATGTGCAGCAACCTCCAAGATATGAAGTTGAAAGTAACGAAGACAAAGTTTACAGGTTGAAGAAAGCACTCTATGGACTGAAGCAAGTGCCTAGAGCTTGGTACAACAAAATTGACAATTAGATGATCAAGAATGGATTTTGCAGAAGAACACTAAGCCTAGCTTGTACACAAAGGTAAATGAGCATGTACAGATTTTGATTGTTTGCTTATATGTTGATGACATGATTTTTACAGGTGATTTTGACATAGATGAATTTAAAGTAGCCATGATGAAAGAATTTGAGATGACAGATCTTGGTATCATGAAATATTTTCTTGGCATAGAAGTTGAGCAATCTGAGAAAGGATTTTTTATATGTCAAAATAAATATTCCAAAGATTTTTTGAAAAGATTCAGGATGGAAAATTGCAAACTTGTCCCTACACCAGTTGCAACAGGTACAAAGTTAAGCAAGGATGATGAAGGATCATATGTCAATCCAAATTTATTCAAAAGATTGGTTGGTAGCCTCATGTATCTCACAACTACAAGACCAGATATCATGCAAGGAGTGAGTTTGATTTCCAGATTTATGGAGACTCCAAAAGACACACATTGGAGTGCAGGAAAACGAATTCTGAGATACATAGCAAGAACTAGAGATTGTGGCATAATGTATGCAAGCACAGAAAAGAAAGATTTGATTGGATACACAGATAGTGATTTTGCAGGCAGTTTGGATGATAGGAAGAACACTTCTGGTTTTGTGTTCCACCTTGGTTCAGGTGTGATTTCATGGGAATCTAAGAAGCAACCCATTGTGACACTTTCATCAGCAAAAGCAGAATATGTAGCAGCAACATCAGCAGTGTGTCAAGCAGTGTGGTTAAGAAGAGTACTTGTTGGACTCAAGCAGAAACAACAAGGATCAACAACAATATATTGTGACAACAGCTTAGCGATTACACTATCCAAGAATAGTGTGTTTCATCAGAAGAGCAAGAATATTGATACTAGATATCACTTTATTAGAGAACTTGTGAGCAATGGAGAAGTTCACTTGAAGCCCTGTAAATCTAGTGATCAATTGGTTGATATATTTACTAAGTCATTAGCACAAGATGTGTTTGAGTTTCATAGAAGAAACTTGGGTGTTGTAAGCCTAGCTGAGACATGGATCAACATGCATGTTTGAGTTGTCATGAGTCATGTTTTAGTTTAACAGTCGTAATTAAGGGGGGTTGTTAAAATAAGATAATTACTCCTGCATGAGGAGTTAGCTAAAAATAGAGAGTCAGTTAACTGAGTGATTGCATGATTGAATGTTCGAGTGTTGAGTCAAATCGAGTTAAGTGATAAATGACTTTGAGTGTGTGATTTCATGTGGTTGCATGTCAAGATATTTTAGGCAGTTAGCTAGTCGAAAAGATTTAAATACCCTTCACCGGGTTCATTGTAATTATTATGTTTTGTGTGATCAATAGAAGAGCAGCAACTCATGTTTTATGTGTGAATTGTGTTTTGTCTCCTCTGCCTTTCCAACAGAGGCTTGGATTGAGAGTCTCTAGCCTCTTGAGTAAACCCAAAAATACTTGTTCGACATGCGAGTACCTTCATTACTGCCACAATATTCCCTGCAAAGACAATGCAAGAAGAGCATGCATTTTTTCTCCATTTGATCTGCATTCAGTAGAAGCAAAAGGTACTCTTTTTCCAACACCAAACTGACAGTTTATTCCATGAATTAATTGAGCGGTTGAAATGCAACATGGCAGAGGTGCTCGTCTACTTCTACCCTTTAGCTAGCAAATTGGTCAAGTCTCCTGATGGTTTTCTACATGTCAAATGCATTGATGAGAGTGTCCAATTTATAGTGGTCATTGCAGACGACACCCTCAACGACATACTCCTTGACAAAAGTGCTCCAGCTATTCAAGAATTGCTTCCAACGAACTAATGTACCTGTGCCGATGGTCGATCTCTTCCCTTGCATGTAGTTAGGGTGGTCTATACGTTTATTGCATTTGGTTTTTTTGGAAGTTGTTTTATTTGTCTTTGCATTGCCACTATCTTCTTCTGATAGAAGCAACATAGGCTTATTGTTTTTTTTTAAATAATGGTAAAATTATCATAATTTAGTTGTCAAACTATGATATTTATGAATGCATATTGATTCATCACTGGTATTTAAGGAAAATCATTTCACTTGGAATTATTAGCTAGTGCTCCATAAGGGTCAAGCTTTCACTCATTATTTTTGGGTTATTAACCTGGTTTTTTACATCCTAAGAAGATATTTTGGAAAAGTTAAAAAAATAATTTTGTTCTCATAATCAAATTCCAAAATATTTCTAGAGTTAACTTAGTCTAACGAGGCCACATTTTTGCCCGAAAAATAGTGGATATTCCCACAAAATTTTGGAAATATTAATCAAATTCCAAAATATTTAACTTAAAAGTAGTCTAACAAGGCCACATTTTGGCCCAAAAATAGTGGAAATTCTGGCAACATTTTGGAAATATCCTGCAGAAATTTTGGGAAATCTGGGTTATAGGTGTCAAATTTCAGGATATTAGGTGTACCAAGGGTTTTTGATTGTGATGAGCCTATTTTCACCATAAAAAAATGATTAAAAAACTCCTATAATTGAATTTTTTGAAAAAGGATAAGTGGTAAAAAATGAGTTTCTGGGCAAAATTGTGGCCTTGGTAGACAATGCCCTCAACTTAAGGTCACAACTCACCTACTTCATGTCTTGGATAGACAACTAGATCTTAGATCCTTACATCCTAGGAAGAAATTCTAAAATATTCCAAAAATTTACTATTAACTTAAAGTGGGATAGAGACCTACATGTTAGCCTAGACACCTACATCTTAGCCTAAGGGTTCAACTAGTCCAGCTACCCAACTGACTATTTTATTTTTTTTATTTTTATGTAGTTTATTTTACCAATATGGTATTCGCTACATCCACCGACAACATCTACTTACTATTAAAAATATTCAAGAGAAATAATCAACTAACTATTTTTTCTTTATTTTTATATGGTTCATCGTACTACCTCCAATAACAACATCTACCTATTATTTTTAAAAATCAAAATAAATAATAACCTTAATTAGGAAAACATGTAACAGGAAGAGATTAAAAAAAACAACAAACCCTAACCACCACACAAACTACACTAACGTGATAAAATTGATTTCAAGAGCTACCGAGTAGACTATTATTTCCATAGATGTATCTTAAAGTTAATATTTTTTTATTTAACTGAAATGTCTTTGCGGTACCCAAAGGTTAGTAAATTTTTTATTTAGCTAGCACAACCTTAGTGAAAACATTTCATAATTCTACAAATTGTGTTTCCATGCAATATATGGCATGGCCTCACTCTAAACACAACTTAGATCTAAAAAAGAAAAATAAAAAAATACATTGATTATAAATATTAAAACTAATACTTATAAATAAAGGAGTGAGAGGGGTTATTTTAAGTCCAAATGGAACAAATAAATTGGATTATTCAAGGGGATTAGAACACTCAATGAATAACCATACTCAATCTTGTACTCTTTTTTACTGGGCTCTAACTGGCTTTCTCATGGTAGATCACCAAATCCTTATAGGAGATTTTGAGATAATCTTAAAAATCTATGCAAAACCAAAGGCAAAAATCCATTCACCCATGAAACAAAAGTTTGTTAGAATCAAACGAAGGATGAAGGGGTAAAATTCCTCCACATATCTACAAATTTAATGAATGTAACTATACTTGATTAAAGAGGCATCCTCCCTCCAAGAAACAATTCTTGTTACCTCTCCAGAGAACCATGACTTGGCTATTTCATAATTGATTTGCCTTCATGGGGGTTTCACTCAATAAACCTCTAACATATCATGTGTGTTTGTGGTACACCAAACAATACCCTTAATTTGACTACATATTGGAAAATAACTCTAAAAATAACATTATTTAACCTCCTAACAACATGAATTCAATACACCTTCCCAATTTAAAAAACCCTACATTCACTATGCATGTATCCATTTTTTCATTAACATTTCTTAAACCCCTTTATAATTTTTCATTAACTTTGAGCTCTATTTTTTATACCTGCCAATATAAAAACCCTTTACCCCCTATTATATGCTCAATATATTATGTCATTTTTTCCTCAATATATATCCCCCAACATGAACACACATGATATGGTATTACTCCCTAAGCGAAGCCCCTATGTTTTCCTTATGCATCTAATCAAGCAAAATTGGGTGTTAATTTCAATAATTCAAGATTCATTTAACTCGTTCAGTTATCTCACTATAAGTTTGACATATGTCACATCACATCATATTCCTCTTCCATGTTTTGAGGTGGCGGGTACTATACCTATGGATTGATCTCCTCCAATTAGTCCCTTTGAATGTTTTATGATTGTCCCCGATTGGATAATCCCCTTAGCTCATGTACTTAGCATCATGCCATGATGTATTTATCGACATTTCATCCTCAAATTTTCTATGTTTCCTTTGAAACTTTCCCTATGGTGTTATTTGCCTCACTTTTTTCTTCAATTGGTTTTGATTAATCTCTATAGGTCTTGCTTAAAAGACATGGATACACTATATTTATATAAAAAAAAATCATATAACACTATAGAACATAGATTTCACACCTAACTATCCATGAGGTGTAGGTCAGTTGATTTGTGTGGGATTTAGTTCCATTAGATCTTAGGTTCAAATCTCATGGGGAGGGATTGAGAGTGGGGGTCAAGTACGAGGATAAAACATGTCTCAAGAGGAAATTGCTTGCACAATCTTGGTGACAACATTCTTTAGTTGGGTGTATTGTTCTTCCTTCCAATATGCGGCCTAGCCCTGTAGCACCTAGGAAAAAATGATTATATAAGTTAATGTTAATACTTATAATTATGAGAGGTTGGGAAGGGTTATTCTAAGCCAATATTGAACAAATAAATTGGATGATCCATGGGGATTAAGACACTCAACCAATAATCAAGCCAAACCGTGAGCTCTTTTTATTGGGTTTGAATTGGCTTCCTCATGGTGAATCACCAAAGAAATGGTCCTAGAATATTATGAAATAGTCATAAAAGCTATGCAAAATACAAAGGGAAACACCCATTTACCCGTGAAATGAAACTTCATCAGAATCTATCGAGAAATCTAAAACTTTGAAGAGGTGAAATTCTTCCATATACCTAGAAATTTTAATGAATATGCTGATATTTTAGCTAAACATACATCCTCCCTCCAACAAGTAGTTCTCATTCCCTCTTTAGCGAACCACAACTACCATATTACATAATTGATTTACTGTAAGCATCTAATCAAGAAAAATTTGGTGTTGTTTCCAATAATCCACCAGTCATTTGAATCATTAATTTATCTCACTATATGTTTGAAATTTGTCACATCGTACCATGTTCCTTGTCCATGTTTGGTTGTAGTGGGTACTAGACCTTTGATGGCTCATGTTCCTCTTCCATGTTTGGAGGTAGTGGATATTGTACCTCTGAGGTCTTGATCCCCTCCATTTAATCTGCTTAAATGTTTTATGATTATCCCTAGTGTGATAATCTCCTTGGTTCATGTGCTCAACAATCCACCATGGTGTATTTACAGGTGTTTCCTCCTTAGCATTGGGATGTTTCCTTTGGTTTTTTCCCTCTATGTTATTGGCCTCACGTGCATATTTAATTCAGTCTAATTGGTATCTACAACATATCTTAAAATACAAGGTTACATTATATTTAAAAAAATAAAGGTCATATAACATTGCAGAACATAGCTCTCATGCCCAATTACCCATAAGGGGTAGATTAGTTGGTTCATATAAGGTTTCTTCCACATTAAGTATCATATTTAAATATCATGGAGAAGGGTTGAGGATGGGACCAATTGTGAGGTATAAACAATATCTAAAGGGTACATCGCTCACACACAATCTTGGTGGCAACATCTTGTAGTTTGGAAAATCATTCTTGCATCCAATGTGTGGCCTAGTCCCATATCCTAGATCTAAAGAAGAAAAAAATTTATTATATAACTTAAATCTAATACTTATAATTAGGGGATGGAAATATGGGTTATTCATAACCCAAATGGAATAAAAAAATTGCATTATTCATGTTGATTAGGACACTTCACCAATAGTCAAGCCAAAACTCATGCTCTTTTTATTGGGCCCTGATTGGATTTTTTATGGTGGATCACCAAACTAGTGGTCCTAGGAGATTCTAAGATAATCATATAACTTATGCAAAATCCATAGGCAAATGTCCTTTCACCCATGGAACAAAACTTTGTCATAATGTAACAAGATATCAAAATATTTGAAGAGGTTAAATTTTTCCATGTACCTAGGAATTTTAATGAATGAGTCGATACTTTGGCTAAAGAGGCATCCTTCATCTAACAAGGAGTTCTCAATACCTTTTTTGAGAACCATGACTTATGTATTCCATATTTGCTTTGTTTTATGCATCTAATCAAGCAAAATTGGGTATTATTTTCAATAATCCACTACTCATTTGATTCCTTAAAGTTATTTCACTATAGGTTTGACATATGTCACATCAAACCATATTCCTCTTCCACATTTGTAGGTGGTGTGTAATATATCTATGATGGCTCAATTCCCTCCATTTAATCCTTTCAAATGCTTTATGATTATCCTTGGTGGGTTAATCTCTTCATCTTGTGTGCTTAACAACATGCCCTGGTGTATTTATAGGCCTTTCCTCCTCAAATTTGCCATGTTTTCTTTGGTGCTTTGTTTCCCTTTGGTATTATTGGCCTCACTTGCAACTTCAATCGGGTATGATTGGACTTTATTTAACCTTTCATCTCCCATTCTATCTACCTTTGAATCCCCCTTCATGTCATTTCTTGTTCCTTTTGGAACTTTCTATTATTTCTTTTTTGGTTGCTATATTTCCTTGGGTCTACCATTTTTCAAGGTCAAATCCCATTTCTTCTTGGGTTTGCAAAGAGTTATGAGGAATATTCCCTTGTCTAGCTTTTCCCTTGCCACCATGGTCTTAGGCATTCTCAATGTGGTAAAAAAACCCATTTTCGTGAGTTCTGAAAATTATGTAGGTATCTATCTTCTCAGAGCTAAAGTAAAGGGGCAAAAGGTTGAAATGGAGCAGATTAGACAACTTCAACTCAATCAAAGTCAATCTTGAGGCCAAGAAATTAGTTTCATCTCCAACAATTTATCAACATACAAATAAAATATATCTACATTGAGAAAGGAGAATAGTATGTTGAAGAAAAAAAATTGTACAAATGATCTTATAGTCTACAATTATGGATTAATCACATATTGTCCCCTTCATTCAAGTCAAAGAGGTTTTAGTTAATTAAGGCCAAATAAATCAAAGTCAAGAATTATGGGTTAAAAAAAAACTCAAAGGAACTCAACATTTGGTGAATCTCGAGTTAAATCAGTAATATAAAGGTTTATTTAATGTTTTGTAAGGTTAAATTACTCCAATGCTAATATGAAAATATTTATACTAATAGTTTTTCAAGGAAGGTAATAACATTCATGATATTTTTTTTTTCAAATCCCTCTGAGCATTTAAATTAGTTTCACATTAAACCTAGGATTTGAGAGGTTTAAACTTATCAAATGCTTCTAATGTTTCTTTGAGGAATGCAACTCATTTCATTCTTGATTAATCATAAATGATCAACATGAAGTAATTTTCACTTTGTAGACTTTGTGTTCTTGTAAGCACATGAAGATTCATATGAATGAGTTCCAATGGATTCATTATTGATTACTCTTTTGTCTTGAATTTTGTTCTTGTCTACTTCCGATGCTGATATTGCTTGAGAATAGTGTTTGAAGGTTTTATGATCTTTGGCATATCTATGACTACTTCTTTAGTGTTGATTTTAACCATATTATCAATATTCGTATGGTCCATTCTTCTTTTCCATAACCATGTTTCATCTATTTTTCCCATATAACATTTTCTTTCCCTTGATCCCATTGAGGATATATATGTTATTTGATCTTCTATTTTCATCACCAACTAATTTTCATGTGCCTACCTTCCTTATCTCACAACCTTGAGAAAAAAATGCGAGTTTGATTGATCACACATTTGATTAATACTAAGAATATTATTTCAAACCTTCAACATACAAGATATTTTCTTATTTAGTCTTTCCGTTATTGAAACCATTTGCATCTCCAACTAATTTTCATGTGCCTACCTTCCTTATCTCACAACCTTGAGAAAATTATGTGTGAGTGTGTGCTTGATTGCACATCTTATTAACACTAAGAACATTATATTTCAAACCGTCAACAATATATTTTCTTATTTAGTTTTTCCATTATTGAAATTAAGATTACTTTTTCCAACAATATTTGTAGCAGTATTATCTACAAATGTCACATTTCCTCCATTAACTTTTCTCAAAGTGAGAAAGTTTCTCTTGCCAATTGTCATGTAGCTTGAGCATCCACTATAAATGTGTCATTAGTTTCCTTTGCTTTTGATATGAAGTGCAATTTGTAGAATCATATATTTCTCCTTCTTCATCTCTTCTTACTTCTTCTTTTTCCAAACTTTTTTGGATTCTTTGGCAAGGTATCTTCTTCCTTATTTTGTTTAGGAGATTCTACAATGGCAATTCTACAAAAATGTGATACATTCCCATTATTGTCACACTTATAACATACAACATTATAATCAAATAAGGGAGAAAATAAATTATAGTTTCTAAAAACCCATAAGTAATTATGTTCCCTTTTTGTACATGATTATTTCTTACATGTGCTTATAATATTTTTCTTTATGGCCAAAGTGATTAGAAGAGAAATAATAACCAAAGAAGGAGTTTTGGTACTGAGTTGTATGAGGCGGCCTTGATGGAAAAGATCTTATGAATTTATCGTTGTCTTTGTGAGGAAGGTTAGGTTTATGTCAGAATCCATTTTATTTCTTCATGTTGCCTTCATTTTTATGGAGCTTTTGAGAACATCAACATAGCTTTTAGATTTTCCTTCATTTAATTTCTTTGGTGGCTTTTTAGTTTGAGAATTTGAATCTACTTTAGATGTCTTTTGATTCATATAATAGCCAACACTAGTCTTAATCAATGGTGACCTTTGACAACTTATGATATCATCAGATATTTCAATGGTATGTTTAAACTTCAAGCTTTTATTTATCTCACTAGTTAACATCTCTAGATCCTTTCTTAAGGAAACAATTTTAGCTTCCAACTTCTCACAATTTTCTTAATTTTGCTTTAGATACACTCTTACCACTTATTTTGTCCTTTTTCTTCTTCTAGTTGAATCTTTATGTTGACAATAATCTTCTCAGTTTCTTCAAATAATGGATCTTTGTTTCCGAAGAAACCTTTTTGAATAACCATTTGCGCCTTTGAGATATACCTTTAAGTGGTTAGACTATTTTTAAAGGAACCTGCTTTGATACCAACTGTCGAGCACACACTTATACTGAGATGGGTGTTATGAAGCAATATAAGATCTTTTTTTAGTGATGCAAATATTCATCAACCATAATAAAACAATCACATATGATATATATTAACTATAGAACATAGAAATCATTTTGGGAGAAAACCATAGAACTTCTCTATATAAGTCTTTGTAGGAACCAACCTATTGCTACAAATATTTGTAGGCACCAACCTACAAGAGATACCAATCCCCACTAGTAAAAACCTTGGTAAGTACCAACATACTCTTATATATCTTTGTAAACATCAATCTGTAGGAGACATCAATCCCCATTATTGCAAATATTCATAGGCACAAACTTATTGGAGACACCAATCCCCACCACTACACATAATTGAAATAACCCACTTCACTAAGTCTACTTGCTATTTTTTCCTTTACCAATCCTACTTACTTCGTCTACATTCACCATGTTTTCTCACTACTTCCTTTAATAGGTCTACTCACTACTTCCTTTACTAGGTCTACTCACTACTTATGTCTTCACCAGTTCTGACAAAAATTGAATATCCAGATGAAATTTATAATAACTTTCCAATAGCTTGATTTTTTTTTATTCTTCGCAAGAAATTGATTTTATAGCATGTTACCTATTCAATTTTGAAAATCTTATTTTGATCTTTTTACCTAAGGTACTTCTATATGTCTCCTCAAATCTCTAAATATTTCATAGTATAATAGTATTAGATTTTTTTTATAGAAAAGATGTCAAATTTACCTATTTGAAATTAATTTTAGGACCATTTAGAAACCTTAATTCCATAAGGCATATATCCAAACATATAGAAAACCAAAGTTTGAATATTTTCTCTTAAGTACTTATATATGTCTCTTAGATCTGTAAAAAAATCATAGCCTGAATATTTCCAAAAACGAAGTTATAGAAAAAATGTCCGCCTGACCTCTTTGAAAATGATTTTAGGTCCATTCAAAAATCTTAACTTCCATAGAGGATATCTACGAAAGTATAGCAAACTAATGTTTAAAATTTTGACCATAAGTACCAAGAGATCTCACCTCCATCTCAAAATTTCATTGTTTGAAATATCCGAGAAAATAAGTTATAGAAAATGCCAAATTACCCTATTTGAAAATGATTTCAGGAGCATTCAAAAACCCTAAATTCCATAGGGTATATCTTAGAAAGTATATTAAACCAATGCCTTAAATTTTTGACCACATGTAGCCAGAGATATGGCCTTTGTCTCCTAAAAATTCCACACTTTTAAATATCCCAAAAAAGAAATTACAACAAAAATCATAACCCCTAAATTTTATAGCTTATATCTCATAAATTATAATCAACCAATATCTATAATTTTAACTAGATATTCCCCTTGATCTCTCCTCAATATGCTCAAAATTTCATCATTTGAAACGTCCTAGAAAAAAGTTGTAATGAAAAAACCAAGACAAAAAATTCACTCCACAAGTAACAATTTTTTTATATACATTTACTTGCAATGTTTTCTTCGTTTATACATTATCATACACATCCATGAAAAAACATGTTTATTCAAAAATTATGTCTGAAACCAAGATGTCTAGGAAATTTTCTTTTGCATTACATAGGTGTCAATATAGTAATAGAAGTATTGGTGTTAGATGGAAGAGCAAAAGGAATATGAGAATATGATACTGAGGAAGACGTCGCTATCGACGCATGTGATAGCCCTAGGAGGGAATCCACGGAATGGGTATTTGGGGTTACATAAGCAGGCCTTGTGGGATCAGGCAACGTCATAGAAGCAGTTGAAAGAATCAAAATAACTGTATCCATCAATGACGAAGTGAAAAATCAACTTGTGTACATAAAAGTCCAACATGAATGCATCTCACGGCTTGGTCTTCGTTACATGTTTCATTGATTGTTGGATCAATCATCTGCACGCTATTTCCTCGAGTGTACGAATTCCACACCTGCATTTCATAAAATTAACAGATGATGATGAAGAATTCATAAGATTCGGTTCAATTTAGTTTTATGGAAAATTAGTATAAAAGTCAATACATGAATTCATACCAAAATAGATAGCGAAACACAAAATATCATACTTCAACTAAATGGTTTATTGATGAACTAAATAACATGGTTCAAAATCCTAAATACACTATTTGGATACACATGGTTTATTTAGATACATTATTGTTGAAGGGAAATATAATGAATGTTAGAATGACTGATTTTTATGTAGATACACATGGTTTATTTATATACACTATTGCCGAGGAGGAAATACAGTGAATATTAGAATGAGTATTTTTTATTTAGATACACTATCGTTGAGGGGAATAAAATGAGTGTTAGAATGAGTATTTTTTATTTGTACTATTTGAATATATCCTTAATTTTAATGAAGTAGATATTTTTTTGAAATAGTTTTCTTTCAAATTTTGTATTGTTAAATCTAAATGCATATTAAGAGTTTTTCTCCAATTATTTGAACTGATTTACATCAAGCATGTGCAAAATGATGAGCATGGTTTTCAACCTTGTCTAATACTATGAAGGAGTGTGGATGACATGAATATCAATGAGATTATTGACAAGTTGATGCTAAGATATTTATTTATGTTGTGAGATATAATGAAATTATTTATATTTGTATGGCAACCAAAAAAACATAAATTGAAATAAATCATACTTTTGTGTTGTGTAAGTGTTGATCTTTGTTACGACATGGGTGAAACAAATCCACTATTTAATGCTATTAAGTGCAAGATCTCCAAAATATCAAGTAAATGAAGTGTTGACCAAGTCAGGATGGTCATAATGCATGTTAGAAGACAGATTAAACATTGCCTGGTAAAAAAAAAGTTTAGACTACGCGTGCTCATGCAATTTCCCGTAACATATATCTCTGCCCTAATGTGTTCATATGGTGCCTAAGATGAGTTCCTCGCATGTGTCAGTTACTTATGCCCCGAGCGGGGAAATTTGCACCGTATACAAAGCCAAATCCTTCGTCCCCAAGTTTGTTATCATCATGAAAATCATGAAAATTCGCGAAGCAGTTACCCATGTTTTCTTTTTAAACACTATTTGTCGATTAGTAAGAACGTCGTTCTCCAATTGTCTATTATCTATACAATGAAAATATAGAGCTATGTCCAAAAATATGAGGATAAATACTGAAAGATGCTTAACTTGGATATCGTAAGCATTGCATAGCATTATCATTGCAGAACATTTGTCTGATAATTGTACTTTTAAAAATCCCTTTAGCATGTATAATGCATTGTAATATAATTAATTGTGATGATTTACTATGGTAATATAAGAAAGATGTATAATTATGTGTATTTTAAAAAAATATTATTATATATATATCTTAGTTTTCATATTATAATCAATATAGAAAATATGTAAAAAAAAAAAATTGTCTATATATGTTAATATTTTTATTGTGTAATAAAATATTATATTAATTTTAGAGAAGAAATAATTAAAAGAAAAAATATTTGTTGACAAAGAGATATGTATAATTTTTCTATTTTTTAAAATATTTTAATATAAGATTTAAACAAGGGATACATAATACTTAGTACCGGTTGCTTAGCTTAAGTATAGTTTAATTAAACTAAAAAACAATAAACACAAAAATAAAACAACTAATAAAATATTGTATTGTTAAATGCATCATTAAAAATTAAGAAATATGACTAGTTAATATTGTTTATATTAACATATATACACTTTAATATAGATATTATATATGTGTTTTTTAAAATTATATATATATATATATACACACACACACACACATTTTATAAATAAATTTTTAATATAATTATACCTCACCTTAAGTTGAAAACATGGAGAAACAATTATATGTCATGAAAATAAAAATAATAGAAAAAAGAAGAAAAAATAAAAACTTTAAATAAAAAAGAAATAAAACTAAAAATAAAAAATAGTAACTAATAGAAATGAAAGTTACTATAACCAATAAGAAGGGTTGCATAGTTAGCTTAAATATAGTTTAATTAAACAAAAAATTATCAAAGACAAAGATTTCATCACAAAAGTAAAACAACTAATGATGAAAATTTTCTCTTATGTGATTTCTACCGAAAGACTTTTCTTAAAATATTGTATTGTTAAATGCCATCACCAAATATTAACATACATATATGTGTTTGTGTTTTATTTTTATTAATATATTTATTTGTTTATATTTAAATTTATTAAAATATATTTTTAATATAATAATAAGTCATCTTAAATTGAAAATATTGTGAAAAAATTATAATTCATGAAAATAGAAATAATAGAAAAAAGAAAAGAAGAAAATCAAAAAGTTAAATAATAAGGAAATAAAACTAAAAGCAAAAAAATAGTAACTAATAGAAATGGAAATTACTAAACAACACATAATAAGGCCTCAATCAATCACCTTACAAATAAATAAATTTAAATAATAATAAAAAATAACAAAAAATGAATTTCTAATGTTAAACTATGGATAAGCACCATAATTGTTTGGTCAAAGAAAAATTAATACCCAGTCAAAGGAAAACTGAATGGTTATACCATATTGATGATGATATGATGATTAACGTTCACTAAGATCAGTATGGTCTATCGGACCTCAAGAAAAGAGAGTCTAATTGTCATTCTTCAAAATATTGTTTCTGTGATCAACAAGCAGAGAAAAAAGTGTTCCAAGACTGTTATAGTTGGGCTGGCTTAGTAAGTCAAGAAGATTGGATGTGTGGTTCATGATAGGGAAATGAGAGCGGATGTGGGAAAGAGCTGGGCAATAAAAGAAAGTGTTTTTCATCTTGCACCTTCATAGTATCACAAATCCGAAAAATTATATCGTCCCAGAGATTTTTGGGAGTAGACCATCACCTGGTCTCACTCCAAAGCTCATGAGAGTTAGTTCTAATTCTAGCGATGTTCATTTTCTTCTTAGTACTAGTCAGCATAGAGAGATAATTTTGGTTATCAAGGGTGGGGTTGATCATCTCCTTATAGTACATTAGCTTCCTTTTACCCTCTAGCTCTTTAGCATCCCACATCTTGTCCTTAAAACTGGAGTTAATAGTATCTTTGATATTGTCCTTGCTTCCCATGATGATCTCCTCCTTAATCCCCCAAAGGTTGAGCCAAGACTGAGCATTGTGATGCCACCAGTGCTTGAGGCGTAGGTGGGGGTTTTGACAAAAGTTAGAAGCAATTTTTGGGAGCCTCTTGGATTCCATATTGTAAAGCTTCTTTGTAACATAACCCGATAACCTCACATGAAAATGCAGGGAGTTAGCATTTTTTATACAAATTACCCACAAGTAATTATCCAAATCACTACTCCACATTCCTCATTAACCATTAGATATAATGTTCATTAGTACATAAAGTAAATTTCAATAGAGGACAGTAAGTTGTATAACCATCGACAACCACTGTTGTAGTATATTAACATAAATTGTCTGATGAACCTTGCATACATTTCATGATTCCCTTAAGCATATTAATTAATCACATACTTGACATTATGATTATCACATCAGATAAGGAATCAACATCATCAAGGATTCAACATCATCAAATTGACACAATAAGCAATCACATCATTGAACACTGATATACCCTGGAAACCCCGTAGGGTGAAAACCAGCAAACGTTTAATTTTATTATTAAATGCTTGTGAGGGTTTTCACCCCTCACTCAATGGCTTATAAGGGAGTCCATCCCTTACCCATTGTTATAAAATATTACAATGAAATATCATTAAAATAAAACATACCTAGCTAAAAGCTATTACAATGACCATGAAACCATTTACCCACAAATGACCACTCTTTATATGCTTGTGGCATGATTGTTCCATCAGTGAACCATCCTGCAACTTGTACTCATCTGCATGGACCGTTAGTTCTCTATCTTTCACAATGTTAAACATGATTTGTCTTTTGCATGAATCACCATCCCTTCCTGTCATTGTTGTCGTTAACAACTTTGGTAACATGATTAGATAAAGAATTAATCAATCAATAATCAGTCTTTAAAAGCGATCTTTTAACATCTATTCGTGTGCATACATGAGATGTAAATATAATATCACATCATGTTTCTTCTAACAACATTGTGCCTATATAAATAAATAATTATCAAGCATGTCAAAATAATTACCATGTTTTTATGATTATTCTCGCACCAACACACATTCATATCCAAACGAAACAACTGTAACCATCCATTTCACTTAAAGGATACTATCAACTTATCTTCGTTTTTGTGCATGTAATTATATAAAACTTATTCAAAGAGAGCTAGCCCCTTCGCTTCTTCTTTGTGCATGTAACTAAGTAATGTTTCCAATACAATAGATATTACTATAATAGATAAAAACATATGCCCCCTTCTAAGGCAAAGCTAACATGATAGACATCATTATCGTGCATGAAAATGCAAGTCCTTTTCAAAAAGCATCTTCACCAAGATAGAGTTATTTATAAAATCTATTGTATGCACAAAGACATGCATTTTTCTAAACAAAACTAATGTGTTAGTCATTATTTATTGCATGCCGATATGTGTATTTTAAAAAGGAAAGCTAGTGCATTTATTGCAATTCACTTTCCATAATACTTATTATTTGCGCACACAAATACATGTTTCTCTTTAAAAGATCTAACACAATAGTTCTATTTTCATGCATGTAACCAACTATTGTTTCTATGCTTCTTCATATGTGTTCATTTCAAATAAAATGATATTTTCTATGGGAATATTTTACCATGACTGGGCACAAAACCATTATGTTGTTTTCAAGAACAACACAATGTTTATTTATTCTAACTAACCAAAAGGTCATAGTTACTTATCTTTTCTTCAACAAATAATTATGTCTTATAAACACATAAGGTAGTTTTCTAATTAAACAAAAGGTCATAATTACTTATCTTTTCTTCAACATATAATTATCTTTTCTTCAACATATAATTATGTCTTACAGACACATCAGGTAGTTATTAAAACTACACGTTTCAAAAAGAAATCCACTATTCAAGAAAAGTAATCTAATTAACTTTTCTCTTTTATTTTTCACCACTCATGAAATTATTTCACAAATTACCCTCTTTATTTTATATTCACTTCCAAGAAAATAACTTCGATTTTTATCATTTCATACACCAGTACGAAATCCCTTTTTTAAGAAAAGAGCATGCATCCTATCTTTTCTTAATAAAATGCATATGAAATGTTATATAAAGACAAGAAAGTTTACTTATCTCTTAATGCTGCAAATAACAATCTTTCTCTACATGTAATAATATATTTTCTTTACTAAGGAAAATATATAATAACAATCTTTATCTACATGTAGTAATATATTTTCTTTACTAAAAAAAATAGTGTGAGTTTTGTGTAAGGACAAATTCCAAAGCATCTTCACTTATCTTCCATTCCAAGAAAATGACAAATCTACTTAGTTTTTAACACACAATATTCACATGTAATCTTTGTAATAAAATCTACACATTTACTTAGATTTTGTGTGCAAGAATATTCATATTGCATCTTTTCTTTTCAAGAAATAGAATCTAAATAAAATGTATACTTATGTTTCTTTGGAATTGTTAGATATCTTTAACACACTCTCATAAAAATTACTCAAAGCTTAGTTGAAGAATAACAAAAGGCGGTAATAAAATCTAACCATTTACTTAGATTTTATGTGCGAGAATATTCATATTACATCTTTTCTTTTCAAGAAATAGAATGTAAATAATATATATACCTATATTTTCAAAATACAAGTGAATAAACACATAATTTGCAAGTTAATTATGTGTACTTTTGCCTCACTCCAACTGGAAGATTTGCACATTTTAATTGGCACTTCCAAATCTAATTGTGCACATTTTGACAGTGTAAAATAATGGAACATGCTTCTCGTCTCTCCATACTGCACAAGGATTTTTCCTTTAATGAAAGGGTTTAATATGTGTGTATTTACTTAACATCGAATAACATCCAATTCTTCAACATACCCTCTCCATTTTTCCAAAGGACTACTCTCCACTCCATTTTCTTGGAACCGATAGTACGGTTATGAAATGGTAGTTATCAGTTGTTCCATATTTGGTTCGTAACTGCTTAGAATTTTTATGATCTTCGTCCCTCCATTCATTTGCCCCCAATTCTTGTTTGTTTTTCCTTTTTTGAATAATGAATGCAATGCGATTATGAAGGACTTGTTAAACTTCCCAACGGTTTCTTGATGTAAACAGTTCATAATACTTATTTTTTCACTCATATATATATATATGGAATATTCTACGGAAGGGGTGTTACATACCCCCCCCTTAGAGAGAACATCGCCCTCGATGTTTATCATTAACTTCTACTCATGAAATAATAATCTAAGCAACCTAAAAGGATTCTCCTTCAAAATGAAGGATTTTCATTTCCAAAAATACCATTAAATGAAACAATAATGTTTGAATAATAGTCATAAGAATTTATAACTGGAAAAATATGCAAGTTCTACTTTTCCTCATTTGAATCTTATTCAAAGTCATAGAAGAAAAACAAAATCTCTATACCAACTTACCAACTACTCTTGGAATTCATGGTCACTTTCATGAAAATTCTCTAAGAATGCTTTGAAAGCCCATCCGCACTTCATGGAAAGTACCCTGTCATATATGACTAACAAATTCGATCACATTAGTCACAACATTTTCAATCAAATGAAATACTTTTAACTATCAATCAATTATGTAATTTTAGGTGAAATTTCAATCACAATACTTCTACAAGTACTTTGGAGAGCACCAACACTCTAATCATCAAACTGGTAAATCACTGCAACATGTGCACACTATGTTAGCTCTTGCTAATGACATCGACACATACTTCTAAAAGTACTCAGAGAGCACCTATCTCTCTAATCATCAAAATGATCAATAAATGCACAAAGTGCATACTGTCCTAGCCCCTGCTAAGACATTCAAAATATTAGCAATACAATAAAGGAACTCCACTGCCAATAATTCCTTACCGAGCACAAGGCTCCTTTCCTGTTAAGATGTACATAACATGTTTACACAATTATATATAAAATTCATTTTTAACATAACATATAGTTGATTAGTTAATTTCTTTAGCTATGAGAACCGCAATAAGCTAAAGAATTCTCCTCCCAACCCATGGGAACTGGTTTCCATAACCAGATCGAGTCATTTTTTGCATCTAGATAGTTCTTTGACAGAGACCATACCAGGTCTATTATGGAATTCCACTGGCCAACCAACTCAAGAATTCCAATGACAATGTAGGGTCCAATATAGGATTCCTCTTGGCAGCGTCCTACCTATTCCTCTGACAGTGTCCCGTCTATGAGGAAATTTTGGGCCTCCTCCAACAGGCTCCAAATCAACAGAGTTGCCTCAGGATTTTTACCCTCTTCACCATCTTGGCCAACTCTTTTCCCTTACTGAGATCATTTATCTCTAGGGAGAGGAAATCCAGGCAAGAAAGTTCCATCAACCCCTCTGGGCAGGCAACCACCATCAACCCAAGGCCTTCTGGCCTTTCACAACTGTCTGGCATGTTAAATTTCTCTTTTAGCACTCTTTCCCACAACAATTTACATAATGAACCATATGAAAATTATCATTAACAAAATAAACATGCATGTACACCATGCATTTACACTTAACCCTCAACATGGGTCCACAATATCTAGATTGATAAGAAACATAACTAACATACATATTGTATGCATTCTGATTTTCCAAGTAACACAATCATGCATATCATATAACATTATAATTTCTCATTTATGATTGCAATTCACATTGCAACGTTTTACCTGACGAGTTTTCTTGTTGCCATTAAGCTACCACTACTTAATCCCATCAGCAACGTTAGTTATAAATATGCATCATTTAACAAGTATTCACTTTCCAAATCATTTTATTTTCATGCATACAATATTGTCATGCATAAAAGTATATGCAAATATTCATTAATGTGTAAATGTCAATAATAGTTGAGTTAACAATCTAAACATTTCCAATTTCCCATAGTGTATTGTCATCAACAGACCGATACATGAAGTAACTACCATAATCACTTGTTTACGAATTGTAATAATCTTATATCAAATTCAGTTAATTCATATAATTTCTATTAGTTAGTCATACAACACTAACCAATCACAACTACCAACCATCTTAATGCAGCCATGACAAGACTTAATAAAAAATTAGTTATTACAGTCAAGTCTCATTACTCAACTCATTGTTTATTTTCAATATCTAAAGGGGTTCTTACAATGTCTTTTTAAAACACTATATCGTCCTATTCAAGGACAATCCCCGTATTTTACATTTATGCATTGACTCATTAAAATTAGTTCATTGTAACTTCAGTAATGTTCATTAAATGTAGCATTATTATTTCCATATTTGCGAAGCAAAAGTTGGTAGTTGATTGTCAGTTTCCTTAGTGAGTGTTCAAGATTGTTCATAAGTGTGACAAAAGTTTTATTGTATTTTATCCTCATCAAGAATCCAATGTCATGAACATAGTTTTGCAGCAGACTTTATTACTTACTACTCAATGCAGTTATAAACATGAATCACACATATCATGTCAAAAGTAGTGTACTACATAAATCAATATGTAGATTGTTAGACTCATACCTGAGTTAATGCCCATTGGTGGCATACCTCAATTTCTTTTCCGCTTACCAATTCCCAAAGATGCCAGTGCTGCAACCTTTAGCTCTGATACCACTTGTAACGTACCCTGGTAACGTCACATGAGAATGCAGGGAGTTAGAATTTTTTACACAAATTACCCACAAGTAATTATCCAAATCACTACTCCACATTCCTCATTAACCATTAGATATAATGTTCATTAGTACATAAAGTAAATTTCAATAGAGGACAGTAAGTTGCATAACCATTAACAACCACTGTTGTAGTATATTAACATAAATTGTCTGATGAACCTTGCATCCATTTCATGATTCCCTTAACCATATTAATTAATCACATACTTGACATTATGATTATCACATCAGATAAGGAATCGACATCATCAAGGAATCAACATCATTAAACTGACACAATAAGCAATCACATCATTGAACACCGATATACCCTGGAAACATTGTAGGGTGAAAACCAGCAAACGTTTAATTTTATTATTAAACACTCATTAGGGTTTTCACCCCTCACTCAATGGCTTATGAGGGAGTCCATCCCTTACCCATTGTTATAAAATATTACAATGAAATATCATTAAAATACAACATACCTGGCTAAAAACTATTACAATGACCAAGAAACCACTTACCCACAAATGACCACTCTTTATATGCTCGTGGCATGATTGTTCCATTAGTGAACCATCCTGCAACCCGTACTCATCTGCATGGACCTTTAGTTCTCTATCTTTCAAAATGTTAAACATGATTTGTCTTTTACACGAATCACCATCCCTTCCTATCATTGTTGTCGTTAGCAACTTTGGTAACATGATTAGATAAAGAATTAATCAATCACTAATCAATCTTTAATACCGATCTTTTAACATCTATTCGTGTGCATAGATGAGATGTAAATATAATATCACATCATGTTTCTTCTAACAACATTGTGCCTATATAAATAAATAATTATCAGGCATGTCAAAATAATTACCACGTTGCTATGATCATTCTCACACCAACACACATTCATATCCAAACGAAACAACTGTAACCATCCATTTCACTTAAAGGATACTAGGAACTTATCTTCATTTTTTGTGCATGTAATTATATAAAACTTATTCAAAGAGAGCTAGCCCCTTAGCTTCTTCTTTGTGCATGTAACTAAGTAATGTTTCCAATACAATAGATATTACTATAATAGATAAAAATACATGCCCCCTTCTAAGGCAAAGCTAACATGATAGACATCATTATCGTGCATGAAAATGCAAGTCCCTTTTCAAAAAGCGTCTTTCCCAAGATAGAGCTATTTATAAAATCTATTGTATGCACAAAGACATGTGTTTCTCTAAACAAAACTAATGTGTTAGTCATTATTTATTGCATGCCGATATGTGTATTTTAAAAAGGAAAGCTAGTGCATTTATTGCAATTCACTTTCCATAATACTTATTCTTTGTGCACACAAATACATGTTTCTCTTTAAAAGATCTAACACAATAGTTCTATTTTCATGCATGTAACCAACTATTGTTTCTATGCTTCTTCATATGTGTTCATTTCAAATAAAATGATATTTGCTATGGGAATATTGTACCATGACTCAGCACAAAACCATTGTGTTCTTTTCAAGAGTACCACAAGGTTTATTTATTCTAATTAACCAAAAGGTCATAGTTACTTATCTTTTCTTCAACAGATAATTATGTCTTATAAACACATAAGGTAGTTTTCTAATTAACCAAAAGGTCATAATTACTTATCTTTTCTTCAACATATAATTATTTTTTCTTCAACATATAATTATGTCTTATAGACACATCATGTAGTTATTAAAACTACACGTTTCAAAAAGAAATCCCACTTTTCAAGAAAAATAATCTAATTAACTTTTCTCTTTTATTTTTCACCACTCATGAAATTATTTCACAAATTACCCTCTTTAATCTATATTCACTTCCAAGAAAATAACTTGGATTTTTATCATTTCATACACCAGTACAAAATCCCTTTTTTAAGAAAAGAGCATACATCCTATCTTTTCTTAATAAAATGCATATGAAATGTTATATAAAGACAAGAAAGTTTACTTATCTCATGCTACAAATAATAATCTTTCTCTACATGTAATAATATATTTTCTTACTAAGGAAAATATATAATAACAATCTTTATCTACATGTAGTAATATATTTTCTTTACTAAGAAAAATAGTGTGAGTTTTGTCTAAGGACAAATTCCAAAGCATCTTCTCTTATATTCCATTCCAAGAAAATGACAAATCTACTTAGTTTTTAACACACAAGATTCACATGTAATCTTTGTAATAAAATCTACACATTTACTTAGATTTTGTGTGCAAGAATATTCATATTGCATATTTTCTTTTCAAGAAATAGAATCTAAATAAAATGTATACTTATCTTTCTCTGGAATTGTGAGATATCTTTAATGCACTCTCATAAAAATTGCTCAAATCTTAGTTGAAGAATAACAAAAGGCGGTAATAAAATCTAACCATTTACTTAGATTTTATGTGCAAGAATATTCATATTGCATCTTTTCTTTTCAAGAAATAAAATGTAAATAATATATATACCTATATTTTCAAAATACAAGTGAATAAACACATAATTTGCAAGTTACTTATCTATACTTTTGCCTCACTCCAACAGGCAGATTTGCAGATTTTAATTGGCACTTCTAGATCTAATTGTGCGCATTTTGACAGTGTAAAATAATGGAACATGCTTCTCGGCTCTCCATACTGCACAAGGGTTTTTCCTTTAATTAAAGGGTTTAATATGTGCGCCTTTACTTAACACCGAATAGCATCCAATTCTTCAACATACCCTCTCCCTTTTTCCAAAGGCCTACTCTCCACTCCATTTTCTTGGAACCGATAGTATGGTTATAGAATGGTAGTTATCATTTGTTCCATATTTGGCTCGTAACTGCTTGGAAGTTTTATGATCTCCGTCCCTTCATTCATTTGCCCCCAATTCTTGTTTGTTTTTCCTTTTTTGAATAATGAATGCAATGCGAGGATTTGTTAAACTTCCCACCTGTTTTTTCATGTAAACGGTTAATAATACTTATTTTTTCACTCATATATATATATTCTACGGAAGGGGTGTTACATTCTTCTTATACATCACATAGATAAGCATAGCCGTATTTTCAATGGGGGACATGCCAACTTCGATAAAGAGGATGGGATGGAGAGTATTTCTCTTCTTCTTGAGGCTAATAAGACCCCAACCAATCACCTTACAAATAAATAAATTTAAATAATAATAATAAATAAATAAAATTGAATTCTTAATATTAAATTATGGATAAACAACATAAATATTTGGTCAAATACAAACTAATATATAATAAAAAAACAAAACCCATTAATATCATTTCTGTAGCAAATATGATAAACTATTTGAATATTCATATAAATTATATATATATATATATATATATATATATATATATATATATATATCATTTGATTTTTAATATAAAATTGATATATGAAATTAAAAATAATAATAATAATAATAAAAAACTGAATTATATATATGTAAGAAATGGCAATTAAAATAAAAAATAAATGATATTTATATTATATAAACTATTTAAAATAAATAGATTTTTATAGATAAAATTTTGACTATTTTATATTTTGGGAATGTAATAAAATAAATAGATTTTTATGGGTAAAATTATTACTATTTTATTGTGTGGATGTAATTAAAATAAATAGTTTTTTATCGGTAAAATTATTACTATTTTATATTTTGTGGTAATCTCAAGTATATTTTTCTAATTATTTTGCCAAAAATTCAACAAAAGTTTAGTGACTAAAAGATTTTCAATAAGTTGTATCAATTTAAATATTGAAAAATTATATATACGACGAACCTAAATTCATGTCAAGCATAAATGGATGGATTTATTATTCCGCACTCTCGTAATAGAGATCGATTCTATATACTTAGCATTTCAGTTATTCTGGAAGCATATCTAGATCCAGATGTAATTGCTTGATCTGACAAATTGTCAAGTAGCCTCTCCAGACACCAGGGCTCGACACATTCTGTTGACTGTAATGATATTTTCCGTAATAGTCCACTCGACCGATGAAACTACCGTTTTCATAACGCAAGTAACAATCTTCTCACCAAACTCTGCCCCCACACGGCATTCCCACAAACTTGTCCAATGGTGGTGATTTCTTCTTGTGAACAGTTAAAGCATTGTTGGGCTGTTGTGTCTCCATCACACTGGAGAAGGCCATATATTTGGTCAGGGATTTGGCCATACACATAAATATTAAACCCAGTTTGGGACGTTCTTTGAACAAGATTATTCAACACTGTATTGCTCTCAAATTTACTCCCTTTTGCATAGTTATTGAGGTTGCACATATATGGTGTCTCTGCGTTGCAAATTTGTTCATCAAGAGAAATGATGAAGGCCGACTCAACAATCAGGATCAAGAACAGGAGAGAGCATCTACAATCCCTTGCATGGAAGATGACATGCGGAGGAATGGCCATGGTTATTGGACAATGGAGAGCCTCGGGTGCCTGAACCGGAATGTTACCCAACAAAAATAAATGAACAAATAGCCCCTCGGATGGGTATGTAGTTATGAGTATTACCTCGGATGGTTATGATCTCAATCTATGGGCAGGTTTAGTAATCAGAACCTACAGACAAATGTCTGGAAGTCAAATCCGAACCATTGAAATGGCTAAGGGCATGAATTGACTGTCGTGTTACCTAATGAAAGAAACATTCAGTCATTGAACAGTATCTGGAAAGTTACTTGCATTGCGACTGGTCTATTTTCCTTGGCACGATATGACCGAACCCAACCCACAACACCGTGCATTTAATTACTTCTTCTTAGCCTCCCTATCATTTATCTTATGCTACCTTGGCGTCAAATCCAGTCCTTTGTTTTTCATGATGAACAAACCCAGCAGTTTCTGACGTTGAAGTAGAAACTGAATCAAAGGTTTTGCTCAAAAACACGATTTCAGTATATTTAAATTAATTGAAAAAAAAACTATAGAACAAAAATTTTAGTGGTAATTATTCATGAGGCGTAGATCAAGTTATTTGTGTGGGTTTAATTTGTATGAGTTCTCAAACTTAAATATTGTGGAAAGGTTTGAGGATAGGACCAATTGTGTGAGATAAAATTTGTGTCAAGGATAATATTTAGTTGGCATAACTTTAGTTACAATATTTTATAGTTGGGCAAATTGCGTTTTCATCTAAAACATGGCATAGTCTCATTCTAAACACTACTTAGATTTCAAGAAAAAAGAATAAAAAAGTAAATTGATTATAAAGATGAAAGCTAATACTTATAATTAAGGCAGGGGAGCGCAAAGAGCAGTAGAGCTTTTAAATTACCAGAGGAGTTTCAATATTGTAAAAGAATTCTAATTGTAAATATTTTATTAAGGCAGGGGAGGGCGAGGAGCATCAGAACTTCTAAGCTAATAAGATTTTTTAAGAAAAATTACAAAAGGGGTTTCAATATTGTAAAGGAATTTTAATGGTAGATATTTTTAGTTTCTTTTAATTATTATAGAATAGTTTTAGAAAATCTATGGATAAGAGAATTTTTTTCCATAAGGCAAAAGCAAAGTTGCTTTGAAAATATGAGATATTTATGGAATAGATCACGAAAGATTTAGTGAATAAATCATGAGAGCTTTAGGGAATAAATCACAGAGTGATTTATGGATTTACTAAAATCTAATTTTTTTGTAACTTTGTATTTAATAGGAAACCTAATGGTCAAATGAATGTATAATCAAACCAAACATGTACATATGAATTTGGTTTCAGAATGAAATTTTTACATGATTATGGATTGTGTAATATCTTTGTATATATGTTAATGAATGTTTTTATATGATTGTAATAGTTAACTCGTCGAGTAATCAATTTTTTGTAGAATTCTTGGTATTCTTAAGATTGCATGTTCATGGAAGTGGACATTGCAAGAAAAGGTGAATTATTGGGGGTCTATTTTAAGTCCAAATCCAACAAAGAAATTGGATTATTCATGGGGATTAGAACACTTAACAAATAACCAATATGAATCTTTTACTCTTTTTATTGGGCTTTAATTGTCTTTCTCATGGTGTATCACCAAATTCTTATAGGATATTTTGAGATAATCTTAAAAGCTATGCAAAACCCAAAGGAAAACTCCATTCGCCCATGAAACAAAAAATTCTTACAATCAAACAAGAAATCTGAAATGGTGAAGGCGTAAAATTCCCCCACATATCTACAAATTTAATGAATGTAACTATACTTGATTAAAGATATATCCTCCCTCCAAGAAAGAATTCTTGTTCTCTCCTTGGAGAACCATGGCTTAGGTATTTCATAATAGATTTGTCTTCATGAGGGCTTCACTCAATGAACCTCTGACATATCACATATGTTTGTGGCATACTAAACAATAACCTTAATTTGACTACATATTGGAAAATACCTCTAAACATCACATTATTTAACCCCCTATCAACACGAACCCAATACACCTTTCCAATTTAAAGCACCCTACCTTCACTAGATATTGTAGGTATCCATTTTTCATTAAAAATTTTTATTTCCCTTTATATTTTTTCATTAACTTTGAGCTCCATTTTTTATACCTGTCAATATAAAAACTCTTTACCCCTTATCATATGTTCAATATATTATGTCAGTTTTTCCTCAATATATATCCCTCAATATAAATGCACGTGATATGATATTGTTCCCTCAGTGAAACCCATGTGTTTGTCTTATGCATCTAATCAATCAAAATTGGGTGTCAATTTCAATAATTCACCATTCATTTGACTAATTCAGTTATCTCACTACAAGTTTGACATACATCACATCACACCATATTCCTCCTCCATGTTTTGAGGTGGTGCATACTATACCTATGGATTGATCCCCTCCATTGAGTCCCTTCAATTTTTTTATGATTTTCCCTGATGGGATAATCCCCTTAGCTCATGTACTTAGCAACATGCCATCATGTATTTATAGGCCTTTTGTCCTCAACTTTTCCATGTTTCGTTTGGAACTTTCCCTATGGTGTTATTGATCTCACTTGTTGCTCCAATTGGGTTTGATTGGTCTTTATAGGCCCTGCTTAAAAGACATGGTTACACTATATTTAGAAAAAAAATCATATAACACTATAGAACATAGCTACCCATGAGGTGTAGGTCAGTCGATTTGTGTGGGGTTCAGTTTGCATTAGGTCTTAGGTTCAAATCTCATGGGGAGGGATTGAGAGTGGGGACCAATTGTGAGGGTTAAAAATTGTCTCAGGAAGACATTACTTGCACAATCTTGGTGACAACATTTTGTAGTTGGGTATATTGTTCTTCCATCCAATATGCGGCCTAACCCTATTGCCTAGACTTGGAAAAAAAGTAATGATTATATAAGTTAAAGTTAATACTTTTAATTAGGAGAAGATGGGAGGGATTATTCTAAGCCAATATTAAACAAATAAATTGGATGATCCATGGGTATTAGTACACTCAACCAATAATCAAGTCGAAACTTGTGCTCTTTTTATTGGACTTGAATGTGCTCCCTCATGGTGAATCACCAAATTAATGGTCCTAGAATATTATGAGACAATCATAAGAGCTATGTAAAATACAAATGGAAACATCCATTCACCCATGACATTAAACTTCATCAAAATCTATGAAGAAATCTAAAAATTTGAAGAGGAAAAATTCTTCCATATACTTTGAAATTTTAATGAATGTGCTAATACGTTAGCTAAACAAGCATCCTCCCTCCAACAAGGAGTTTTCATTCCCTCTTTGGAGAACCACGACTCCCATATTACCTAATTTATTTGTCTTATGCATCTAATCAAGCAAAATTGGGTGTTGTTTTCAATAATCCGTCGATGATTTGAATCATTAATTTATCTCACTACATGTTTGAAATATGTCACTTGACACCACGTTCCTCATCCATGTTTGGTTGTAGTAGGTACTAGACCTTTGATGGTTCATGTTCCTCTTCCATGTTTGGAGTTAGTGGGTACCATACCTAATGTAGGTGCATAGATGGAGCACAAAATTCGATGAAGATCGGACCAAAATCTTTCCAATGTGATGGGATGGTCACATGATGATGCTGTTAGAAATTTAAATATTTTTTGTAAGAAATTGTAAATATTTTTGTAAATTGACGAACGTGGTCGAAGTCAATTATTTGACCTTACCCATGCCTGTTATCTCGAAATATTCTGGGAATCCCTAATCCACATCAGAATGCCCCTCTTACTCATCATGATCAACCCAATGACCTATTACTTGGGAAAACAATTTGATTACTCAAATTGACATCGTCGATATTCTAATTTTTCACATAGTTGAATTTGTTGAACATTACACTCGATGATCAAGGAAAATATATTCATACTCTTGGATCTAGATTGGATAATTTTATTTTTTTCATCCATCTTGATGCATTTGGAGAGGAAAAAAATGGAAGAATTAACTCACGAGACAGTTTTTACTAGCGGAACCTAGATTGGCAAAATGGGGTCTGAAACCATTCGAGAGCATTTTAAGGCATCAAACAACATTTTTTGGGGGGGGAGGGGGAAGAGGGGGGGGGGGGGGGGGTGGTAAAAAATCACCGTTTTAGTTCGAAACCTTCTCATGATGTTCTCCACATAGAGATCTTTCCAACGGTATAAGAAGCACATCAATCGGAGTTTGTATGCAAAAGTTATGCCACTCAAAAGTTATCTTTCATGTTTTCACATCTATAATTCGGGAGGATGTCGCGTCAGCCCCAATTATTCATAGAAAATGGTCTAACTATGTGATTATGATGTAAAAGACTCTAGAAGAGTCTATATTATAACTCTAGTTAAGAGTTGATGTAGTCAAACTTAACCACTAGTAGGCTATCGAGCTGTGTTATAACCTGACCACTAGGAGGAAGAGGCATTCCATTCTTTCGAGAGCATATTGTTCCATAGTTGAGAAAAGATAGCTAGGAGAGATAGGAGGTAAAAAACACAGAGAGGACCTATGCATTGTAGTAGCCCACATTCCACAAGCATTACTTCTTTGTACTTGCAACCATATTTCCAGACAGAGAAAGAGAAGAAAGTGTCCTCACCTTCCAACTGGGGTTTGTCCCGAAAGGGTTTCCCAGAGAGCATATCTTATGTATTATGTGTGTGTGTGAACTTATGTTGACATTCTCTACTTTTCTGTATAAATTTCCATTCACATGCGTGCACTAATTACAATTAAATCTAGATATCTAGAATTTTAATAAAACTATAATAATATAAAAATTCAATATTTTAATATATTATTATTAGATCTGTTATGACGAATTGTCCAATAGAATATCCACGACACTTTACGAATCACTATTAATGATCACATATTATTTGGCAAAAAATTTGATTACTCAAGTTGGGATCGTCAATCGAATTTGTTGAACGTTATCAACCTAGCAATCGTCAATGTTCTAATTATTCCCGAAATTGAATTTGTTGGATCATGCTTTTGCAGGGTGGTAAGTATAAATACATGATTTTTTTTTGGATCTAGCGAAACATCAAAGCCATCGGACGAACCATATTCTACCCAATACTGCGTAGTGGGAGCCAACTTGCCTTGAGTCTTGAAAGGATTTTCAATGATTTTCATCTTGCCTTTTAGTCTTTTCAACAGCAATCTTGTGTAGTCTTCCATGACTGAGACTTCAAAAAAGATGCACAAGAAGCGTTTCGGGATGGAATTTGACAAACATATTTTATGGGGCATCAATCAAGTACAATTAATAATTCATTATTATCAATATATTATCTTTTGGAAACAAATATCAAAACCATCTAGATGGTTTCCTTTTCAAATTCAAACATAATTTCCCTAAATTCAAATATAATTTTCAAACCGACCATATATGACCGTTGAATAACAATACCCTTTAGATCACGACTTTAAATGGTATAAGACTTATTATTCAAAAATGTTTATGTCCGAGTCTCTTACATATAAAAAAATAAAAAAATTATTGGTCTTTTATAATTACAATCTCTTACTTCAAA